>CM060884.1:59212500-59675000 GCA_030762935.1 Hymenopus coronatus
AGTGGTCAGCGAGCTGGCTTCTCACCCGGGGGTCCCGGGTTCGATTCCCGCCGTGAATGCGCCGGGATTTAGTAATCAAAAATCTGATGTGCTCCAATCACATGACTTTCTCTACATCTCTGAAACAAATTATTGTTAAAAAGCTTATGCTTTTACTTACTTCATGCTAATCGAGAAAAAATTAGTAGAAATAGTTTTATTACTTGCTTCCTTGTAAGTAGAAGCGAAATAAGCGGTACTATAGGTTAAAAGGATAGTGAAAAGCTGGTTGCTATGTGACTGAAGTTCCTTTGTTTGTATGGACACGAGTTCACAAAGTCCTGGATGATTTTTATTGAATTTTGCATAACTGGTAAACCGTATCAGATAGACAAAAACTTACAACACAAAAAATATAGATCACGATAAAACACACAATTCATGTCATATACATTCTTTTCGTGGAGTTGATTGTTTTTGAGATATTTCTTGTTTTTGGTTTCAGCTTTGAAATACTTATACTTCTCTCTTACAGTAATTTGTCAACTCCAGTCCATGCAAACGAAGGAATTTCAGTCACATAGCAACAGCTTTTGACTATCACTTTAAACCTATGGTACTCTCTTATTTCGCTTCTACTTACAAGGAAGCAAGTAATGAGACTATTTCTGCTGATTTTTCTTCGATTAGAATGAAGTAAATGGAAGCATAAGCTTTTTAACAATAATTTGTTGCAGAGATGTAGAGAAAGTTATGTGAATGGAACACGTCAGATTTTTTTTATTGTATCAGTATACAACAGGAAATACAATGCACCCTTCGAAAGCCCTTCTTCCGTAGTAAATGAAATTCGATGCAAAACTCTAGAGTTGGGAATGTTGGCAATGAAACCATTCAAAGTGAAACAAAGTAAATAAAGTTTTCTGTGGCCGCTTGTAACTGATTTCGATAGCTGTTTGTTTTCAACAGGCGCTATTTTTATGCGACGTTAGAAGATGCGAAGCCGAGCTACATTGTATTGGGCTTACCAAAAAATTCCACCAAAATAAACATTCTTCTGTCAACCGTTATTCTATAAAATCTGATGTATCCCATTCACATGATTTTCTCTACCTGTTACACAAACAGCTTTCCTTGGTAAAGATTATTCTTTTATCTACCGCGTACTATTCAACACAAATATGAGCAGCAATTGTCTTATTACTTGCTTCCTTGTGACTATAAAGGACATTTCAGGACATAAGGGAATACGTACATTAGGCTAAATCTTTAAAAGTTGGTTTTATGTGAAACAACCGAAGTCCGGTTCACTTTGCTGGGCTGCTGTTAAACAAGATAGATGAAACGAAACGTCACTTCCCGTTTGAGAATAGTTCAAGTAGTTTAAAATTGAAATCAATAACAAGAAATATCTTCAAAACAGTCACTCTACAAGAAAAACGTATATGACATACATTATGTGTTTTAACGAGATCTACACTTTTTGTCTGTCTGTTGCTTTAGTTGAACCGTTATGCAAACATTTGCAAAACTCATCCAGAATAAAGAGGTCTTTAGACGCTATTCCCAAAAAGTTCAAAATATATAGTTTATTTATGATGTAGATATTTTAATATACGGTATTTAAATACAACATTTTAGAGGCATTTTTGTGAAAAACAGCATTTTTAAAACTTTTCCATGTAAAGGTTAGTTTGTGGTAGGGGGATTTTCTTGAAAATCTGTGTGTCGCATCCTTGGAGGACACTCCACTTAAATACCAAGTTTGGTTTATAACGATATTTTCGTTTTCGAGCTATGCTGTCCATAGACACACAGACCTTTTTCTAAAAATGTCTTTTTCGGACTCAAGGGACGTCAAAACATATATTTCCAATGAAATCTCGAACATATAATTTTTGGGTGGAATACAATACCTTCTGTATCCACTATGTACCTTGTACATATGGGCTTGTGTAAGTAAAAATCGATAGAAGTAAAATTGTGTAAATACTGCGTCCTACCAAATTACTTAGACAATACTACATTAATCATTGCTAAGAATGGTGATTTTCTGCAACATACAGTGTACATGGTAGGTAGAGGGGTGTTGTATACCATCCAAAATTCAATTTCACAAAACATATATTTAACCGGGTTAGCTAAAAGGCATGGTATTCAAGTTCAGCATCTTCGAAAAGTACGAGGCTGATAACCTCATCCAAAAATTAAAAACAAAGTATGAATTAATGCCTCTTCGGTTTTTATTCTAACGATATAATTTTAGAGGTAGATTTTTTAAGAAATTTGAATATATTTGTTATATTTTTCTTCAGATTTTTGCCTTTATCTTTAATGTTTTTATTTGGGTTTAAAATGTTTTTTTAAAGATTTAGTTAAGTAATTAAAGTTAATAAGTAAATTAAATCCTTTCATTATGATTTATGAACATTTTCAAGAAAATCCTCCACCATATTCCAAGTAACTTTACGTGGAAAATGTGTCGTTCATTATGATTTTCTCAAAAAATGGCTTAACTATTTTAATTAAAATAGCACATGTTTTCGTTACTTTCATCTCAAATAAAATGTATATGTTGAGTTTTCTGAAAATAGCTTTTAAGTCCTCTTCATTCAGGATGACTACCGCAAAACTGGCAAACGGTATTTTACTACGTAAAAATATATATTCGTAAAACACAATTTTCATATATATATATATATATATATATATATATATATATATATATATATATATATATATATATATATATATATATATATATATTTGTGGAGTTAACTATTTTAGACAGTCCTTGTTATTTCTTTCAGTTTTAAAACTTAAACTTTTCTCAAACGGGAAATCCTCATTCGCTTCATATCGCAAACACCTATTGCAGATTTTAGCCTATGATGCCTATTATTACGAATAAATGTATCTGTTCTACAAAAGCAAAGTACAATAAACATTAGATTATGTTGTTATTAGTATTACATAACCAAACTTCGCTTTAAGTTATGCGAGACATTGCCACACATAATCGATTTATCCAACATGCTTGCCAAAATTCCGCATGGTATTAAGCGACCTAAGCTCTCAGGCTGCAGGCATTGGCGCAAGTTATAAGAGACGAGTTCGCTAGGTTGACCACAGCGCAAACCAGTAGTATCTCTGTTTTTCTATGGCTCGCGCGCTCCGTCTGTCTCCTCTTTCCTCACCTTCATCGCTGTTTCTTCCTTTATCTTCTTCTGTTCCTTGTACTTAGGCTGTTAGGCCTGTTTCCAAACATGAGAACTAATCGATCCCACTGTGTATTATTCTTCCTATGCTTCCGAACGCTTTAGGTTTACACTTTCAATAAACAGATGCCAGTATATAAAAAGTATATTCTTTAATTTGTCCATACAGTGTATCTCTAATGTAGTTAATCTATTTACAATGTTAAATATATATAAGTTCTTCCTAATTTATTCACTTATTATTATTACTCCTGCCACGAAATGTAAGAATCTCATCCCTACCGCCTCAATCCTTGATTCCTCTGATTGATTCAATTTCCAGCTTTCGCAGGCATGTGTTAAAACAGGTTCAACCATCTCGTTATAAAACTTAAGTTGTGTGCTCTTCAGAATTTTATGTTTTAAAGTTCGGTTTATTGAGCACACATTCGATTACATTTTTGTATTTTAATATTTATATCATCTTTCTGCTTCTAAAACCGTAATTTAAATGATTTACATATTCTATTTTTTGGTTATTAATGAAAATGTTGCATCCAATGTGGTTCCTCCGTCAAAAAGCTCTGTTTCATTTTCGCTTCTAATATTTTCAAATTAACTCTGCAACTATTTCATAGACAGCTATTTGTATATTATTTCCTGAGGAACTTATTATATACTGTCATCCGCTTATTAAATAGTTTTTAAATATTTATATTTATCTTAAAGGTGATTATTTTAGCCTGCCATTTGCAAAGGCTTGGTCAAATATAGACTAAATAGTGCAGGAGACATGGGACATCTTTTTAACTTCTTGGCTGGTTCTTAATTTATGTTTGCTTACTGTGCCTCCGTTAGTTTCATCTATCTACAAAATATCCGAGCCGACCGATGCACGGTGCACAGTACAGCCCTTTTAGCAAGCGTAGGATTCTATACGCTTGAGATGTCCCGTTGCAGAAGACCATCCAAGAATAAAAAAAGGCATATACTATTACCACCGTCATTTTGTAACTACAACAAACCCAGGGTTAAGTCTTTGTTTAGAGTATAAACCGTGATTATGCGGACGCAGGATTGCAAACGATTTAATAACCATTAGTGATTCTGAGCTCACAACGTGAATTCCATTACACGCTATATATCCGTCTGTCATATCGCTGTAGTATTGTGTGTGCAATCGGCTTACGGTATGTACATACAAGCAGTGTTTTGTTACGTTATTGGCGCCCTTTGTCTCTAGATGGATAACCCACACCCTGACAAACTGGTGATTTCTGTAGACTTAAACACTTGCACCTCATTGGTGGGTAGAAAACTATTTAGGAATTTATATCAATTTAATACAACCCTATACCTGAGTAGGCAAAAATGTTACCCTCTATTGCACCTTGTATATTTAAATATACAACCCTTTACTGCACCAGTACTGAACTGAAAACTAAATTTTAATAATTGCAATGTTGAAACTTTGCTTAGGAATGTACATAAAAGTGATATTCATAATCAAAAACTATTTAACCTATTTCAAAATATATACAACATACTAGATTTGATTATTCATATCAGTTTTATGTACAGTCCTTAGCAAAGTTTCAACATTGGAATCATTAAAATTTAGTTACCTCAGCTATTGTGCAATAAAGAGCTAAACTTCAAATAAAGGTTTCCTCAGATAGATAATCTCTCTCTCTCTCTCGCTGAACATTCGAATATTATTTTAAATACGATTCGTAGATGATGTCTGAAACATTGATAATAAAATCAAAAGGCCAACGACTATACAATGCTGAAAACATCGGTTCTCGTCCGATCACCGAAGTGAAGCAGCATTGGGTGGGGTCAGTACTTGGATGGGTGACCACTTGGGAACATCACGTGCCGTTGGCATCGACCACTCTTGCCTGCCTAGGTTGTGTGGTGGTAGAGTGTCTGCCGCACATTCAACGGGTCGTGTTTTTTTCCCTTATCCTTTAGAAAACGAATGTCGAGTAACTTGAAGCTCCATGGTCTCCGAGATTATTTGAGTATTATTTCACCAATTTCATTCATCGTCCGATATGACCAACCAGGTTAAAGGCCGTTAAGCTATAAAAAACATCAACAAAAACAAAAAGAAAAGGAAATCGATAGAAACATTTGCAAACTGATTACAATTGATTTGCTTCTTACTTAATTTTAACTACATAAGGATTATTATTTATCACTAAAAATAAATCTTAATAAGGACATAAATATTAATAGAAAACATCGAATAAAACATAACGATAAGTATATCAGAAGTTAAACATAACATCTGATTTGCACTCAAAAAGTATTGCATTGTATGTACCTGCTTTCGAGCTATCCTGGGTTAAAATCCTGAGCCAACTAATGTGATTGGATATTTGCCGTCAGTAGGCAAACTAATACTATATTGAATATCTAATACCACAACCCAAAATTTCACTTTGAATCTAAAACAATAAAAATGAAAATAGATGGCACTAGCGATCGCTTCATCTTTCACATACTTTTTGTTTTGAGTTATGTTTTCACAGAGACACGGACACTCACATGACGGATATTTTTCCAATTTCCCCCCCCCCCTACCAAATACTAGTTGGTAAAAAATCACTAGATTTCACTAGAAATGCCCCTTTTGGGGTGCGCCAAATACAAAAACTATTTTTTTAGGAAAAAAAAAGGCTCACTGTAAATGTGTAATGTCCTTCTGTTCGTTTGTGAATTCTAAAATTAAATTTAATATTTTAATATGTAAATTAAACCGAAATTAAGGATTATGAAAACAAGAATTAAGTTTTTACATGCTTAAATTAATAACAAATTTTATAAAAATAACTCCATGGCACGACAGCTCACAAGGAACCTTGGTCTACCACCCGGCCACTGCATCCTCCATGACAGGCGTCTTGGATGTGGCACAGTATTGGAGGGGGAGTTGTGGTCAGCGCCTCGAACCCCCCGGCTTCTCCATAAAGTAGCTCCTCAATTGGCCCCCAGGGACCTCACGAGGCTGAGTGCTCCCCGGTCCAGGTCTCCCAGCGGGAGAAAAATCCCCACGCCTGTATTGGGAGTCGAACCCAGGTCTCTGACTTGGCAATTCTAAATTCACATAATCATTAACCAAATTATTCACATTATAATTTTACTTTTAAAAAGTTAATCCATAACTCAAAAAAAAAAAAAAAATCCGGGTAAATCAGTTAACTACCACGAATTTCTGAGTTGCGAACTGATGATCCCTCAGCTTTCTAGTTGCACAATAGCCATCTCTCCCACAGGGGGATACAAATTTAGGTAAATATTTTCTCTGTGCTACACACTGAAGTTCTAATGCCATGATAATTCGAGCACTTGGTTGACTTAATACACTGTTCTGAGGGAGCGTCGAGCAGGGATGAAAGATGAATAGGTGGATAGCCCAATCGGCTTTACCTTTTCTTACTGGCGTGGTATGTTGTGCCATAATGACACGAATGAATACGATGCTAAGGACCGACTTCCGTCAAACGTTCACATTGTCAGTAAAATCACAGCGCAAGTCGTATTTTTATTGTCTTTGAGTGGATGAGATAATAATTCTACTTTGTTAATACTTTTGTTGTTTAACGTGAAGTAATTTGAAAACAATCTTTTGTGAGGATAATTTGTTACAAAGGTACACAAAGTCATCAGATATTTTGGATTGAGGATACCTAGAAAGTGTATTCACAGTGAAATATCATTATCAACATTTTGGCTATAATGTAATACCTTTTCTATCTACTATGTAGGTGGAATAGTTTCTCTATCTCTACTTGGTGCATATTATGTAGGTAGAGAAGTTATGCATTCAACACATAACTTTGGGTAGCAAAGTCTGCTTATCTAACTCCTGTCCTACAAACAGCTTGTGCGAAAAAAACAACAATTAAATTAAAACTAGCTGAGTATAATAGAGCACTTACGACACTATAGGCGTCATTAGAGTGTCATCTCAGAATAATTTGAGATCACTTTGTGGTTTACCGGGAAACATACGAGTCAGTTGAGGAATTTAATACTATGCCGGTATGTTGCCAAGGCAGCTCAGTGGTAGAGCAACCGGCTAGAGACTGGGAGATCCTTGGTTAACATCCCAGCTATGGCCTTGAATTCTTCAGTCTGATTCTGCTTATCCAAGCTATGACTTCCTCTGGGATTAGAAGCCAAAATATTCAATACTTAACAATGGACCGTAAAACTCATATTTCAGGTCTCTTATTAACAAGAATTGCAAATATTCAATTCCAAAAAGAGACAATAAAAAGCTTGTTAACTACTCGTGTCGTGCTATTTCAGTTCTCTTATTAACAATAATTGCAAATATTCAATTCCAAAGAGAGTCAACAATAACTGCTTGTGTCGTTTCATTTGAGGTTTTTTTATCAATATTAATTCCAAATATTCAATTCCAAAAAGAGTCAACATTAAAGCCTGTGAACTGCTCGTGTCATGTCATTTCTTTTCTCTTAACAAGAATTCAAATATTCAATTCCAAAGCGTGTCAATAACAAAGCTGCGAACTGCTCTTGTCGTGCCATTTCACTCCTTTTATTAACAAGAATTCCAAATATTCAATTCCAAGGAGAGTCAACAACAAAGCCTGTCAACTGCTCGTGTAGTGTCATTTCAGTTCTCTTGTCAACAAGAATTCAAATATTCAATTCCAAAGAGAGTCGATAACAAAGCTGCCAACTGCTCTTGTCGTGTCATTTCGTTTTTTTTTTTATCAACAATAGCTGCAAATATTCAATTCCAAAGAGTCAACAATAACTGCTCGTGTTGTGCCATTTCAGGGTTTTTATCAACAATAATTGCAAATATTTAATTCCAAAGAGTCAATAACAAAGCCTGTCAATGAAGTTTGAGCAGAGTTCACAGTTGCAACATATAACCCAAATATATACGACAGACCAGAGTCGGGTCGTTAATGTGGAAATCATTGGCTGGAAGATTGTTATCGTATCACGTAGCAGGCAACCAGCTCCGTGACTCGGCTAATCCGGTCGCTTACAGTCGCCGAATTGCAAATTGGAGAGGGCAGATAATTTTATTCCGGTCATATTCCCTGCCTGAAGTCTGTATCTCACCTTCCCAGGTTAACAACGTTTAAAGTAACTTTAATTGTTTTCTCACAGAAACCGTGTATAAACAGGAGTTGGATAAGTAGATTCAGACTGAAAATTCAATGCCAGAGCCGGAATTTGAACCACGGATACCCCGGTCTCTAGCCGGTTGGTTTACCACTGAGCCACCAGGGACACATGCCGGCATAGCATTGAATTTCTGAACTGACTCGCATGTTTTTCGGTAAACCACAAGGTTATCTCAAATTATTTTAAGATGACTACCCCAATGGCGACTTATAATGCTGTAAGCACTTTAAGTCCCAACTAATGTCCATAATAGTTGGCTACACTATGAATCCTGGGATTTATTATTATTTGGGGCGAGGGAATTTAATTGAAAATATATATATGTAGTATAGAAGATTTGTTTCGAAGTCGGCTTACCCTCCCCGTAATTGTCGGACTAACACTCTCCTAGGACTTACAAGCGGATGGCCAGGGGTCAGAAGCCTGTCGGAACCAGAGAATGGAGAACCTGGCACTGGGGTCGGCCCTTAGTCAGGCTTGAGCATGAGAAAGTGGATGATATGAAATACAAGCGAAAGGTGATGATGGAGCAATTGGTGGAATGAAACCCGTAGTCAGGCATGAGCATGAGGAAGTGGATGATACGAAATGCAAGCGAAAGGTGATGATGGAGCAATTGGTGGAATGAAACCCGTAACCAGGCATTAGCGTCAGGAAGTGGATGATATGAAATGCAAGCAAAAGGTGATGATGGAGCAATTGGTGGAATGAAACCTGCAGCCAGGCTTGAGCATGAGGAAGTGGATGATACGAAATGCAAGCGAAAGGTAATGGAGTAATTGGTGGAATGAAACGAAAGGTCCGGAGAAAACCCGCCCAACACCGCTTCGTCCACCACAAATCCCACATGCGGGCGCTTGAAATCGAACCCGAAGGCGGGCGGTCAAACCACTCGGGGACAGTCTTAGAAGACACTAAACTTAAATACAAAAATTGATATTTAACGACGTTTCATTTTTGAGTTAGGTACATACATGGATGGCTATTTTCTAAAAATCACGCAACGAGGGCCCTTAAAATATGCTTTTCCTATGAAATCTTGGTATCGAATTTTTGGAGGAATACACTATTTTCTCTACCTACTATATACGTATACAACAATTGGTAGGGAAAGTAAACATTATTAGAACAGCCGAAGTGATCACATTACTTTTTTGTGAAGGAAGGAAAAATTCTTATGCAGTATACACATTGTTTAAGCATGCAGATGCAACAGCTCTTTACTGAGAGGCCCTCGGCTTCCAAATAGGACACATATCTTAGCTGAAAAACCACTTGAGTTAATGAGGCAAGACAATTTACAGGGCAAGTAAAGAGGGTCCGGACAGGTAGCACAGAATTACTCTTCCTGCAACTTCCATTTAAACAACCCTGCGCCTACAAGCTTGCAATATAATAAACATAAACTCTGTACACTTTTGCTTTCTCTACACATACTATGTACTTAGAGAGTATTGTATTTCAACAAAAAAGAAATAGATACCGACGTTTTACCGGAAATACACGTTTTAGTGTACCTTTAGAAAAAGGTCCGTGTGTGTCCGTGAGTCTCTGAACCCGACGATAAGTCGATAAAATACCAAACGTGGTATTTAAGCTTAGAATCTTCCATTGAAGATGTTGAGGAAAATCTCCCCACCCCAAATTACGCTTTATGGAAAAATTTCAAAACTTTTGATTTTCTCAAAAATAGCTCTAACTTTTTGATTAAAATATCATATATTAAAAATATGTATATGACAAATAAAATGTATATCTTGAACTTTCTGGGAATACCCTATAAAGACATCTTTATTATGGAGAATTTTGGTGGATTTTGCATAACTAGTTATTGCTTGTTATTCCTTGTAATCAGTTTTAAAATACTTAAACTTTTAAAAGATTTTAGTATCATTTTGCCCTACTTTATCCCATTATTTTCCTTCTACTTACTTTTCTGCTAATGTTTTTCTCAAAATAAGAACTGAAGCTTTCCTGGTGACGTATTAATTCAAAATCTTCTCGGGCTTCTAATCATGGAAAAACTTCAATCAGATGTTAGTTTCATTCCAGCTCTTATAAATACCAGTCGCCGCAAGCTCAATCCATCAGTTCACTCTGAAGACGAGGAAGATGCACTTCTTCGAAACGTTGGTATCAAGCCAAGTTTTTACCTGGTTAGAAGCCCGAGAAGATTTTGAAGTAATGTTTTTCTCGATTATCATGTAGCAGATAGAAGAATAAGCTTTTAACAATATTTTTTTCAGAGGTGTAGAGAAGGTTATGTGAATGGAACACACATATTTACTTAAGCGTATTTTAATGATCACTGTCACTAAGTAGGTATTACTGTACTAATATAGTATTCTTTTTTTGAAAGGATGGTGTGCACTGTAAAATGAATAGACACGCGGTCCCAGTTAGTGAAGGGTCTACAAGGAAAGAGCAAGCACAATCCTTCTAACCTAAGGGTATCTGTCAGTTTGTAAACGAAGGTCATTAGCAGTCTGAGATTTAATTTCTGCATTGCAAACGAAAACCTTAAGTGGACATTTTACCTATGTTGTATGTATGTAAAATTGAAAGAATTTTCAAAATGTAACACATTGTAACGTATAAAAACGAAATTATAGTCTAGTTTTGTGCAAAATATTAATTTTCCTAAGTCCAGCTCAAAGTACACGGAACCTCGAAATATCGGGGCGCTACTGTATTTGATTTTATTTATATTTATTTGAAATAAAAGGTATTGAATTTGGAAATAAAGGGTTTTACATACATGTAGCTTTTGTTACTTGATAACTCTTATCATTTCTTTGTAGTGCCCGCTTTATGGCACCGCAGGCGGTGACACTGATGATACCCTGGCCGTCTAGGTGAGAGGCGAGTGGTCTAACCACTTGGCCACGGCAGGGCCCATCATTAATTGTGCCCGAAAATTAGCATGAAATTAATGGAAAGTAGTAGTAAAATATTCAGCACAAAATGACACAAATTAAAATTATCTCCGAATTTTTAAAGAATTGGCCTCACAAAATCTTGCTTCTGGCTTTAAGGCAAACACTAATTTAAAATCTTAAGGGCAGCCGGTCCTTCCTATCTTAGCAATGTTAGATTTAACAACCTTGATCTTCCTTTCCTAAAAAAAAAAAATTTTCAATTTACATGAACCTCTCTACCTATTCTGTAACTTCATGCTAATCAACATAAACACTAGCAGAAATGGTCTTATTACTTGTTTCCTTATAAGTAGAAGTGAAATAAGGGAATACACTAGCTAAAGCGATACTCAAAACCTTTTAAAGGTCGCTATGTGAAACAATTGAAAGACTCTTAATGACTATGAGTAAAACAATATGTATATAAAGCTAATTTCCCGTGTGAGAAAAGTTTAAGTATTGCAAAATGAAATCTATAACAATGAATATGTCGGAAATGGCTAACTCTAAAAAAGAAGTGTGTGTATGTCACGTAATATTTAATGTTCTGAATGTATAGGACATGGATTGTTTGATTTAATTAGATCGGTATTTTCTGGGTAGTAGGTGCTTGTCTATCTCTTACGACTTACCAGCCAAGCAAAACTCATCCAGAAAGAATAGAACTTCAGAGGCTATTCCCAAGAAATTCGGAATGTACATTTTATTTCTCATGTATATATTTTAAGTGTACGACATTTTTATCAAAGGTGTTAGCGCAATTTTCTAAAAAATCAAAATTTTCAAAAAATACATGGTTGTTGTGGGGTGATTTTCCTGTAAATCTTTGTGTCGCATCCTTGATAGATATTAAACTTAAATACTAAGTTTGGTGTTTAACCGAGCTTTTATGTTTGAGTTATGCTGTTCACTAACACAGAAAGACATACAAATGGACCTTTTTCTATTTTTTTTTTTATTGAGGGTTCCTCAAAAGGTTTATTTTCGGTATGAACTTTTGGATGGAATGAAATGCCTTCTCTATCTACCATGTACGTTGTATATGCGTGTAGAGAAACTAAAAGGAATAACAAATTCATGCACATTCCGTAAATGTTTTTTTTTTTCACGTTGATAGCGCCTGTGTAACAAACAGCGCAGAAAGGTATCAATCGCAAACCAACGCCACGCTAGGCTTTTATCAACAAAGGGCAAACAGAGCACTTTAAACGCTGTACCGATAAAGTAATGTGGTTTGATTGGCTCGACATTATTAGCAAAACCGCATCTCGTTGAGATTGCGTAAAGCGAGTTTAACTTGAAACTGTACTCTGTGGTATTTGGGAAATGCGATTCATAAATCGATTATCAAATGTGTAGCTGTGGATTAATTTCCGAGGCCATTAGAGTGAGGTTAGTATTGACAATATTTGAAAGCGCATGGGAAGACATAGCTAGCAGTAAAGTGTTGGAATCCCTCATTGTTAATGAATTGCGCCACCAGAAACGTGCGACGAAATTGGTAGTCATGACAACGGGACAGATGTTTATTGTTGCACTACCTTCCGCTCCACCAAATGTGTCGCTGGCAGTACTGCAAATGTATTTATTTGTATTACTACACGCACCACCGCAGATGTTCCAAATATAAGGTTGCTCCAAAGGTGGCACTGTGCAATGTCAAAATCTAGTAGTCCAATTTGTAATATTTGACCTCTTATGAGTAGATATATGCGAAAATTTACATCGCTTCGGGTAACGTATTCTAGGCGTTTGAGGGCACAGAAAATTGCACACAATTCTGATAGGAGAACTTGTCCATCTTTGGACTGGATGAAGACTAGGTACATATTTTGACAGAATATGCACATTGGGAGAACTTGGTAACCATTAAACTCAAAGAAGAATTTTATACGTTGTATTGGTAGAACTAAAAGAAATTTAAAACACATTTAAAATAACACCAAATAAATACTAAACTGAAACAGTTTGAAAGCTCAGCAGAGCTAACCATTTTTTGGATTCAAAGCATGAAATTGTACAAGAATTCAAATTATTAGAAGTCATCAATACTCCATCAGAGTTAGATATCTGGGGAGGGATATCCATAGCAACAGCAGTAATATGGGCAATTTTGAAATGCCACCAGCTGATATTTTAAGATTAGTACAATCTGAAAATCAAGTTAAAGACTTAAAATTAGTAAACGCTTCCAAGATTTCCAACAAGAGGTCGCCAAGGCCACTCGGAGGAAGGTAGATGTTTGAAAGTCCAACCACTACCACTTGAGGTCGTCCTAATCGGAATTCACCTATGTTAGAAGTCGAGGAAGGGCATCTACCTCAGACGTCCGCAAACCTGCTGGAAGATGACAATGATGAATAAATTGTCGAAATACGTCCAAGAAACCTCCATCAATATTGAGTGAGGTAGTGTAAGGAATGGGCGTGCATGAATTATAACATGAGAGTTTCTCTTTCATTATTGTTTCTTTATATAATACTTTAATACTTCAAAAAAAAATGTTTAAGTCCTGCTAGAAAGAGATTGGCATGTTGGGATCTACTGTCTGACCACAGAAACTCAAGAACATGGGCACTTTCCTGGCTTAAATTGCGCGAAGCCTGATCAAATTTGTTCGGAGTAATTTACCTCTATGCTTTGCTCCTTGTTTTTCTTTACTTTCTTTTTCTTTTATTTTATTTTTGTCACCTTTAACTTGCTTATGTATTCTCGGTTAACGACCCATACAGTAAATGTTTGTGTCATAACTTCAATGTGTAATAAATTTAATAATAAGGGTAGCAATAGAGATACCTCACGTCGCGTTATTTTTTTTTTACTACATTTCTTTAGTGTTTCGCGCCTCGTATATCATTATTCACCCATATTACCCTTATTTATTATTTTGTATAATTATTTAATTGTATCATTTTACTGCAATTATTTTTCAGTTTAATTGCATTTATTTACCGTTTCGCGGTCGTCGATTAGGCAAGTATAACATTTGAAACTGTACCAATAATTTAGGTGTTTCCTGTACCCACAGCGGTACAGTGGTAGCCCACTTGAACATTAACGACGTCTGAGGCACCATTACCTTCATAATGCAATGTGTTCTCTAATTCTGAATTCGGTTCACTTTTTTTCTCTCCATTTCGTACATAGTTGTCGAGGGATCGGCGTCTCGTTCCTGCAATGTCCTCAGCTCCGGCGTTGATGTAGGTTCCACTCCTAATTTCCTAATTACACTTAATCTCAGGGGTATGTGGGTGATGCTAGTACATTAAAAACACTGCATAATCCCTTATGATATGAATTTATTGTAATATAGATTTTAAACGGGCGGCTAGCTTGTTCCTTACAAATATGTTATAAGTACCATCCTACCATTTAATTACTAATGAGGAGCCTAATCTAACACTCTGCACATCGCTCCACCACCACGTACACACAACTCAACGTGCCACGAACACAAGCTCAAGTGAGTAAGTAATTCAGAGTAAGAGTAAGAGATCTGTCTTATATAGTAAACCTGGGTGACGCCAACTTTCGCGCCATAAAATGTTACAGCATCTCCTATTGGTTCTGAGTTAGCAGCACCTCACAAATTATGAGAATAAATTGTGGCAAGTTCTGACGGCATAGCGTGCACATGACGCGTTTGGAAATACGCAGTAGTTCCTTCTCAGTTTAACATTATGCTTTCTTTGTCTGTTTTTCCAACCCCCTGCGCTACTTGGAAGACAAGTCACTATTCCATTCTCACTTCTTTATATGTCTGTTCTTTACTATCATGCATCCTTTAGTCTAAACCCTGTGATCTTTAGCAGGTGGTGTTTGGTGAACTTATACCTGGAATTTTGCTAGATCGCCTCGCCTGATTACCTCAGTTACAACTTGCATTTATGCATATTTCTACTCTGGAATATTTACAATTATTTTCCCTGGTTTTCTATAAGCTAATAATATTATGTACATTTTCTCTTTTTCTATATTATTTGTGAACATGTGGTAAGTGCTCCTTATAGTACATAGATAGAGAAAGTATTACATTCCATCCAAAAATTGGAAACGAGATTTCATTGGTACCCTGTGTGCACGTAAAGACTTTTTTGGTAAAATGTCCGTGTGTAATTGTGTGTGTGTAGGTGTTTGTGTCTGTGTACAGTATAATTCAAAAAGAAAATTCAGTGAACTCCCAAACTGTATATTTAAGATCACCATATTTCAAGACTGAAAACAAAGATTTTCAAGAGAAGTCCTACTACTGGGAATAGCCTCGGTAGATTTCTTCATCCTGTATGAGTTTTTCATAACCGATAAACCATATGAGATTAACACACAAAATTTACTCCACAAAAAATGTAGATCTCGTTAAAACTCACAACCTATGTACACAGACACATAGGAATTTGTCATTCCTATTTATTTTGCTTTTTTTCTGGCCCTGCAAAGAAAATTAATTTCATCACCTAGCAACTAGCTTTTAAAAGATTTGTCTGTCGCTTTAGCATAGTGTATTTCCCTGTTTTGCTTTTACTTAGAAATAATACAGCCATTTCTGCTTATGATTTCTTCGACTAGCCCCAAGAGGGGAAGAAGAAACTTTTGTAAGTTTAATTTCTTGTACAATAGACAGAGACCATACATTAGATTCTTTTCTGCAGAATTACTCATTATTTATTTGCTGAACGATGGTTGCCCCCATAAGAGAGTGTCATATGTAAGATGGATTATGAGAATGTCACAATTGGGGTTCGACAAGGATGCATCCCCTCACCGACGATTTTCTTAGTGATGCTTGATAATATGATGAGGCAAATGCTGGGTGGAAGAAAGAGAGGAATACAATGGGGAATGGAAGGGAGAATAGAAGACCTGGAGTTCGCAGACGATATTTGTTTACTAGTTTAAAGATTTAGTGATATGAGGAGCAAGTTACAAGGGTTAAAAGAGGATGCAGAGGTTGCAGGACTAAATATAAATGCTGCTAAGACCAAGGAAATGAGAACAAACTCCAAGATTGATGAAAAGCTAGTCGTAGAAGAGATAGGAGAGGTCGACACATTTATATTTTTGGGAAGTGTAGTGACAAGAAGAGGAGTAGAAGAAGATGTGAAAGCAAGAATTAAAAATGCAAACGGGTCTTTATGCAGTTGTGGAGGAATAGGAACATTTCTATGAATACAAAAATCAAAATCTTTAATACAAATGTGAAATCCATTCTCCTGTATGCACGTGAAACATGGAAAGTTACCCGAAGTATCACTAATTCCTTACAGATCTTTATAAACCGTTGCCAGTGTCACATCTTAAACATCAGATGGCCTGAAATTATAGCCAATGAAGAGTTTTGGAATAGATCAACTCCGGGTAGAAGATGAAATCAGGAGATGGAAATGGGAATGGATAGGACACAAATGCAGGAAGCCAGCAGGATCCATAGAGCGAACAGCATTAGAATGGAACCCACAAGGGGCACGGAAAAGAGGTCGTCCTAAAAAGACATGGAAGAGGACCATAGAGGCACTAGAAGTGGGGAAAAGTTGGAAGGAAGTTAAGGCGCTGGCAAGTCGGAGAACACAATGGAGACTTTTCACGGATGCCCTATGCTCCGGAAGGAACAAGAGGAATTAAGTCAAAAGTAAGTCGTTTGTAAGATGACGATGAATCTGTTCATAGCAAATGGTTAAACATAGATTCCAACGAAAGATCTCCTCTAGATCAGGCTCCTCCAAGTCAAGTCAAGGCTTTGAGGGCATGCAGAGCTGTTTACAGCCCCCACTGTGGACAATAGAGCTACACATTGGTGCTTTAATGGTGGTGGTCTCAACATAGTTTCTCATATCAGTGAAAGCTGCTATATCCTAGACACCCCTGTTGAATTACAGGTATAAACAACTGATTTACTAAACGATACTCAGTTTAAGAATATCAAAACAGGAAAATGATATACCATTTATACACTCCTTCCACGAGAAAGGTTTATTAAAGTGCACAATCTCGCTGCAGGACCTATGTATGTGAGACGCTGTTTTGTTTTAATGAAAATGTCCGTCATAGGGCCATGTAGTGAACACTTGAAAGCATGTTTGAGATTAGTTGCTATACAAGCAATAGTTGCACGTATTGAAAATCTGGTTGAATACAGAGAAATATAAAAATGTTGCGAATTCCCAACGTGTAAGAAAACATACATTCATTAGAAATAATCTTAACCCGTCGTTGGTTGACCTGGGGGCGCTGCGCTCACTTTGATTAAAAATTACGCTATCTGATCTACTTTTAAATAAAAACGTATTATACTATGTGTCCCTTTCAAAGCATGGTTATAAAACAAGTTAATGTATTCTACAGAGCATTTAAATATTTTAATTCCCTACAAAATGAAAAAGAATTAAGTCATGCACCGAATTCAGCGTACCGCTCACATGTCAACCATTGGCGGATCAATGTCGGAATATCGTGTTATTCTTTCTTAGGCTCCAAGCTAAGATGGAAGGACAAGAACATAGATTTTGAAAATGAATCTCTCTCATTGTTTGAATTTTTATGACAATAACTTATCTGGTCAGGTGGAAAACACTCAATTTGCTTGCAAGGGAAATTCCATAAACAATGATCATGATACAACGTCGGAAGTATCTGCAGATGAATCAAATTCTTATGTAGGTAGAGATAATGTGACCATATGTATGTCCACCACCACCACCACCACCACCACCACTACCAAACACACTTATCAGGAAGAGGAATATTGTTATTCATCCCTTAGGTGTAAAACAAGGAACTCTGTTTGCACAACAGAAATGGAATGGTGGCAGCTGTTTTTACCAGAAAATGTTTTAGACACACACAGTGGAGTACACCAACGTGAGGCTTACGGTAGTAGAAGATAGTCTTGTAGAGGAATATCAAAAGTCGGTCACAATAAATGTATATCAGCATGTCATCAAAGTATTTTGCTGCTACTAAAGAAAGCGAGTTAAATAAAATGAAAAGTTAGCTGTAGCCTTCAGTTGTGTACTATTATAGGATTTATTTAATAAATGTAATGCTAAAAACATGTTCTTATTTACTAAATATTCATAGAATAGTGTGTTAAAACCTGTGTAAACAGTTTGCGACTCAAATTTTGAATATCGGCGTTAGCGTAACGACCTGGACCAATGTCGGCTTAAATAACATCCGCACGTTGTTTGGTGTTTAGTTAATTGAATTTTGGTAATAATACGCTTTCATTACTTCCTCTATTGTATTGCACCCAAAAATTTGGAAATATATGTTTTGAGACCCCCTGAATCCAAAAAAAAAAGCTTTGTGTGTGTCTGTGGGGAGCATAGCTCAAAAACCAAAAGACCGTTAAAAACCAAACTTGGTATTTAAATTTGGTATCTGCCGAGGATGCGACACGAAGATTTTCAAGAAAATCTCCCCACCGCAAACTACCATTTACATGGAAAACAATTTCGAACATTTTGGTTTTCTTAAAAATGGCCGTAACGATTTTGATTTAAATCTATTATATTTATGATATTTACTTGACAAATAAAATGTATATCTTGAATTTTCTGGGAATAGCCTCTGAAGACTACTTTATTCTGGATGAATTTTACGGAATTTTGCACAACTGGTAAACCGTAAGAGATGTACAAAAACTTAACACACAACAAATGTAGGGCACTTTAAAACACACAATTTACGTTACATACATTTTTTCGTTGAGTTGATCGTTTTTAAGATATTCCTGTTTTTTTTCGTTTCAGTTTTGAAAAACAAACTTTTCTCATACAGGAATTTGTCAATTCTTGTCCATACATACAAACAAAGGAACTTCAATCACAAAGCAACCAGCTTTTGACTGTTACTTTAACCTATGGTACTCCCTTGTTTCGCTTCTATTTACAAGGAGGCAAGTAATAAAAGAGTATTTCTGCAACTTTTTTCTGAATTAGCATGAAGTAAGTGGAAGCATAAGCTTTTTATGTGAATGGAACACATCAGATTTTTACTTTCTCTACACTCTATGTACATAGTATATAGAGAAGGTATTGCACTCTACCAAAAAATTCGATACCAACATTTCACCGGAAATATATGTTTTAGGGTCCCCTGTATCCAAAAAAAAGTATTTTCAGAAAAAGGTCCATGTGTGTGTGTCCGTGTGTCGGAGAACACGAAAACTCAAAAACGAAAAGTTGATAAAATACCAAACTTGGTATTTAAGTTTAGTATCTTCCAGGGATGCGACACGAAGATTTTGAGAAAAATCCCCCCTCCCTAAACTACCCTTTAGATGGAACTTTTTTCGAAAATTTTCCATTTTCTAAACAATGGCTCTAACGATTTTGATTAAAATACCGTATATTAAAGATATTTACCTGACAAATAAAATGTATATCTTGAATTATCTGGGAATAGCCTCTGAAGACTACTTTATTCTGGGTCAATTTTACGGAATTTTGCATAACGGCTAAACCGTAAGAAATGGACAAAAACTTAACACAAATACCACACAACAAATAGAGCACTTTAAAACACACAATTTATGTCATATACCTACATTTTTTTCGTGGAGTTGATTGTTTTTAAGATATGCCTTGTTTTTGGTTTCAGCTATGAAAAATTTATACTTTTCTCAGACAGGAATTTGTCAACTCCTGTCCATACAAACAAAGGAACTTCAGTCACATAGCAACCAGCTTTTGACTATCACTTTAACTTATGGTACTCCCTTATTTCGCTTCTACTTTCAAGGAAGCAAGTAATAAGACTATTTCTGCAGTTGGCAGTTCGTCCAAATGAAACGATGATTTGTCTTTTTCTCGTCCAATAAGTGTTGGTTTTGTATCTTCTAATAGAAGGCGCATGAGACTCATAACTAATGAAGTATTTCTACTGTGATATATGTTTCCTGTGAAAGAAGCCGATGGGACTGGCAAGACCATTAGATGCAGGGTAAGTATCCGGTAGTTTAATGGAAGGTAGCTTGGCCGACTTCCGAGGCGATCGAACGTGATAGATATCTTGGCTCTGAGCCAAGTCGCGCCCGAGAAGCTATCCTAATTGGGACATAAGTAAGCTGGCATGCCCTACTTGCGCGTTTATAATTGATTTTAATGTCTTTAAAGCATCACTTACTGCAAAGAATGACATTTTATTGCACAGCTATTTCCGACGCATTGACAATATTAATGCCACAAGCCACAATATATAAGTTTCTTATTTTGTAATATTATTATTAACTTAAAATGTATTTGCCTAATAGCTTAAAACATACATTTAACTGCTAATTTAGCCCACCTGGGTAGTGTGGTGGTAGCGTGTCTTCCTCATATTCAACAGGTTGTGAGTTCGAATCTCGCCTAGGGTGAGTTACCCGGATATGGTTTTCTTCGGGGTTTTCCCTTATCCTCAGAAGATGAAAGTCTAGTAACTTTAAGCTTCATGGACCACGAAATCATTTGAGCATCATTTCACCAATTTCATTCATCGTCCAATATGGCCAACAAGGTTAAAGGCCATTAAGCTAAAAAAATAAATAAATAAATTTAATTTGTGTGTGAATTGTTATTGCTGAATTGTTTTACTTGTGTTAATATATTTGGAAGACGTTGTGTTCATTCTCATTAAATAAAAATCTTATGTTTACCATTCACATGACTTTCTCTACAACTCGACAACAAATTATTTTTAAAAAACTTATGCTTCTATTTACTTCATGCTAATCGAGAAAAAATTAATATAAATAGTCTTATTTCTTGCTTCCTTGTAAACAGAAGGGAAATAAGGGAGAAGCATAGGCTAAGGTATTAGTCAAAAGCTGGTTGCTATGTAACTGAAATTCCTTTGTTTTTGTGGACAGGAGTTGACAAATTCCTGTAAGAGAAAAGTATACATTTTTTAAAACTGAAACCAATAACAAGGAATATCTCAAAAACGACCCATTCCACGAGAAAAAAGTACATAACATAAATTGTACTTTAAGGAGCTCTACTGTTTCTATTCAGTAACTTTTTGTATATTTCTTACGGTTTATCAGTTATACAAAATTCCGTAAATGTCATCCAGAATAAAGTAGTGTTCAGAGGCTATTCCCAAAAAATTGAAGATATGCATTTTATTTTTCAGGTAAATATCTTTAATATGCGATATTTTAATCAAAATAGTTAAGAGATATTTTTGAGAAAATCAAAATTTTAGAAAATTTTTCCAATCTTTGTGCCACATCCTTGGTACCTACTGAACTTAAATACCAAGTTTAGTATTTAACGGACTATTCGTTTTTGAGCTATACTGTTCCCAAACACACACACAGACAGACCTTTTTCCAAAAATGCCTTTTTTGGATTCAAGGGACCCAGAACATGTATTTCCGGTGAAATCTCGGTATCGAATTTTTGGGTACAATACAATAACTTCTTATACACTACATAGTACGTGTAGGGGAAGTAATAAATTAGTACATACACGTTTTATATAATTATATGACCTAAATTTATAGTACAAACGTGTATGTGTGTATGTGTGTATGTGTGTGTGTGTCTGTGGGGTAGTGAGTGCGTCTGTGTGTGTCTGAGTGCATGTATGTGTGTATCTGTGTGTGTGTCTGTGTGCATCTGTGTGGTAGTGTGTGTGTGTCTGTGTGGGTCTGTGTGTTTCTGTGTAAGTCTGTGTGTTTTTGTGTAAGTATCTGTGTAAGTCTGTGTGTTTCTGTGTATGTCTGTGTGTTTCTGTGTGTCTGTGTGTGTGTCTGTGACTGTGTATGTCTGTATATGTGTCTGTGTATGTGTGTATCTGTGTGTCTGTATATGTGTGTGTCTGTGTATGTGTGTGTCTGTGTAAGTGTAAGTCTGTGTATGTCTGTGTGTGTATGTGGTTGTGTGTGTCTGGTGTCTGTGTGTGTCTGTATATGTGTGTATCTGTGTGTCTGTATATGTGTGTGTCTGTGTATGTGTGTGTCTGTGTATGTGTGTGTCTGTGTAAGTGTAAGTCTGTGTATGTCTGTGTGTGTGTATGTGGTTGTGTGTGTCTGGTGTCTGTGTGTGTCTGTATATGTGTGTATCTGTGTATCTGTATATGTGTGTGTCTGTGTATGTGTGTGTCTGTGTATGTGTGTGTCTGTGTAAGTGTAAGTCTGTGTATGTCTGTGTGTGTGTATGTGGTTGTGTGTGTCTGGTGTCTGTGTGTGTCTGTATATGTGTGTATCTGTGTGTCTGTATATGTGTGTGTCTGTGTATGTGTGTGTCTGTGTATGTGTGTGTCTGTGTAAGTGTAAGTCTGTGTATGTCTGTGTGTGTATGTGGTTGTGTGTGTCTGGTGTCTGTGTGTGTCTGTGTAAGTGTAAGTCTGTGTATGTCTGTGTGTGTCTGGTGTCTGTGTGTGTCTGTATATGTGTCTGTGTGTCTGTGAGCACGATACACAAAAACGGAAAGTCGGTTATATAGCAAGCTTGATATTTATCATCATCTTCTAAGGAAGATTTACGAGTTCCTCCTCCTCTAACCACCCTTTACATTGAAAAAATTCCCAAATATTGATTTTCTCAAAAATGGTTTTAACGATTTTGATTGAAATACCGTATATTAACGATAGTTATATTACGAAGGGTATATTACGAACTTTCTGGGAATGACATCTAAATGCTTTTGGATAACTGGTATATCGTAAGCGGTAGACAAAGGGTTACTACAAAAAATGTAGAGCTCCTTAAAACACACAATTGATGTCTTATATAATTTTTTGAAGAATTAACCCTTTCCGAGATATCTCTTTTTACATTTTAAAGTACTTGAACTTTTATCATACAGCTATTTGCCAACTCTTGACCATGCAAACAAAACGAATCACATAGCAGCCAGCTTTTAAAATATTTGGCTATCGTGTTAGACTAGTGTATTCCCTTATTTCCCTCCTACTTACAAGAGGTTAATAATAATATTTGTCTCGATTAGCATGCGATAGATAAAATAATAAGAATAGTTTATTTCAGAGATACAAAAAGTAATGTAAACAGCACACACATTTTAATGTTTACTGGACATGGGATTTTATTTATGGAAGCTCTTCATATGCTGTGGTTCTCAGCGTGCCATTCTATATGGGCGTGAAAGGTCGATTAATTTTGCTGAGAGGCCTCTTTATCAGGCTTCAGGTTCTAAGATGTGAGACCAATAGCTTTACTTCCCTTCCGAAGGAAGCCATTCTAAGGACTTTTACGCCCGAAAAAAGCCATCGTCCTTCTCCGGTTTTGAGTCCACGATCTTCGGTATATGAAGCTAGTATGATAACCACTATACCAGGCAGGGCTTAGTGATTAATGCATTACCATGAGAAAAACGTCTTTGCTGTATATTTAGATGGATGGTTATAAAAGAGCCAGGAAGCTTATAAAAAGTCCCTTATTACTTTCTCTACACGTGCTATGTACATAGTGTATAGATAAGGTATTGCACTCTACCAAAAAATTCGATACCGAGATTTCACCGGAAATATATGTTTTAGGCTCCCCTGTATCCAAAAAAAAAGCATTTTCACAAAAAGGCCCGCATAAGTGTTCGTGTGTCTGTGAACACGATAACTCAAAAACGAAAAGTCGGTAAAATACCAAACTAAGTATTTAAGTTTAGTATCTTCCAGGGATGCGATACGAAGACTTTGAGAAAAATCCCCCAACCGCAAAACTACCCTATACATGGAAATTGTTTCGAAAATTTTGATTTTCTCAAAAATGGTTCTAACATTTTAATTAAAGTATCGTATATTAATAGATGTTTACCTGACAAATAAAATGTATATCCTGAATTCTGGAAAGATTCTCTAAAGACTATTATTCTAGATTAATTTTACGGAATTTTGCATAACTGCTAAACTGTAAGAAATGCACAACAACTTACCACACAAAATATTTTTAAAAAGCCGTTACATACAGCTTACTTCTTGTATAAATCTGGACATTCATTGCAGACACATGCTGCACTAGATATGGTGTTGGTAATCCTGACGCGTTTCCACAACCTCCGTTGTCGTCTGCTAACCTGCAAAACAAAATGACAACGAAGGTTGTCGAAACGCGTCAGGATTACCAACACCAACACCGTAACTAGTGCCATGCTGCAATGGATGTCCAGATTTATACAAAAAAAAAAAAAAAAATACAATTATATTACATATATATATATATTTTTTTTTAGTGGAGTTGCTCATTTTTTAGTTATTCCTTATTTTTGGTTTCAGCTTTGAAAAAGTTATACCTTTCTCATACAGGAATTTGTCAACTCCTGTCCATACAGACAAAGCAACTTCAGCCACATAACAACCAGCTTTTGACTGTCACTTTAACGTATGGTACTCCCTTATTTCGCTTCTACTTACAAGGAAGCAAGTAATAAGACTATTTCTGCTAATTTTTTATCGATTAGCGTGAAGAAAATAGAATCATAATGTTTTTATCAATAATTTGTTGCAGAGGTGTAGAGAAAGTCATGTGAATGGAACATATCAGCTTTTTCACATATTGATGGGTTTTTAAAAGGTTTTACCATCCCTTTAACCAGGTATATTTCGTTATTTCCCCTCTGCTTATAAGCAATCTTTTATACGAATAGTTTGTTTGCAGAACATGGTAGAGAAAGTTATGTGACTTTTTACACCATTAGAATATTCTATTTTCACTTTCTTTAGAGTATTGTGTGTATATAGGAAGTAGAGAAGGTTTGTTCCACCGAAAATTTTGATATGGAGATTCAACTGGAATTACACGTTGTAGGATGTCGCCCTCCGTGGTGTAATGGTTACCATGCTGACTTCATGTGCCCAAGGTCGTGGGTTCAAACCCGGCGGAGGACGATGGATCTTTTCGGGTGTAAAAATCCTTAGCATGGCTTTCTTCGGAAGGGAAGTAAAGCCCTTGGTCCCGTGTCGTAGATTTATGGCACGTAAAAGAACCTCAAGCTTGATAATGAGGCTTCTGAGCAAAATTAAGCGGTCTTTCATGCCGAATTTAGAATGGGACGCTGAAAACCAGAGTAATTAAAGAGCGTTCATAAATAACACGCCATTTTTTACGTTTTAGTATTCCTTAATCCAAAAATAGAAAAGCATTTTGGAAAAAGTCTGTGTGTGTCTTCATGTGTCCAATCGTTTGTAAAACAACGAAAAAAACAGTTGAGATCTGTATCTTCCAAGAATGCGACTGGAAGATTTTCAAGAAAATCCCCCACACAAACCACCCTTAGACATAGAAACTTTTTCTAATTTTTTGATTTTCTGGAATAGCTCTAATAGTTTTGATTAAAATGACGTATATTAAAGGTATTTATACGGAAAATAACACATATATCTTGAATTTTGTAGCAGTAGCTTCTGAAGAACCCTTAAATCTGGATCACGTTTCCATAATTGGTAAACCGTAAGAGACAGAAAAAATTACAGCAGAAAAATTTAGATCTCCTTAAAACATTCTATACATTTTTGAGCAGTTAACAGCTATCCAGATTTTCCATTATTGGTTTTAATTTAAAAATAGTTATAAATTTCTAGAACGGGAAGGCATTGTTGTATCACATTTCTTTTGTTTTTCTCCTGGCCACACAAAGAGAACTGCATAGCGACAGCTTTTGAAAGATTTTGCTATCGCTGTAGCTTAGTACATTCCCTGTTTCCCTTCTACTTGTAAGAAAATAAATAATGATATGGTATCCGATAATGTTTATCTTGATTAGTATGGAGCAGTTAGAAACATAAGCTTTAGTAGCAATAACTTATTCCCAAATAGGTAGAAAAAGTCATGTGAAAGCAGCACTTAAGATGTTTTTAAAAGATATTGTATTAAAAGTTTCTTTATGTACGTCCTAATCGGTTACAATGCTCGTCTTTAATTCAGTGCTACACAAAAACTCTTTGGTACTATTTAATGGACGCTTCGACGCTTTGACTGCTCTCTCACATCACTGCACGCTAAACTCCCAGTCGGAGACAGACTACTCCCGTCCTGGCTTCCTTATATAGCACCAATTGCGTTACAGAGCTACGAGAAAGCTATGCTATTGTGTTTGTAGCGTTTCAAAGTTTCGAGTTACTCTCGCTATCCTTATGCTTTTGTTATTAAACATCAAAGTTAAAATGAAATGATTTCCGAAATTGGAACACCTTTTCTTGCTCCTCTTTGAATATTTTAAAATATTTAAAGGTCTTTTTTGGTAAATCATTGCTGTATACATTCCTAGTCTGTTAAGGATTTAGTGCGTAGTGCTAGCATATTTGTGTATTTACATGGAATATAACACCTCAGTATAACAAAACTATATTATGTACGTGGAATAGGCTTTGTATAATAAAATGCTGCACCAACAAAAATTCTGAGCAAATAAAATCAACATTACAATCCAATTACGTATGTTTTGCACACCATGTGAAACCATCCGGCTGGATAAAATGCTTAAACGTTCAATGAACGGTGAATAAACGTGTTGCATTTGTTTGAAAATTACATTTTGACATGATATTATCAGTACATAAGCATACAAAATTTAAACTTAATTACTGATTAACCTTATATTCGAATGCGGTCTCAGCTAAATTAACATATTATTATAATAATATTCTCACTTTCTATAGCAGGTTTTAAAAAAGAGCATGGTAGGTAAAATATCATTATATTCTATCACAAAACTCAATACCGAAATTTCACCGAAACACGCATGTTTAGAGGTCCCCTGAAACAGTAATCAAAAATTTTTATATAAAGGTCCTTGAGTGTATGTGTGCATAACTCAAACACGAAAAGTCCATTAGATATTTAAGTTGAGGATCTCCCAAGGATGTGACACGAAGAATTTCAAGCAAATACCCAGTTCTAAACTATCTTTTTCATGGAAAAATTGTCGAACCCTCTAATTTTCTCAAAAATGGTACTATACATTTTGATTAAAATAACGTACAATAAATATACTTTCCTGACAAATGAAATGTATATCATGAATTTTCTAGGAATAGCCTCTGAAGTCCTCTTCACACTGGATGAATTTTGTACCACTGGTAAACCGTAAGCGATAGACAAAACTTACTGCAGAAAACATGAACATCATATTATACTGTCTCACAAGTAATGTCGTTTTTTAAGAAAAACAATTACTTGAAATGTGTTCCGACAAGTAACTAACTCATCTTCAAAGTACAGACCATTAGATTCTATGGTCTTGAGCCACCTTTCTGCGGGGTTTATTATCCCACGATGGTACCAGTCTCTGGTTTTTGATGCGAAGAATTCGGTGAGACTGCTTCAATGTTGTTAAAATTTCTTCAACGTAGAAAATGGTCCATGGATAAAAAAAAATGACAATCTGATGGTGCGAGATCAGGGCTGTATTACTGAGCAGTTCGATTCCTCCCAATTCCTGATTTTTTTCCATGGTTGTTCGTGCAGTACGGGGTCTTACATTGTCCTGTTGCAATAGAACTCTATTTTGGTTAACTAATGCTGGGTATCTCCGTCTCAAAATTTCATGAACTCGTTCCGGTTGTTGAGAATAAAGATCTGCATAATAGCACGCCCGTTTGGAACAAACACCTAGTGAATCACACCTTCTAAATTCCTTTAGACACACAACATTTCTTTGGGGCCGAACCGATTTTTAACGATGACTTTGGCAGGTTGGCGGGGATAAAGCCACTGTTTCGCGGCATCAGGGTTTCCATAATACACCCATTTTTCATCATAAGTGACAATTCTCCTGACAAATCTATCACCCATGGGATTACGGATAAGCTGACGACAGATATCTCCACTCTACATTGAGCCTGTTGAGGTGTTAGTTCATGAGGTACAGATCTACAGCTTCTGTATGATTTTCCAAGTGTCTTTATGTGGCAATGTATGGTGTCTTTTGATGCACCAACTTCTTCTGAAAGCCTATGGATACTTTTTGGCAGATTTTCTAGCAAAACTTGGTGTGTATCCTCAATATTCCCTACTTTATGTCTTCCAGAACGTGGTAAATCTTTGGTGTTTTCGTCTCCATTGTTGAAACGTTGAAACCATCGTTGTGCCATACGCTCACTAACGACACCTTCTCTTTCCACTTCACATATTCCTCGAGCTGTGGCAGCGGCTTTATAATCTTGTTTCCAGAAGTGCTTTAGAAGGACTCTAAGTTCAAACGTTGTTATCTCCTTTTGCGATTTTTTATTAACAACTGAAGATCGATACATGCTCGCAATGTACGCAACACTAGCCATGGAATGCTGGAAACCAAAAAAAAAAAAAAAAAGAACCCAATAGATGTTCAGAAAACCGACATTACTTACGAGACAACCTAAAACAATACACAAAGTGTCACTGAACAGTATTAATCCTGGATCGATTGTTCCATTATTAACATTCCTCAAAATCCAGTTACAGAAGTTCACCTGACTCTGGTGATAATGTGGTAGAAATTCCTGGACAATAGTAAACTTGTATGGTTTGAGGTTTAAAAGTTTTGTTGCTTTCCATGCTGAAACTTTCGAAATTTCAGTTCCTGTGCAAGGCGTCTATTCCTTGTTATTGGTTTCAATTTTAAACTACCTAAACCTTATTCAAACCGAAATTCATCTTTCGTTTCATCTATGTTTCAGTTTTACTCCTGGCCATGCGAAAAGAACCAAATTTCTATGGTTCACATAGCGAATGGAATTTAACAGTTTTAAATATCGTTTTAACTCAGTGTACTCCTTATTTCCCTCCTACTTACAATGAACTACCTAGTCGGTCACGGCGCGGACATCCTTGGAATATACTAAATTTAAATACCACACATTTGGTAATTAGTGATCTTTTTATTTTTGAGGTATGCTGCACACACACACACACACATACATACGGACCGTTTTCTAAACATGCCCTTTTTTGGCATTCAGTGGAACTCCATGCATTTATTTCCGGTTAAACCTCGACGAATTTTCGGCGGAGTACAATACCTTCTCTATATACTATATGCATAGTAAGTGTAGAGAAAGTAGAAACTGTCGCGGGAAATCGGTATCTGGTTCCAGCAGTGTCCTCAGCTTCGTCGCTGATGAAGATTCCACTCCTAATCTTCTAATTAAATTTATTTCAGGGGTTTGTTGGTGAGGCTAACATTAAAAACACTGCATTTTCCCTTACGACTTGAATTTATTGTATCACAGATTTAACTGGTGGCTAGCCTGTTTTCTTACAAAATATATTATCAATAAATACCATCCCATCACTTAAATTATTAATCAGGAGCCTAATGTAACCATCTGCACATCCCTTCCTCAACCACTTAAGCACGTGGACGTGCGCGCAACACAGTGTGACGTGAACAAAACGGAGTAACTACATAAGAGATCTGCGTTGTCTTATATACTGATCCTGTGTGACGCCAACTTTCGCGCCATAATATGTAGCCGTATCTCTTATTGGTTCTTAGTTAGTATCACCTCACAAGTTATGAGAATAAATTGTGCCAATTTTTGACGTCTTAGCGTGCACATGACGCGTTTAGAAAAACCCAATGGTTCCTTTCATTTTAACGTTATGCTTTATTTGTCTGATTCTCCAATTCCCTGTGCTACTTGGAAGTCAAATCACTATTCCTGTCTCACCTCTTTCTATATCTGTTCTTTTCTATCTTACATTCTTTAGCCTAAACCCTGTGCTCATTAGCAGGTGATGGTTGGTGAACTGTTACCTGGAATGAAGCTAGTTTGCCTTGCCTTAATTACCCAACTTACAACAACTTGCACATTTCTACCCTTAAATACTCACAACTATTTTACATTGCTTTCTATAAGCTTATAATATTATATACAATTTCTCTTTTTATATGTTTTGTGAGCATGTGGTATATGCTCCTACAAAACAAAGTATATTTACAGACTATATTATTTTTCAAGGTAATCTATTACAGACCAAATTAACTCCAGTTTCTGATAAAATTATCAATATTGACTATTGGTAACACTACCGGTCATGTTTACTTTTTCTAGCCCTTATGTATCTACAATGTACAAAGAGGATAGAGTAGGTATTGTATTCCACCCAAAAATCGATGTCGGGGTTTCACCGGAAATATATGTTTTGAGGTCCCTGTTTCTCAGAAAACTATTTTTAGAAAAAAGTCCGAGTGTGTGTGTGTGTGTGCGCGCGCGCGCATGAGTATGGACAGCACAGCTCAAAAGTGAAATGTCCGTTAAATAACAAACCAGTTATTTAAGTGTAGTATCTCCCAAGGATGCGACACGAAGGTTTTCAAGACTACCCCTAAGTATTCTTTAAATGGAAATAGTTTTGAAAATTTTGATTTTCTCAAAAATGGCTCTAACGATTTTGATCAAAATATCGTAGGTATATTAAAGACATAAGATGTGTGTATAAATACACACACATCTTGAATTTTCTGGGAATAGCCTCTGAAGGCCATTTTTTTAAGAATGATTTTTGCATTATTGGTAAATACTGAGAGATAGATAAAACCCTTCTTCACAAAAAATGTAGGTGATCTCGTGAAAACACATAATTTATATCATATACGCTTTTTTGTAGAACTGGCCGTTTCTGAGATATTACATGTTATTTGTGTAAGTTTTAAAGTACACTTTTCTCAAACGGGACCATACAAAGCCAACCGAACCTCAATTGTTTCTTATAGCGACGAGGTTTTAAAGCATTTGGGGCATTTGACGGTCGCTTTAGGCTGACATATTCCCTTATTTCCCTTCTACTTAAAAGAAAACAAGTATGAGCAATTATGCTAATATTTATCCCGATTAGCATGATGTAGATAAAAGAATAATCTTTTGTAACAATAGTTTGTATATGGAACAGCTAGAGAAAGTTATCTGAAGGAAAGTCATCAAATGTTTACTTTTTCTATATGTACTACGTATATAGTGTATAGAGAAAGTATTGTATTACGCCCAAAATTTCGATATCGAGATTTCACCTGAAATACATGTTTGGACCCCCTGAATAAAAAAAAAATTATAAAAAGTTTCGTGTATGTATCTGAGTGTCTGGCTTTAGCTTTCAGCTATGCTGCGTACAAAATCTATACCAAACTTGACATTTAAGCACAGTGTCTCCCAAGAATGCGACACGAACATTTTCAAGAAAATCTCTCCAACCCAAACTATCTTTTACATGAACCAGTTTTCGAAATGTTTGATTTTTTTCAAAAATAGCTCTAATGATTTTGATTAAAATACCGTATATTAAAGATATTTACACGACAGATAAAATGTATATCTTGACAGTACAAAGCGAACCGAACATAGCGACGAACCTTTAAAGGGTTTGAAGGATTTGACGGTCGCTTTATGCTGATGTATTCCCTTATTTCCCTTCTACTTTAAAGGAAGCAAGTAATTGGAGTAATGCTAATATTTATCTTGATTTGCATGATGTAGATAAAAGAATAGTATTTTATATGAATAGTTCGTATATGGAAGAGCTAGAGAAATTTATGTGAATGTAAAGTTAATTTAAACAAAATTGTCCAGAATCAATACCACTACTGCATGAATGTAAACTAACAATCGGATTTTCACCACATGTTAGTGACTTCTGATGGTGAAAAACTGACAAAGTTGCGCTTTCCTATCCTCACGTCTACTGCATCCTAGACATGGGGCGATTCATGAACGAATCGTTCATATGAATGACTACAAAGAAAGAACTGTGAATTGTGTCATCTTGGCATGACTTGTCGTTCAAACAGAATCGCGAGAATCGTGCTAGTCTCAACATGAATCGTTGCTCAAAAAGATTTGCATGAATCGAAAAGAATCGTATGAATCCTATCAACCATAGCAGGTATCGTCGTTTAAAAAGAATCGCAGAATTTAAAATTGTGATCAGGTATTGGGGTTTGTTTTTCTTTTGCTTCCACCTTTCTTAGTACCAAGCCGAGCTTCGACGAAAATTGCCGAGTGCACACGATGATGTGTACAGGGATTTATAACCACTTATTTTATTGTGAGAAAATAAGTAGTGCTGAGGCCATGAGGCTAAATATAAGAATGTATAAAAATATAAAATATACAAAATAAAATGTATATATATATATATATATATATTTATAAGTAATATAAATATACATATATTATTTAATGCAATATACATAAGAAAACGAACACTGCCGACCATTACCGAAGCTAGCAAGAGCGTCTTTTCATGTTTAGTGATGGGTTATTGTACACGTGAAAGCAGGCGTTAGAATTTACATCTGTTTTATATCTATATATGACGACGAGCAATGAATCGTGAACGAATCGTATGAATCGATTACTGAAAATGAATCGGTCAACCCAAGTCTACTGCATCCGCTTTACTTTTGTCAGTTTTAAAACCGCTAGTGGAAGATTCATTTAGACGGGTTATTCACACGCACGAAGCAGGCTTCCACTGCGCCTGTCACGGCGGTGTCAAGAGATGTCGACGTACCAGCCACCATTCCGACAGCAAGTCAAAAAGTTTACCTTCATAGCGGCTAACAGCTGTCAAAAACTGACCATCACACGTACTTCGATGCTGCCGTATTTTACTTTGTTTATAATTCAGTCCAGAATTAGTGGACGGCGCATAAATGCAACGGGCAATTTCCATGACGACAGGCGAAAGCGAAATAGAACGTAATTTCTCTCAATTATTTGGACAGCACTGACACTCAACGGCGATGATGACTTAATGGACGCGAACATAAATATACACTAAAAGTGCGAAATTAATTCTCCCATTAATGTGGGTTTTCCACCGAAGAAATAAATATTTATGGCACAACCAGAAATAAGTTGCATATCTCAAGGAATGTCTTGGGATTTTTGATTTTGATAAATTCAAACTTCAGGATGGTTTCAACTTCTGTCGCTCCAAAATAAGTTGTTGAAATAAGATTATGAAGCTGATAGTGAAAACATCTGATGTGTTCCATTCACGTGACTTTCTCTACATCTCAGCAAGAACTTATTGTTAAAAAACTTATGCTTCTATTTACTGCATGCTAATTGTGAAAAATTAGCAGAAATAGTATTATTAGTTACTTCCTTGTAAGTAAAAGCGAAATAAGCTGGTTACTATGTGACTGAAGTTCCTTTGTTTGTATGCATAGAGAAAGGTTAAGTTTTTAAAGCTGAAACTAAAAACAAGGAGTATGTATAAAAACGATAAACTGCACGAAAAAAATGTATGCAATATAAATTTTGTCTTTTAACGTGTTCTACATTTTTTGTGTGGTAAGCGTTTGTCCATCTCTTACGGTTTAGGAGCTATGCAAAATTCCGTAAAATTCATTCAGAATATAGAGGTCTTTAGAGCTATTCCCAAAAATTTAAGATATACATTTTATTTGTCATGTAAATATCTTAAATATAAGAAATTTTAATCAAAACCGACATTTTTTCCAAGTGTGGTATTTAAAGGTCTTTTTGTTTTTGAGCTGTGCTGTCCACAGACACACACACACACACACACACACAACACGCACACAGACGCATACACATGTGTTTTTCGGATTCAGGGGGGACCGAAAACATATTTTACTGGTGAAATCTCGATATCGAATTTTTGGGTGGAATACAATACCTACTCTATACACTATGTACGCAGTACGTGTAGAGAAAGTAAAAAACTGATAACTTCCTCTAGCTGTTTCATATACAAACTATTCTAACAAAAGATTATTCTTTTACCTGCATCTTACTAATTGAGACAAACATTAGCAGAATTGTTTCCTTGTAAGTAGAAGGGAAACAAGGGAGTATATTATGCTAAAGCCGTTAGCTATGTGAAGCAATTGAGGCCCGGTTCGCTATGCCTGGCACGTTTGACTGGCTTCAAAAATAAACCATTAACAAATATGTCTAAAACGGTCAACTCTACTAGAAAACTGTTTATGACATAAATGTTGTATTTTAACGAGATCTACATTTTTCTGTTTTAAGATTTTGTTTATCTTATACGGTTTAACTGTAAAATTCTGCATAACTCATCCAAAATAAATAATCCTTTAGAGGCTATTCCCAGAAAATACAAAATACAAATTTTATTTGTGATATAAATATATTTAATATACAGTATTTTAATGAAAATCGTTAGAGCCATTTTTGAGAAAAACAAACACTTTCAAAAATGTTTACAAAAGGACACTTTTGTGGTGGGGGGGATTACTTTGAAATCCTTCAAGTCGCATCCTTCGAGGATACAAACCTAAATACCAAGTTTTATATTTAACATATTTATTTATATTTAACTAAATCCATGGTGTTCCAGGGAATACATTTATTAAGATGTAAAATTGTATTAGATAATAATATAATTGAACAAGTAATGACTTAAATTTTGGGACCTTCAATATCATACATTAAAGAAGCAGATATTTGAATTAAAATTGAACATTTCTGAAACCCAGTACTTAAGTTTGGTATTTTTCAAGGATGCGATATGAAGATTTTCAAAAGGTTCTAAGGATTTTATTAAAATGCCGTATGTTAAAGATGCTTGAATTTTCTGGGAATTTTCTCTGAGTCCTGTTCATTCTGAATGAATTCTGATAGACAAAGCTTTACACACCAAAAATGTATATCTCTTCAAAACAACCATTTATATCATTTTCATGTTTGCTGTATAGCTAATCGTTCCGGAGATATTCCTTGATATTGGTTTCAGCTACAAATACTTACGAATATTTTTCTCAAAAAATCTAATGCGTTCCATTCACATAACTTCCTTTACATCTCTGTAACAAAATATTGATAAAAAGTGTAGAGAAAGTAACAAGAAATGTCTGCGTTTCTTTTGTTTTAATCCGGACCATGCAAAGAAGCAACAATTAATGACAATCGCATAGCGACAACTATTAAAACATTTTTAATAGTATTTTTAGTACAGGTATATTTTGAGTTCCCTTTTACTATAATGAAGTCGTAAGACCATTTTCTAAACCTTATCTCGAATAGCACGGAGTAGAAAGGAGAATAATGACATTTTTTTTTCTGTAGACCATGGAACATAATACTTAATAGGCATTTCCTTGTTTTTTCTTAGAAATTATTCTTCACAGGAACTCAAGCTCGTAAACTGTAGAGAAGTTAAGCTAAAATGGATGTATCACTATGTGCAAGTACCTCTCAGTTATTACATCGTAGTAACCTTCATAACAGTTCGACAACCACAAACTCCATTATAGGATTTCATTAATATTCATAGAAGAGCTCTGTTGTTACGACAAGCCGATAAACCACTGCGGTTTCATCCATTAGTGCTCAGTTGGGCGTGCAGGAACACCGTGCATTAAACCCATACCTGTGCGCATGCGCGACGACTCGCCACGCATCTACTGTGCAAACACAGAATGGCTGAAGAAAGGAGATTCTGTGTCGACTCTGCCCAAGGCCTTCGCAAACAACGAGAGCTAAATGCATTTCGATAAGATAACTCGCTCTCTCACTATATTGACACAACCATTATGTCAGCAAACTCGTGTTAAGTCCCACTCAAGCTGGTTCAGATGTTAAAACCACAGAGTAAAATACGGAAGCATTGTGTTTGTTTACGCCATTTAATAAGTGAATCTATGTATGGATAGGTAGAGTTAAGTCTGGAAAATTCAATGCCATAGCCAGGATATGAACCACGGATCTGCCGATCTCTAGCCGGTTGCTCTGCCACTGAGCTACCATGGCAACATATCGGCATAGCATTGAATTTCTCAACTAACTCGCATGACAAGGTGTTCTCAAATTATTTTGAGATGACAATCTCAATGGCGACTTACAATGCTGTAAGTACTTAAGTCTCACGATTTATAGTATAGCCAACTATTATGGTCAAATGGTATTGGATTAATTGTTTTTACTTTCTCTGTACGCACTCCACCCAAAAATTCAATACCGAGATTTCACCGGAAATATATGTTTTAGGGTCCCCAATATCCAAAAAAAGCATTTTCACAAAAAGGTCCGTGTGTGTGTGTGTCCGTGAACACAATAACTCAAAAATGAAAAGTCAGTAAAATACCAAACTTGGTATTTAAGTTTAGTATCTTCCAGGGACGCAACACGAAGATTTTGAGAAAAATCCCCCCACCCCCAACTACCCTTTACATGGATGTTTTTTCTCGAAAATTTGATTTTCTCAAAAATGGCTCTAGCGATTTTGATTAAAATTTCGTATATTAAAGATATTTACCTGACATATAAAATGTATATCTTGAATTTTCTGGGAATAGCCTCTGAAGAGTAGTTTATTATGGATGAATTTTACTGAATTTTGAATAATTGCTAAACCTTAAAAGATGGACAAAAACTTACTATATAAAAAATGTAGAGTACGTTAAAACACGTAAGCTTCTGCTATGAAAAACTTATACTTTTCTCATACAGAAACTTATCAACTTCTATCCATATAAACAAAGGAACTTCATTGACATAGCAATCAGCTTCTGACTATCACTTTAACCTATGGTACTCCCTTATTTCGCTTCTACTTACAAGGCAGCAAGTAATAAGAATATTTCTGCTAATTTTTTCTGATTAATATAAAGTAAATAGAAATATAAGCTTATCCCTGCAAGAATAATTTGTTGCAGGGATATAGAGAAAGTCATGTGAAAGGTACACATCAGATTTTTTCAGTGTGTAGGACAGGAGTTGGATAGACTGGCCCCTAGGCATCCTCTTGTACGTCCTAGAGGGATATGTAGGACGATTACGAAAAAAAAGTTTATGGGTAATTTTAGTTTATTAGTGCAGAATTAAACGCAGTACATATTGCAATCACATTTTGTGTTTTTTTAGTGCATATAATCCTCTGAATAATCAAGCAGTTATTCTTCTTACCTCAATAAATACACTGTTCCTTTGTCAAAGTTCCTGCAGCATACAGACCCCTCTCTCTGTCCCTCCATATTTGTTTCATAGTCTGATATTCCTTTTGCATTCTTCCAACATCGGTCAAGGTTTCTCAGTTTCTTTTCCACATTAAAAATGTAAATTTCTGCTCGAAAGTCTTTATTTTATGTAATCTAATTTGGTACTTATTTTAACTCCCCTTAAAAATTTTATTTTCTCATATCTTATTTTCTTACTTTTAAGTTCATGCGTACGTTTACTTCCGTAGAATAATAAGATTAATTAATCAAATAATTGTATGGAAAAACAATCACATCACCTTATTTTAGATCATTATTTATAGGTCCGCATTTCTCTATTACTTTTTTTTAGCATGGATAAGGATATCTCACCGTAATAAAAAAAACAAATTTATTCGCTTGAATAAAAAGAAACATTTTAGAAAAATATCATTGGTGTGTGTGTGTGTGTGTGAGTGCGTGCGTGCGCGCCCATAAGTCTGTATCTGTGAATAGCATTTCTCATAAACGAAAACTTCGTTGAATACCAAACTTAGTATTTAGGCAAATACAGATTTTCAGGAATGTCCCTCCATTCCAAATACCCTTTACATGAATCAGTTTTAGAACATTTGGAATTTCTTAAAAATGACTGACGCCTTTGATTAAAATACAACTGGGTAAAATATGTTTTAACAAACTAACGTACATCATAAAATCTTTGGGCTTTTCTAAAGACCTTTAATTTTTTATAGCATTTACATATCTGGTAAGCCGTAAGATGTCGGCAAAAACTTACTGCTCACAAAATAAATAGCTCCTTAAAACAAAACATTTATGCAATACACATTTCCTTTGTGGAGTTAGCCATTTCCGAGATATTCCTTGTTATTGGTTTCAATTTTAAAATACTTATTCTTTTCTCATACGTTATTATTTGTTTCACATCTTTTTTTTTATTTTCTCTAGCAGCTCTACAACGCACATAGTATGTAGAGAGGTATTGTATTCCATCCAAAGATTCAATTCACCGGAAATATCTCTTTGGAGACTCCTTGAAATCAGAAAAAAAGAAAAAAAAAAAAAAAAAACAGACACTACCACGTACCGCTACCAAACTACCCCTCCAAATAATATTCGAAAATCTTAATTTTCTTATAAACAGCTCTAACGATTTTGATTAAAATACGCATAATAAAGATATTTACATGACAAATAGAATGTACATCTTGCATTTCCTGGGAATTTTCTCTGAATACTCTCATTCCGAAATACTTTTGCATAATTGATAAACCGTAAGAAATAGACAAAACTTACTGTACAAAAATGAAGGTATCGTCAAAACACACAATTGAAATCTTTTACATTTTTGTTGTTGAACTAGCCATTTTGAAGAATTCCTTGTTATTGGTTTCACTTTTAAAATACTTATTCTTTTCATAAACAGAAAGGCTTCGCGTTTCCTTTCTTTACTCCTGCCCATGACAAAGAAGAAAAATTCAATGACAATCGCATAGTATCTCGTTCAGCATAAAGTAGGAATAAGAATACTACTTCGTAAGAAGTTTGCATGTATATAGCACAGACATAGCAAGTTATCTGAATCGAACACATCAGATTTTATTTTATACTCCTGGCCATCCAAAGGCACATAACACTCTACTTTTATATTTAATTAATTTTCGTTTAAGCCTACTGTATTCTCTAGTTTCCATTCCACTTATAAGGTACTCAGGAATAACAGTTTCTGACTGATTATCTCCATTAGCATGAAATACAAAGAAGAATTATCTAGGGTAGTTAGTCGCAGAACACTAGGAAGATAAACTCATGTAAATTGAACACAACCAATATTTTTGCTTTCCCTGCACGTACTATGTACGTAGTGTATAGAGAAGGTATTGTAATGTTCCAAAATATCGATACCGAGATTTCACCGGAAATACATGTTTTGGGTCCCCCTTTTAATCCAAAAATAGCATTTTTGGAAAAACGTCCGTGTGTGTGTGTGTCTGTGGACACCATAACTCAAAACGAAAAGTCCGTTAAATATAAAAGTTGTTATTTAAGTTCAACATCTTTCAAGGGTGTGACAAAGATTTTAAAGAAAATCCCCGCACCTCCAACTATCCTATTTAGGAAATTTCGATTTTCTCAAAAATGCCTTTAACGATATCATTTAAAATATTGTAAGTTAAAGATATTTACCTGACAAAATGTATATCTTCAATTTTCTGGGAATAGCCTGTGAAGATAACTTTATTCTGTAAGAAATTTACAACATTTTGCAAAACTACTAAATCGTAAGAGATGGACAAAAACACAGACCACTCGCCTCTCACCTAGTTCCGAACCCGAGCGACCGCATGTGAAATTTGTGGTGGACCAAGCGGCACAGGGGCGGGTTTTCTCCGGGTTCTCCGGTTTCCCCCGCCATCACATTCTACCGGGGCTGCATCTTCATGTATCATCAGTGTCATCGCCTGCGGTGCCAGAGCAGTAAAAGCAGGCCTTAAACACTACAAAAACACAAAAAATATAGAGCAGACTAAAACACAACATTTATGTTATATATATGATTTTTTTTTGGTGGAGTTGATTGTTTTTGAGATATTCCTGTTTTTTTGCTTTCAACTTTGAAAAACTTATACTTTTCACATAGAGGAATCTGTCAACTCCTGTCCATACAAACAAAGGAACTTCAGTTACATAGCAACCAGATTTGACTATCACTTTAACCTATGCTGTTCCATTATTTCGCTTCTACTTTCAAGGAAGCAAGTAATAAGACTATTTCTGCAAATTTTCCTCGAATAGCATGAAGTAAATAGAAACATAATGTTTTTAACAATAATTTGTCGCAGAGATGTAGAGAAAGTCATTTGAATGAAATACATAAGATTTTTTGTTTTCTGTTCTTAAGTTATTTTGATGGTTGCACATTAAGTCCCAAATATTGTTATTTGGTTTTCTTGGCTGTTGTGCTACATCTGAAAAAGTAATACGTGTTCTATAATTTTAATTTGTATAAATATTTGGCCTTTTAGTTCTGTATGTGATGCAGATTTGGTACTTTGGTTATTCTACCAATATAAGAGCTTTTTAGCTACTGAAACTTTTAGGGCTCTATGGACGGCCCTAAGGGATGTAGCTCAGCCGATGGATGCTGTTAATAAGCAAAGGAGCAGTAACGACAGGGCATAGCCGAGGGACGTGTGAAGCTAAAACCCTAATGAACCCTAGAGGAAATTAAAATCTCTGCAGTCTGGTAGATTTCAAATCAGATATCCTACCATTATCACATTTGGTAGAATTTCCAGAGGCCAGAGCTCAGCAAATGGATGCTGTTAATAGGCAAAGGAGTAGAGTGACGAAAGGGCATAGCCGAGGGATGTGTGAAGCTAAAACCCTAATAATCCCTAAAGGAAATTAAAATCTCTGCAGTCTAGTGGATTTCAAATCAGATATCTGAAAGGCCCCTGCAAAATTCTACCATAGGTGATAATGCTAAAGAGCAATGCAAACCAAGTAAAATATATTTATCTATATATTTTACAACAAATTATTCGTACAAAATAGTGCATGCTAATCAAGTTAAACATTACCAGAAATAATTTAATTCCCTGTAGGTATTATGTCAAGCGATAGAAAAGTCTTTTAAACGCTGGTCGCTAAAATAATGATGTATTGAAATTCCATTTTGTTTTGACTAGCACAAGAAAAACAAAAATCTGAAAAGCTTCTGCTTCTATTTACTTCATGCTAATTGAGATAAAATAGCAGAAATAGTCTTATTAGTTGCTTTATTGTAAGTAGAAGCGAAATAAGGGAGTACCATAGGTTAAAGTGAATGCCAAAAGCTGGTTGCTATGTGACTGATGTTCCTTTGTTTGTATGGACAGGAGTTGACAAATTCCTGTATGAGAAAAGCATAGGTTTTTTTTTAAATAGCAAGGAATATTTCAAAACCGATCAACTCCATGAAAAAAAAAAAAAAATATATGACATAAATTTTGTGTTTTATCGTGATCTACATTTTGTGTGTAATAAGTGTTTGTATATATGTTACGGTTTACTGGTTATGCAAAATTCAACAAAAAGCGTCTAGAATTAAAAAAAAAAAATTGGCCTATTTCAAGAAAATTCAAGATATACATTTTATTTTTTAAGTAAATATCTTAAATATAACAGATTTTAATCAAAATCCTTAGAGTTATTTTTAAGAAGATCAAACATTTTTAATTTTTTTCCATGTAAAGGGTAGTTTCGGGTGGCAGGGTTTTCTTGAAAATCTTCGTGTCGCATCCTTAGAAGATACGAAACTTAAATACCAAGTCTTTTCGATTTTGAGCTATGCTGACCACAGACACACAGACACACACACATGGAAGTTTTTCCAAAAATGATTTTTGGATTCAGGGGGACTCAAAAAATGTATTTCCGGTGAAATCTCGGAATCGAATTTTTGGGTGGAATGCAATACCTTCTCCATAAACTGTACACAGTACGTGCAGAGAAAGCAATAACATAAATAATAATTTGTTTTTATTTTTGTTTGATCATTTATTTCTGTGAACTGTACGACATTACATTTATGTTTCTCCCTCTCTCTCCTCCATAATTCTGTGTATAAGGGCTTAATTATTTGTATAGTTGTGCTACAAACTGGTGCATTGCAAACCTGAGATACAGCGCGTAAATACCAGGGAGGATCTGCATGCTAATGCAGACCGCAATCTCGCACTGACCGCATAGCTAATACACTGAATACGCAGGCATCCGTAACATCCTTGTCTTTGGGTGGAAAGGGGAGAATTAGTAATCCTCTTGTACGCTAAAGAAAGGGTTTGACTTTGCAGGTTCTCGTGCAGTGACGAGATGATCCAAAATTTAGCAAGATTTAATATACAGAGTCTATTCTGCTGTTGAGATCTCACCTCCGAGATTCCACTGGTATGTTTCCGAGCTGTGACTGAGAGGCACGTAGCTTTTATAATCTTTTATAAGCAAAATTTGTTTGTGCAACAGCTGCAAAAACTGATGTGTTACACTCACATGACTTTCTCTAGCTGTTCTACAAACTTCATACATAAGATTCTTCTTCTTCTTTCTGCACCTTGTGGTACTCATTAGCACAATGTTTTATTATTTAGTTCCGTATAAGTAGGAAAAAAGTAAGGGAATACACTAGGCTAAACCAACAGTCAAATGTTTTAAAAGCTATTGTTATGCGATTGTCATCACAAATCGCTTCTTTTCTTGGCCAGGAGTAGAACAAAAGAAAAACAGACACTCCCGTCTGAGAAAAGTACAAGTACTTCACAACTGAAACTAATAACAATGAGTACCTCGAAAACGGTAAGCTCCACGAGAAAAATGTATATAACATAGCTTGTGTATTTTAACAAGACCTACATATTTTGTAGAGTAAGTTTTTGTCTATCTCTTACGGTTTACCAGTTATGCCAAATTAAGCAAAATTCATCCAGAATTAACAGGACTTCAGAAGTTATTCCCAGAAAATTCAAGATATACATTTTATTTGTTAGTTAAATATCTTTAATATATGATAGTTTAATCAAAATCGATAGAGCCGTTTTTAAGAAAATCAAAATTTTCGAAAAAAGTTCCATGTAAACGGTAGTTTTGGGTGGGGGGATTTTTCTCAAAATCTTCGTGTCGCATTCTTGGAAGATACTAAACTTAAATACCAAGTTTAGTATTTTAGCTACTTTTCGTTTTTGAGTTATTGTGTTCAAAGACACACGGACACACACACGGACTTTTTCTGAAAATGGTTTTTTTGGATACAGGGAGTCCTAAAACATATATTTCCGGTGAAATCTCGGTATCGAATTTTTGAGTGGAATACAATGCTTCTCTATCCCTATGTACATTGTTACATATGGGGCTAAAGAAAGTAAAAAGTGATTTCAATGGAAAACAATACATTTTTCATAAATATTTCATATATTTGTATTTAATACAGAGATTTTGAACCCTTATGCTGTTAAGATTGAGAGGCACGTGGTTTTTATGATGTTTTATAAGTAAAGTTTGTTTGTGGAAGAGCTAGAAAAAGTCACTTGAATGGAATACATTACATTTTTCATAAATATTTCATATATTTGTATTTAATGAAGAACATTTTCAACACTTATTAATGTGGTTGAGAGGCACATGGCTTTTATAATGGTTTATAAGGAACGTTTGTGGAGCAGCTGGAAAAAGTAATTTCAATGGAAATCGTCAGATTTGTCATAAATATTTCATGTATTTGTATTTAATGCAGAGTATTTTGGACACTTATTCAGTTGCGACTGGGTGGCACTTATAAGCACACAAAATTTGTGGGTTGTGCTACAGGTTGGCCCATGTTTCTACCGATTGGCTTCAGTGTGATATTACGGTTCAGTCCGCATACATTACACCATGCAAACTTCATTAATGGCTCTTTGCAAGTGTTTGCAGGGCTTTCGCGCCCTCTCTGCGGCCCGCAGATGCGTGGATAGAATAAATTAACTTCTACTCCGGTACATATACATATTTAAACTCTCTCTCTCTCTTCTTTCCTGCAGCAGTTCCCTTTCTGTCGCTGTAGTTCACAGCTGAGCCATAGAATCTGCTACACACATTTTTTTTGCTACACGAGAATTACACTCTTATTTCCCTTTACACTTTCACCACATACAATAGGACATTGTGTTTTATGATAGATAGATTAGATAGATAAGATTAGATTAGGATAGGATAGGATTAGATAAATAAATAGATAGACAGTCAAACAACAATAATTATTGTATTTATAAGTACTATAATGTATTGCATTTTGAGTACATGAGTGTGTGCGTGTTTTATATTAAAATTAAGCTGATGTATACTTTGACTTGCACGAATGTGTCAAATGAATTTTTTTAGTATTTAGCAATGACACAAGGTCTGTAAAACCTGATGCTTTGATATTTACACTCTAGTACATAATTATAAATATTTGCATTATAAATTCTTTAACATATTTGTAAATATGTATTCTAATTTGTTGGTATTTATGAAGAGTACATAATACAAAAATCATGTTTTAGTTTTATATAATTACTAGTAGTGTTATACATTTTAACACTAATTTTTGATACTCTTTGTTTTAGGTGCAAAAAAAAAAAAAGAGGGAAGTACATATGGTTATACACAGCACATTAAGTATAGTGCACTGGCGTACATGCCTCAAAATCCAAAGGAGTGAGTATATGTATATTCTGGTTTTAATCCATGCTTTTAGCACTAGAGCTTTATACATTGTTTTTTTTTCCATAGTATATAAACATATGTATATATGTATATGCCTTGACAAGTTCTATGTTCAGAGGCTTCCTGGCCTAAATGAATCTACAGAATGCTTTCTAATCTAATCTAACAAACAAACAGATAGACAGGCAGGCAGGAAGACAGACAGACAGACAGATAGATAAATTTATTTGTCAGAACAAAGTACATGTGTAGCAACGTCAAATACAAGTAGTATAAAAACAATTGGCAGTATCATAAAATCCATCCAGACAATAAAATGGATTTAAAATCAAAGTGCGCTTCACTGACCTCTTAAATGATTCAATGGAGAGAGCTTTGGTGCTCTTACGAAGTCTGTTAAATAGCTTTAATGATATTGTCTCAAAGAAATTTAATTTTACTATATTTACATCTATTTATGTGAATATAGGAACTAGTTCTGGTGTGATGAAGATCAATTTCGGAGCACACATTGTATTTATAACTATTTTTCTTTGAAAATAGGAGGCAGTGGAACACAAGCCATGAAGTCAAAGGTAAAACCCCCAACTTAACAAATAAAGGTTTACAATAAGCTCAGAGGGCTACATAGCATAAAATTTGAATTGCCTTTTTCTGTGATGAAAGTATCTTTTAGCTAAAGAATGGTTGCCCAAAATAAAATACCATAACTCAATTCGATACCGAAATTTCACCGGAAATATGTGTTTTAGGGTCCCTTTATCTAAAAAAAACATTTTCGTAATACGGTCCGTGTGTGTATGTGTGTGTGTGTGTGTGTCAGTGAACATGATAGCTAGAAAACGAAAAGTCGGTAAAATAGCAAACTTGGTATTTAAGTTCAGTATCTTCCAGGGATGCGACACGAAGATTTTGAGAAAAATAACCCACCTTTTACGTGGAAAATTTTTCGAAATTTTCGATTTTCTCATAAATGGCTCTAACGATTGACAAAAAATGTATTACTGATAAATAAAATTACAAATAAAAAGTATATCTTGAATTTTCTGGGAATAGCCTCAGAAGAGTATTCTATTCTGGATGAATTTTACGGAATTTAGAATAACTGCTAAACCGTAAGAGATGGACAAAAACTTATTGCACGAAAAGTTTAAGGCACGTTAGAAAACACAATTTATGTTATATACATTTTCTTTGTGGAGTTCATCGTTTTTGAGACATTCCTTGATTTCGGTTTCTGCTCTGAAGAACTTATACTTTTCTCATACAGAAATTTGTCAACTACTGTCCATATAAACAAAGGAACTTGAGTGACATAGAAACCAGCTTTTGACTGTCATTTTAACCTAGGGTACTTCTTCATTTTGCTTCTACTTATAATAAAGCAATTAATAAGTATATTTCTGCTAATTTTTTGTGATTAGCATGAAGTAAATAGAAGTATAAGCTTTTAAAGAATAATTTGTTGCAGAGATGTAGAGAAAGTCATGTGAGTGCTGCACATCAGATTATTATAACACGAGCATAAATATACCTCTGCTTACTTTGGTGGTGATTGTGTAGATTTAGATGCAATTTTGAATAATGAAAATTCATCGAAAACATAAATACTCATTAGTAGAAAATAACACGTTTTCCGGGCTTGATGGCCGAAGTCGAATAAAAGGATTGAAACTTGATGTTTTGTATTCAGTATAGAGACCATACTCAGAACGGCTGATGACTACAATTTCTAGAGGCATTAGAAATAACGCATGAAACAAAATGTTGTTTTATACAGTTAAACAAACTGGTAGCGGTAATCCATTTCCTTCGCGGCAACATGTCTCCCTCCAATGATTTCTTATTCTGGTAGCTTTTCGTAGTTTTGTGTGTGATGTCCCTCGGCGTAGCAAAATATTTATTTTTACTTTCTCTATACGCACTATTTACATAGTGTATAGAGAAGGTATTATATTCCACCCAAAAATTCGATACCGAGATTTCACCGGAAGTACATGTTGTGGGTCCCCCTAAATCTAAAAAAAGCATTTTGGGAAAAAGGTCCGTGTCTGCGTGTGTGTGTGTGTGTGTGTGTGTCTAGACAGCATAGCTCTAAAACGAAAAGACCATTGAATACCAAACTTGGTATTTAAGTTTATCATCTTCCAAGAATGCGACAGGAAGATTTTCAAGAAAATCCTCCCAACCCCAACTACCCTTTACATGAAACCTTTTTCGAAAATGTTGATTTTCTCAAAAATGGCTCTAACGATTTTGATTAAACAAAATCGTATATTAAAGATATTTACATGAGAAATAAAATGTATATCTTGAATTTTCTGGGAATAGCCTCTGAACATTACTTTATTCTGGATGAATTTTACGGAATTTTGCATAACTGCTAAACCGTACGAGATAAACAAAAACTTACCATACAAAAAAGTAGACCACGTTAAAACAGTTAATTCATATTACATACATTTTTTGCGTGAAGTTTGAGATATTGCTTATTTTCGGTTAAGGCTATGAAAAACATACTTTTCTCATACAGGAATTTGTCAACTCGTGTCCATACAAACAGAGAAACTTCAGTGACCTAGGAACCAGCTTAAGACTATCAATTTAACCTATGGCACTCCCTTATTTCGCTTCTACTTACAAGGAAGCAAGTAATAAGACTATTTCTGCTAATTTTTCCTCGATTAACATGAAGTAAGTAGAAACATGAGCTTTTTAATAATAATTTGTTCCAGAGATGTAGAGAAGGTCCTGTGAATGGAACACATAATATTTTTTTAACTAAATACATTAGAAACTGGATAAAACTTTAATTTAAACATTGTAACTGAATTAATTAAAAGTCAAACTGTAGAACTGACAGTAATTAAAAGTGAGGGTTGGCTGACTGGATTGTCACCTTGTCACCAATAACCAAGACAAGAGATTAAACAAAAGAACATCAGGTGTGACAAAATTTCAAAGAAATGAATATCAACTGCGATAAGATGTTTCGTCAATATTACTTCAGTCAGATGGCCGCGATTGCTTTCAATTACCTAATCTCGGTCATTATACTGGCGCTTTAATAGTTGGGTAAAATTTTCACCTTTAATTCCTGCTACACGTGTCACTACAACGAGAACAATCGACTGTCTGATAAAATCCTACTACACATCATAAAACCAAGGCGCAATAATCAATGGGAGGAGATTCCATCCCAAACAGTAAAACCAGATTTACTGAACGCTTCACAAAAACAAATCTATGGTTCTCGGTATCCATTAGATACACTTGCATCTGTTGACGTGGCCCGTTTTCCATGAATATGGATAATGACCTTTGGCAAAATCTCTATAATCATGACAAAACATAGGTGTTTCTACTTTCTCTACACGTACTATGTGCATAGTGTATAGAGAAGGTTGTACTTAATGCTAATAAAGAAACAATTAGCAGAAATAGTCTTATTATTTGCTTCCTTGTAAGTAGAAGCAAAATAAGGGAGTACCATAGGTTAAAGTGATAGGCGAAAGCTGGTTACTATGTGACTGAAGTTCCTTTGTTTGTATAGACAGGAGTTGACAATATCCTGTATGAAAAAAGTATAATGTATATAGCATTAATTATGCGATAAGTTTTTGTCCATCTCTAACGGTTTAGCTGTTATGCAGAATTCCGTAAAATTCATCTAGCTTAGAGTACGTTCATAGAAAATTGAAGATATATACATTTTATTTGGCATGTACATATCTTAAATATAAGAAATTTAAAACAAAATCTGTATAGTCATTTTTGGGAAAATCAAAATTATCCCAAAAAGTTCCATGTAAAGGGTAGTTGAGGGTGGAGGGATCCTTGGAAGATACCAAACTTAAATAGTAAGTATTTACTGTATTTTCGTTTTTGAGCTACGCTGTCCACAGACACACACACATATTTTCTCCAAAAATGCTTTTTTTTGGGGGATTCAGTTGGTACAATACATCTTGTTCTTGCTGCTAATTTCATATATGCATTTCTTATGTTTATCGCATCGAAATGTATCCATTACTAGAACACGAAAATCATTGTTGTGATCTTCAATATCATTGTCGTCACTATTGCATCACAATATTCTGCAGTGAGAGGGATGATGACCAACTCACTTTTCTTTTCCTCTTATGTTACTTTTTCCTCTTTTATTTTGATGAAAAGGTCATTCTTTTCATGTCTTCCCATTTTTCTTTTGTGTCAGTATTTCAGCTGATTGCTTCATTCTACCGGCGGCTTCTTAATCTTCGGTATTGGGTGATTTCTTCAAAAGATTTAGCAACATCATCGTTGCTGGTTCATGGTACAACCAACGGTGTAATAAGCTCCTAGATCGCATTTTGCGTCTCAGCCTCTATTGCCCTATCAAAAAAAATTCTTGCTAATCGAGAAAAAATTAGCAGAAATAGCCTTATTACTTGCTTCCTTGTAAGTAGAATTGAGTTAAGGGTGTACAATAGGTTAAAGTGATAGTCGAAAGCTGGTTGCTATGTGACTGAAGTTTCTTTGTTTGTATTGACACGAGTTCACAAATTTCTATATGAGAAAAGTATAAGTTTTTCAAAGCTGAAACCATAAACAAGGAATATCTCAAAAACGATAAACTTCTCGAAAACATAGCATCAGGCATAAATAGTATGCTTTAATATGCTCTATATTTTTTGTATGGTAAGCTTTTGTCGATCTCTTACGGGTTAGCAGCTATGCAAACGTCCGTAAAATTCATCCAGAATAAGGTAGTCTTTCAGAAAATTCAAGATATACATATCTTATAGCTATATAAATTATACAAAGGAAAGATCCTAAATACAGTTCTCGAAAATTGCGAGAAATTGAAAAATTTGGGCACAACAAAATGTAACTAACCAATTCTTTTACAGTAGCTAGTATTCTGAATTAATGTTGCTTCTGCTTTTAAAAATGTTATCCTTGTTTGAAGGATATTAAATAAGAATTTACAATTTTCATATCTAGCTTTTCATGTAATTTTAAACTTTTCAATACATTTTTACATGGTAATATACATTATGTCAACTAGTGGCCAGTTAATGATGCCACTTAGGATTCTTCTTAATGTTGAGTAATATTTTATGTAATTTACTATGACTTGATTATTTGCGATCGTATTTATGTGTGCTGTATTGGTGGGGATATTAAGGATTCTTGTGCCTGGTTGCATTAAGCTGAAAGTACTCTAGACCTTCTCAGGCTTAAAAGGCAATAAGTTTCAACATCACATAACCAACCTCCAAGCCCAAGATGACTTCCAGAGTGTGTTCGTTGCCAGCAGTTCTTCAGCGCTTATTATAGAGCTGGTAAGCAGATGCATTTTTGTCCGAGGCACGCATTTGTAGGTCGTAGTTTTGGAATTCCAAATCCGTCCTTTCTGACCCATGGGGTTTTCTCGGGTCACATCTTGTAGGCCTTTAGAGTCCATCGTATACAGGCTAATAGACATAATATCAGGATCCGCTACTAGCTTGTAACAGTTTTTGGATATACGATATTTTAATCAAAATCGTTAGACACATTTTTGAGAAAATCAAAATTTTCGAAAAGAGTTCCATGTAAAGAGTAGAAGGGTGGGGGATTTTCATGAAAATCTTCGTGTCGCATCTTTGGAAGAGACCAAATTTAAATATCAAGTTTGGTATTCAACTGTCGTTTCATTTTTGAGCTATGCTGCCCACAGACACACAAGACAGAAAGACACACACACCTACATTTATCTAAAATGTTTTTTTTTATTCAGGGGTCTCAAAACATATATTTTCGGTGAAATCTCGGTATCAAAATTTTGGGTGGATTACAATACCTGTTCTATACACTATGTATATAGCAAGTATAGAGAAAGTAAAAATCTGATGTGCTCCATTCACATGACTTTCTCTACATCTCTGTCGCCCTCCATGGTGTAATGGTTACCATGCTGACTTCATATACCCAAGGTCGCGGGTTCAAACCCGGCGGAGGACGATGGCTTTTTTCGGGCGTAAAAATCCTTAGCATGGCTTCCTTCGGAAGGGAAGTAAAGCCGTTGGTCCCGTGTCGTAGATTTACGGCACGTAAAAGAACCTCAAGCCTGATTGAGAGGCCTCTGAGCAAAATTAAGCGGTCTTTAACGCCCAATTTAGAATGGGACGCTGAGAACCACAGCAGTTAAAGAGCGTCCATAAATAACACGACATTTACATTTTTCTCTACATCTCCGTAACATATTGGTGTTAACAAGATTATTCTCAGATCAATTTAATGCCAAAATTAGCAAAAACGGTCTTATTACTTAGCTTATTTATAACTAGAAGAGAAATAAAAAAAATCTGATGTGTACCATTCACATGACTTTCTCTACATACCTGCAACAAATTATACTTAAAAAACTTATATTTCTATTTACTTCATGCTAATCAGTTAAACATTAGCAGAAATAGCCATATTACTGGCTTCCTTGTAAGTAGAAGGAAATAAGAGAGTACCATAGGTTAAAGTGGTAAACAAATGCTGGTTGCTTTATCAATGAAGTTTGTAATGTTTGTAAGGACAGCAGTTGACAAATTCCTGTATGAGAAAAAGTATAAGTTTTTCATAGCAGAAACCAAAAAAAAATCTGATTTGTACCATTCACATGACTTTCTCCATATCCCTGCAACAAATAATTCTTAAAAAGCTTATACTTCTATTTACTTTATGCTAATCAGAAAAAAATAGCAGATATAGTCCAATTACTCGCTTCCTTGTAAGTAGAAGCGAAATATGGGACAACCGTAGGTTAAAGTGATAGTCAAAAGCTGGGTGCTATGTCAATGAACTTCCTTTGTTTATATGGATAGGAGTTGACAAGTTCCTGTATGAGAAAAGTATACGTTTTTCATAGCAGAAACCAAAAATAAGGAATGTCACAAAAACGACGAACTCCACGAAAAAAATGTATATAACATAAATTGTGTTTTAATGTGCTCTACATTTTTTGTGTAGTGAGTTTTTGTCCATCTCTTACGGTTTAGCAGTTATTCAAAATTTAGTAAAATTCATCCTGAATAAACTACTCTTCAGAGGCTATTCCCAGAAAATTCAAGATATACATATCATTTGTCAGGTAAATATGTTTAACATACGCATTTTTAATCAAAATCGTTAGAGCCATTTTTGAGAAAATAAACACTTTCGAAAAGTTCCATGTAAACGGTAGTTTGGGGTGGGGGATTTTTCTCAAAATCTTCGTGTCGCATCCCTGGAAGATACTAAACTTAAATACCAAGTTTGGTATTTTACCGACTTTTCATTTTTGAACTATCGTGTTCACAGACACACACACACACACACACACAAACACACACACACGGACCTTTTTGTGAAAATGCTTTTTTTGGATATTGGGGACCCTAAAACATATATTTCCGGTGAAATCTCGGTATCGAATTTTTGGTGGAGTGCAATACTTTCTCTATACACTATGTACACAGTGCGTATGGAGAAAGTAATAAGGAATGTCTCAAAAACGACGAACTGCACGAAAAAAAATGTATATAACATAAATTGTGTGTTTTAAGGTGCTCTACATTGCTTGTGTAGTAAGTTTTTTCCATAGCTTGCGGTTTAGCAGTTATGCAAAATTCAGTAAGATTCATCCACAATAAAGTACTCTTCAGAGGCTAATCCCAGAAAATTCAAGATATACATTTTATTTGTCAGGTAAATATCTTTACTGTACATTTTAATCAAATCGTTTGAGCCATTTTTTAGAAAATCAAAATTTTCGAAAAAAGTTTCATATAAAGGGTAGTTGGGGGTGGGGGAATTCTTCTAAAAATATTCGTGTCCCATCCCTGGAAGATACTAAACTTAAATACCAAGTTTGGTATTTTACCGACTTTTCGTTTTGAGTTATCGTGTTCACAGACCCACGTACACACACACACAAACACACGGACCTTTTTCCGAAAATGATTTTTTTAGATGAAGGGAACCCTAAAGCATATATTGCCGGTGAAATCTCGGTATCGAATTTTTGGGTGGAGTGCAATACCTTCTCTATGTACATAGTGGTACATAGTGCGTATAGAGAAAGTAAAAATCTGATGTGTACCATTCACATGACTTTCTCTATATCCCTGCAACAAATTATTCTTAAAAAGCTTATACTTCTATTAACTTCATGGTAATCAGTAAAACATTAGCAAAAATAGCCATATTACTTGCTTCCTTGTAAGTAGAGGTAAAATAAAGGAGTACCATAGGTTAAAGTGATAATCAAAAGCTCGTTGCTATGTCACTAAGTTCCTTTGTTTGTATGGACAGCAGTTGACAAATTCCTGTATGAGAAATATATAAGTTTTTCATAGCAGAAAACATAAATAAGGAATGTCACAAAAAACGACGAACTCCACGATAAAAATGTATATAACATAAATTGTGTGTTTTAACGTGCTCTACAGTTTTTGTGTAGTAGGTTTTGTCCATCTCTTACGGTTTAGCATTTATTCAAAATTTAGTAAAATTCATCCAGAATAAACTACTCTTCAGAGGCTATTCCCAGAAAATTCAAGATATACATTTTATTTTTCAGGTAAATATCTTTAATATACGAAATTTTAATCAAAATCGTTATAGCCATTTTTGAGAATATAAACATTTTCAAAAAAAGTTCCATGTAAAGGGTAGTTGTGGGTGGGGGGATTTTTCTCAAAATCTTCGTGTCGCATCCCTGGAAGATACTAAACTTAAATACCAAGTTTGGTATTTTACCGACTTTTCGTTTTTGAGTTATCGTGTTCACAGACACACGGACACACGGACACACACACACACACACACACACACACGGACCTTTTTGTGAAAATGCTTCTTTTGGATATTGGGGACCCTAAAACATATATTTCCGGTGAAATCTCGGTATCGAATTTTTGGGTGGAGTGCAATACTTTCTCTATACACTATGTACATAGTACGTATGGAGAAAGTAAAAATACATTAGGCTAAAGCGACAGTCAAATGTTTTAAAATGTGCTTGTTATGTGAAATCCGTTTCTTTGCGTGGCTGACAATTCTGTATGAGAATAATTTTAAAACAGAAATTAATAGTAAGGAATATCTCGAAAACGGCCAACTCTAAGAAAAAAAAATGGATGTTACATAAATATTATTTTATCGTGATTTACATTTTTGTGTAGTTAGGTTTTGTATATCTGTTATAGTTTACCAGTTATGCAAAATTCAATAAAAAAAATCATCCAGAATAAAGAGAGCTTTAGAAGCTGTTCCCAGAAAAACATTTTATTTGTCATGTAAATATCTTAAATAAAAGGAATTTTAATGAAAGCCTTTAGAGCCATTGTTGAGAAAATCTAAATTTTCGAAATTTTTTCCATGTAAAGGCTAGCGTGGGAGGATTTTCTTGAAAATATTCGTGTGCTATGCTTGGAAAACACTGAACTTAAAATACCAAGTTTGGTGTTAAACGATCTTTTTTTTTGAGCTATACTGTTCACAGGACCTTCTCTATATATTATATACATAGTACGTGTAGAGAAAGTAAAAATCAGTTACCCTCCATCAGGTTTGAACCTGATATCTTGTGTTTTAGAGACTAATGTGGCAACACCACGGAGAGCGAATTAATTGAAGGATTTTCATGGCATGACCATTTTATGACGTCACAAGGTATAGATATATAAGTTCTTTTCTTACTATTTGTTGGACAACAAATCTATTTCTGATGAATATACTATACTCATTGTTACAAAATAAACTACTGGGCTAAAATACAGATTCAAGGTGCTCTTACAAAGTCTATAATTGCAATGTTCAGCAATGGCACCGTTGTCCGCGGAGATTTGCAGTGACCACTACTGAGTTTCGAAAGTATGATACAAATTTGATTCACTGGGCATCATTAAACACACATCAAAGCCGTGTATGAAAATCTCTCAGATGGTCGCTGAAATTACACAGAATGATTGCCTCTGATGAAAAACGTGGACATGGTTAGATGAACAACGTAAATTCTGCCCCTTGTACAACAGTGTTGCATAAAGACCCGTCTATATAGGCAATTCACCGAACATTCCAGACTGACAGTATTGCATAGTAAAGCTGCCTATACAAAAAGGCCTAGTACGAATTTTGATCTCCGATGATTGACTAAATAAACAAAAAAAATCTGATGTGTTCCATTCACATGACTTTCTCTACATCTCTCCAAGAAATTATTAAAACGCTTAGGCTTCCATTTACTCCCTGCTAATTTAGAAAACATCACCAGAAATAGTGCTACTACTTGCTTCCTTGTAAGTAAAAGCGAAATAAGGGAGTAGCATAGCTTAAAGTGATAGTCAAAAGCTGGTTGCTACGTGACTGAAGTTCCTTTGTTTGTATGGACAGGAGTTGACTAATTCTCGCATGAGAAAAGTATAAGTTTTTCAAAGGTGAAACTAAAAACGATCAGTTCCACGAAAAAAAAGTATATAACATAGATTGTGTGTTTTAATGTAATCTACATTTTCTATGTGTTAGGTGTTTGTCCATCTCTTACGGTTTAGCACTTACGCAAAAATCAGTAAAATTCATCCAGAATAAATTAGTCTTCAGAGACTATTCCCAGAAAATTCAATATATACATTTTATTTGTGAAGTAAATATCTTAAATATACTAGATTTTAATCAAATTCATTAGTGCCATTTTAATAAAATCAAAATTTTCAAAAAAAGTTCCATATAAAGTTTAGTTGGGGTAGTCGCATTCTTGGAAGATACCAAATCTAAACTCCAAGTTTGGTTTTTAACGGACCTTCGTTATTGAACTATGCTGCCCACAGACACACACACATACCGACAGACAGAGAGAAAGACAGGCAGACAGGCTGATAGACACACACACACGGACATGTATTTAAAAAGTTTTTTTTTTATTCAGGGGGTCTCAATTATACCACAAAAAATCTGATGTCCATTCACATGACTTTCTCTAGCTGTTACACAAACAACTTTCTTTACAAAAGATTATACTTTTATTACCGGTATGCTAATCAAGGTAAACATTAGCAGAATTATCTTATTACTTGCTTCTTTGTAAGTAGAAGAGACACAAGCGAATGCACTAGTCAAAGTCGATAGTCATATTTTCAAGTTTCTGTTTCGAAAACAGCATGTGTGGAACAATTTAAAATTTTGAAAACTGTTTCTTTGTAAGTCTTAAACGTCATATTCTCCTGCGGAAATTTTTAAACCATGAATATCTGTCAACTCTCACGGACTGTTTACCCTAATTCCGAGGAATCTATAAAGCAAAGAAAAACTGCAAGTCATTTGGTCCGAGTCAAACTGCACTCTGCTGCCAAAACAGTCTCTATTTCACGGCCGGAAATATACTGTTGGTAGGGTGCGGTGGGTCCCGCCGGGTGCTCTATCTCACCTGTGGTTTAGGATGGGGAGGGCCCAGGTTAAATAATCGGTGGTGCAGCCTGCTGAATGATGACGGGGCAGATAGAAGCACCCGTGTGAAACCTATTTTGTAAATTTTGAAACAAATTACTATACTCACTTTTTTATAGTTATTAGTGCATATTGTTTTATTTTCAACTTGAAATAGACACATTTAAGGCCTAAAACCAAATCTTTTCAACAGTGAAAAAGTTGAAGCACCACAACCACTTACAGTCATCCATTTAAATCGTCACGTGATACGGTTTAAAGTGCCACATGGTAATAAAAATAACAGGAAATTGAGCTATAAGCATTACATTGTTTAATTAGGCAATTTTTTCCTCATTATTTGTATCTATTTTACTTTCTCTATAAGCACTATGCACATAGTGTACAGAGAAGGTATTGCACTCCACCCAAAAATTCGATACCGAGATTTCACCGGAAATATATGTTTTAGGGTCCCCAATATCCAAAAAAAAGCATTTTCACAAAAAGGTTCGTGTGTGTGTGTCCGTGTGTCTGTGAAAACGATAACTAAAAAACGAAAACTAGCTAAAATACCAAACTTGGTATTTAACTTTAGTATCTTTCAGGGATGCGACACGAAGATTTTGAGAAAAATCCCCCACCCCAACTACCCTTTACATGGAACTCTTTTCGAAAATTTTGATTTTCTCAAAAATGGCTCTAACCATTTCGATTAAATTTTCGTATATTGTAGATATTTACCTGACAAATAAAATGTATATCCTGAATTTTCTGGGAATAGCCTCTGAAGAGTAGTTTATTCTGGATGGATTTTACTGAAGTTTGAATAACTGCTAAACCGTAAGAGATGGACAAAAACTTACTACACAAAGAATGTAGAGCACACTAAAACACACAATTTTTGTTATATACATTTTTTCGTGGAGTTCGTCGCTTTTGAGACATTTCTTATTTTTGGTTTCTGCTATGAAAACGTATACTTTTCTCATACAGGAACTTGTCAATTCCTATCCATATAAACAAAGGAACTTCATTGACATAGCAACCAGCTTTTGAGTATCACTTTAACGTATGGTTATCCCTTATTTCGCTTCTACCTACAAGGAAACAAGTAATAAGACTATTTCTACTTAGGTCTTTCTGATTAGCATAAAGTAAATAGAAGTATAGTATTTTTAAGAATAATTTATTGCAGGGATATAGAGAAAGTCATGTGAATGGTACACATCAGATTTTTAGGATTTAAAGTGATGCATCCCCTTAAATAGCATGTCGCCCGTCTATATAGGCAATTCACCAAACATTCCAGACTGGCAGTATTGCATAATAAAGCTACGCATACAAAAAGGACTTGTACGTTTTTTATCTCCGTTACGTGTCTCTAAACAAATAAAAATTAAGCATAGCCCCTGACCATAAATATACCACAAAAAATCTGTTCATGTGTTCCATTCACATGACTTTCTCTAGCTGTTACACAAACAACTTTCCATGCAAAACATTATTCTTTTATCTACGTCATTCTATACAAGGTAAACGTTAGCAGAAATTGTCTTATTACTTACTTCTTTGTAAGTAGAAGAGACATAAGAAAATGCACTAGGCTAAATCGATAGTCATATTTTCAAGCGTCTGTTTCGAAAACTGCATAAGAGAATGCATTAGGCTAAATCAATAGTTATATTTTCATGCGTCTGTTTCGAAAACAGCATCGTGTGGAAAAATTTCTAGTTTTGAAAACTATTTCTCTGTAAGATTAAATGTCATAATCTCCTGCAGAATATTTTAAACCAATAATATCTGTCAAATTCACGGACTGTTTACAGTAATTTCGAGGAATATATAAAGCAAAAACCAAAACTGCAAGTCAATTGGTCCGAGTCAAGCTGCACTCTGAAGCCAAAACAGTCTCTATTTCTTGGCCGGAAATATGCTGTTGGTGGGGTGTGGAGAGGCCCGCTGGGTGCTCTATCTTGCCTGTGATTTAGGATGGGGAGGGCCCAGGTTAAATAATCGGTGATACGGCATGCCTGAATGATGCGGTGTGAGACCTGTTTTGTAAATTATGAAACACATTACTATACTGACTTTTTTTTAGTTATGATATTATTATGTTTTCAACTTGAAATAAACATATTTAAAGCAAAAAAAAAAAAAAAAAAAAAAACAAATTTAGGAAACATTTAAAGCATCCACCCACTTTTAGTCATCAAGTCAAATCGTCACGTGATACGGTTTAAAGCGCCGCATGGTAATAAAATTAACAGGAAATTGAACTACAAGCGTTACATTATTGAAATAAGGCAATTTTTTTTTTATCATTTTGCACCCCTTAAATAACAAGTCGCCCGTCTATGTAGCCAATTTTCCAAACATTCCACTCTGACAGTATTGTATAATAAAGCTGCCTGAACAAAAAGTACGTTTTTGATCTCCGATGCGTGTCTCCATACAAATAAAAATTAAGGGTATTCCCTGAACAAAAATATACCACAAAAATTCTGATGTATTCCATTCATATGACTTTCTCTAACTGTTACACCAACAACGTTCCTTCATTATCTACGATATGCTAATCAAGGTAAACATTAGCAAAACTTGTCTTATTATTTGCTTCTTTGTAAGTAGAAGAGACATAAGAGAACGCACTAGGCTAAAGCGATAGTCATATCTTTTAAAAGCTAGTCTTATGTGAAACAATTGAAGTTTGGTTTGCTTTCCATGGCCTGTAGTAAAACCAGAGAGATGAATCGAAGCGTCACTTCCTGTTGGAGAAAAGTTAAAAGTAGTTTAAAATTGAAACCAATAAGAAGGAAAATCTCAGAAACGGTCATCTCTATATAAAAACGCACATATATGACAAATTATGTGTTTAAACGAGATCTACATTTTTGTAGTAAGTTTTGTCTATCTCTTATGGTTTAACACTTACTCAACAATTTTCCAGAACAAAGGGATCTTCAGGGACTATTCTCAGAAAAATCAAAATATACATTTTATTTTTTATATAAATATCTTCAATATACCGAATTTTAATCAAAATCCTTGTAGCCATTTTTGAGATAAACAAAATTTTCAAAACCTTTCCATGTAAAGGTATGGGGTGGGGATTTTCTTGAGAATGTTCGTGTCGCGTTCTGGAAGATACTAAATCTAAATACCCAATTTTCGTTTTGGGGCTATGCTGTCCATAGACCTTTTTCTAAAAATCATCTTTTCGGACTCCAGGGCCGCAAAACATTTATTTCCGGTGAAATATCGACTTCATTTATTTGGGTCGAACACAATACCTTTCCTATCCATTATGTACATTGTACATATGGGGCTAGAGAAAGCAAAAATCTTATGTGTTACACTCACATGACTTTCTCTAGCCTTGTTAATCTAGGTATTCAGCACAATGTTCTTATTACTTAGTTACTTATAAGTAGGGAGAAAATAAGCGAGTATACTAGATTAAATCGATATATACATATTTTAAAAGCTGTTGTTATACAAATGTCATTAAAAATCGCTTCTTTTCTTGGCCAGGAGTAGAACAAAAGAAAAACGGACTGAAACTAATAACAATGAATACCTCGAAAACGGTAAGCTCCACGAAAGAAATGTATATGACATAAGTTGTGTATTTTAACAAGGCCTTCATTTTTGTATAGTACGTTTTTGTTTATCTCTTACGGTTTACTAGCTATGCCAAATTAAGCAAAATTTATCCAGATATTTTTATCAAAATCGTTAGAACAATTATTAAAAATAATCAAAAATTTTCTAAAAAAGTTCCATTTAAAGGGTAGTTTGGGGTGGGGTGATTTTTCTCAACACCTTTGTGTCGCATCCCTGGAAGATACTTAACTTAAATACAAAATTTGGTATTTTAGCTATTTTTCGTTTTTGAGTTATCATGTTCACAGACACACGGACACGCACACGGACCTTTTTCTGGAAATGCTTTCTTTGGATACAGGGAGTCCTAAAACATGCATTTGCGGTGAAATCTCGAAATCGAATTTTTGGGTGGAATACAATACTTCTTTATCCCTATGTACATTGTACATACGAGGATAGAGAAAGTAAAAGTTATTATAAGTAAGGTATGTGTTTTGAGCAGATATATAATGTCTATTTTCTCTACTGCGTAAAACAAGTTGGGAAAACACTACGTTCCAACCAATTATTCCATGATGAAACCTTACCGTAAATACATTTTTTGAGCTTTCATTAAACCAATGAAAAGCATTTTGGAAACACATCCATGTGTATGTATGTGAAAAGCACAATTTAAAAATGAAATATCCGATGGGTTCCAAAGTTGGTATTTAAGTTCAGTACCTTATGTTATGGATTCAAGATAAACCTAAACTACATCTTAAACTGGCATTTTTAACAAAAATCTGATGTGGTCCATTCAAATACTTTCTCTACATCGCTTTAAAAAATTATGGTCAAAAAGCATATTCCTCTATCTACAATCGAAATAAACATATCAGAAATTGCGTTAATTACTTGCCACCTTGTAAGTAGTAAGTAAATAAGGGAAAAAACTAGACTAAAACGATATTCAAATGTTTTAAAAGCTGGTTGCTATGTGGTTGAAATCGGTTTCTATGCAGGGCCTGAGTTGACAAATTTCCGTGTGAGAAAATTATTTTAGATCTGAAACAAATAACAAGAAATATCTCAGTTGTAGTGAAGTTAACCAAAAAAATCTATATGACATAAATTGGTATGTTTTAACGTGATCTACATTTTATGTGTATTAAGTATTTGTCTATCTCTTACGACTTACCAGTTACGCAAAATTCAGCAAAATTCATTCAGAATAAGGAGGAGTTTAGAGACTGTTCCTAGAAAAGTCATATATTTCAAAATGTTTTCTATGTAAAGGGTAGTTTGAGGTGCGGAGATTTTTCTCAAAATTCTTTGTGTCGCATCTCTGGAAGATAGTAAACTTAAATACCAAGTTTGGTATTTTACGACGTTTCGTATTTGAGTTTTCGGGTTCACGGACGCACACACACACACACACACACACCCACACACAAGTGGACCTTTTTCTGAAAATGCCTTATTTTGGACACAGCGGCCACTAAAACTTGTGTTTCAGGTGAAATCTTGGTATCGAACTTTTTGTTGAAATGAAATACCTTCTGTATGCATTCTGTAGATAGTACGTGTAGAGACAGTAAACATTATTTCAAGATTTAGGTTTTGATTAAAATACAAGATGTTAAACAAGTTTCAGGAAAAATAAAATATGTATGCTGAACTTCCTCAAAATAGTTTGATAAATCCTCTCAGTTTCGAAGAAATGTGCATAGCCTTGTATAAAGTTAGTAGATGCCTTTTTGGGGTTTTGGTTTGTTTTACTTTATTACTTTCTCTATACGTGCTATGCATATAGTGTATAAAGAAGGTATTGCACTCCACCAAAAAATTCGATACCACGATTTCACCGGAAATATATGTTTTAGGGTATCCTGTACCAAAAAAATGTATTTTCAGAAAAAGGTCCGTGTGTCCGTGTGTCTGTGAACACGATAACTCAAAAACGAAAAGTCGCTAAAATACCAAACTTGGTATTTAAGTTTAGTATCTTCCAGGGACGCGACACGAAGACTTTGAGAAAAATTCCCCCACCCCAAACTACCCTTTACATGGAACTTTTTCGAATATTTTGATTTTCTAAAAAATGGCTCTAACGATTTTGATTAAAATATCGTATATTAAAGATATTTTTATGACAAATAAAATGTATACTTTGAATTTTCTGGGAATAGCCTCTGAAGACTACTTTATTCTCGGTCAATTTTACGGAATTTTGCAAACTGCTAAACCATAAGAGATGGACAAAAACATACCACACAACAAATGTAGAGCACCTTAAAACATACAATTTATGTTATATATATATCTTTTCGTGGAGTTGGTTGTTTTTTATATATTCCTTGTTTTTTTCAGCTATAAAGACGTATACTTTTCTCTTACAGGACTTTGTGAAACAAAGGAACTCATACAAACAAAGGAACTTCAGTTACATAGCAACCAGCTTTTGGCTATCACTTGAACCTATGGAACTCCCTTGTTTCGCTTCTACTAACAAGGAAGCAAGTAATAAGATCATTTCTGCTAATTTTTGCTCCATTAGATGAAGTAAATAGAATAATTTGTTGCAGTGATATAGAGAAAGTCATGTGAATGGACACATCAGGTTTTTTTAATTTATTACAGATTTTTATTTTTGTTTTCTCTTTTTTTATTTACGTTTTGGGGGGAGGTGAAAACGAGAGAGGAAGATTCAGTAGAAAAGGGAGGGCTGTTGTTATTATTATTAATATTATTATTTTTGTTTATGTTTATTTCATGTCATTTTATTGATTATACTTCGCCATTGTGGCCAGCCCTATTTCACGTCTTGGAGAACTTTGATCTTTTCATCGGTTGTGTTTGTAATTTTGTAGACATTTTGAGCGATAGACGAAAAAATACTACACAAAAATTATGTTTTCCATTCATATGAGTTTCTGTAGCAGTTTAACAAACGAATTATTCCTAGCTCAAAAAACGAAAAGACCGTTAAATGCGAAACTTGGTATTTAGGTTCGGTATTTTCCACGGATGCGACACGAAGATTTTCGAGATAATACCCCCACCCCCAACTACCCTTTACATTGAGAAAAATTAATAAATTTTCATTTTCTCAAAAATGGCTTTAATGATTTTGATTAAAATATCTTATATTTAAGATATTTACATGACAAGTAAAACGTATATCTTTAATTTTCTGGAATAGCCACTGAAAACCTTTTTATTCTACATGCTTTCTTTTCTGAAAATTGCATAGCTGGTAAACCGTAGGAGATAGTCAAAAGCTTACTGCTAAAAAATCTGCATTATCTTAAAATACACACTTTATGTAATATAAAGTTTTTTCGTAGAGTTGACCGTTTTCAAGATATTCCTTGTCTATGGTTTCAGTTTTAAAACACTTAAACTTTTCTTATACGGGAACTTGTCAACTCTTGGCCACACAGAGAAACTGATTTCTATCCCACAGTAACCACATTTTAAAACGTTGACTGTCGGTTTAGCCTTAGTCATTCCTTTATTTCCCTTCTATTTATAAAGAACTAAGTAATACGATTGTTTGCGTTAATGCTGTAGCATTAAATAGAAGAATAAGCGTATAAGCAATAATTTGTTACAGAGATGTAGAGAAAGTCATGTGGGTGCAACACATCAGATTGTTCTGCTATCCCAGACATTACAATTGTTATTGTTTCGTAACCGGCTTACCCTCCCCGGTGTTGTAGGACTGACTCCCCCTTAAGACTTACAAGTCAATGCCTATGGGTCAGAAGCCTGTCGGGGAGCCAATGGCATGAAACCACAGAATGGAAAATCTGTTACGAGAGGGTAGCTAGGCATGGACACAAGGGAAAAATGAAATGGCGTTTTATTTTTGGACGCTCTTTAACTGCTGTGGTTCTCAGCGACCCATTCTATACTGGGCGTGAAAGACCACTTAATTTTGCTCAGAGGCCTCTCTATTAGACTTGAGGCTCTTTTACGTGTCGTAAATCTACGACATGGAGAGCGACGGAAGAGGATGACATGAAATTCAACCGAAATTGAGGATTGGAAAGGTGATGATGGAGTAATTGGTGTAATGAGTAGCGTGGATAACCGGAGGACCCGGAGAAAAGGTGATGATGGAGCAATTGGTGTAATGAGTAGCGTGGATAAACGGAGGACCCGGAGAAAAGGTGATGGAGCAACTGGTGAAATGAGTGGTGTGGAAAACCGGAGGACCCGGAGAAGAGGTAATGATGGAGCAATTGGTGGAACAGTGGCGTGGGAAACCGGAGGACCCGGAGAAAACACACCCAGACGCCACTTCGTTCACCACGAATCCCACATGTGGGTGCTCGGGATCGAACCCGGGGTACCTAGATGGGAGGCGCCGCCCACAATATTTATAACGCTTTAAATTTTGACGTCAGTTTTGAAAGAAACTCTTATCTCTACCAGTTTATGCACCATGAAGTTGTTTTGCTCCCTGTTGACAAGCAGTTTGTTTCTTTCTGTATTTTACATTCATTGTGTAGACATACATCAAGTCTAACCTCGACTATGAGTTGAGAATATCTGGAAAAGTTGGTTGGGAAACCTTCAGAACATATTCGGAATCCCCATCTTATATACAGGCTGCTGCAGATTTAATCCAGGCGATGCGTGGGCAAACTTTTCTGCTGATAAAATGAGAAAAGTTTCGACTCTTGTTCAGAGAACAGGACAAATGCCGTGCGTCCTATATCACATACTAAATAGCTTGCAGAGTATCAGGATTTTCCTAAAGTGAAGAACCACTACCTTATAAACCCTTCACAGAGTAACACTGTAGGCATTTCCCAGAGAGTTCGATGAAGCTGTAAACCCTTTGAGGTTTAATTCTGGGTTTATCAAGTCATTTTTAGTGCCTATATTACAAGGGCTGGATAAAACATAATAAGAACTATTTTTTTCTCTAAACAAGTTTACCAGGTTCGGCTGATAAGTACCTGACCTCTCAATGAAAACAGTATTTAAGTTGTTTTATTTTGTTTTTGCTTTATTTCTCAACATAATTTCCAGAAAGGCTTATAGATGTGTCATATTGGTCTTCTAATTTAATTAAACCACCTCTGTAGTGCAATTTATCAAGGTCCTCAAAATAGTTATTTACCTCCTCGTTGCTGTGAAATCTTCGTCTTTAAGAAGTTTTTTGAGGTTTGGGAAAAGGTGATATTCATTAGTACTAGATCTGGTAAACAGGGTGGATGTTCAAGCAATTACAACTGTAATTCGCACATTTTTACTTTCTCTATACGCACTATGTACATAGTGTATAGAGAAGGTACTGCACTCCACTCAAAAATTCGATACCGAGATTTCACCGGAAATATATGTTTTAGAAAAAAGAATTTTAGTAAAAGATCCGTGTGTGTCCGTGTGCCTGTGAACACGATAAGGGAGTATACTGGAAGAGAAATAAGGGAGTATACTAAATCCATAATCAGAGTTTTAAAAGCTAGTTGCTTTGTAATTGAATAACTTTGTTTGTACAGACAGGAGTTAACAAATTTCCTTATGAGAAAATACAAGGTTTTTTTAAAAGCTGAAACTAAAAACAGGAAATATCTAAAAAATGGTCAACCTCACGAAAAAAAAATATATAACATAAATTGTATATGTTAAGCCGCTCTACATTTTTTGTGCGGTAAGTTTTTGTATATCTCTTACGGTTTACAAGTTATGCAAAATTCCGCAAATTTAATCCAGAATAAACATGCCTTCAAAGACTACTCCCAGATAATTGAAGATATACATTTTATTTGTCACATAAATATCTTAAATATTAGAGATTTTATTCAAAATCATTAGTGAAATTTGTGAAAAAATAAACATTTTTGAATTTATTTTTATGTAAAGGGTAGTTGGAGGTAGAGGGATTTTCTTGAAAATCTTCGTGTCACATCCTTGGAAGATACCAAACATAAAAATACCAAGTTTTGTATTCAAACGGGCTTTTCGTTTTTGAGATCTGCTGTCCACTGACACACACACAAACACACACACACAGACACACCTTTTTCCAAAAATCCTTCTTTTTAGATTTAGGGGGACCCAAAACATGTATTTCCAGTGAAATCTGGTATCGAAATTTTGGGTGCAATACCTTCTCTATACACTATGTACATACCACATGTAGAAGAAATAAGAATCACATTTTTATCGCTCCCATGAGAGTGTTTGCTTGTAAGAATTGGCTGGTTGAGGCATATACGGCTTGATGCCTTATTCAGATGCAGTCAGACTTTGTTTGTACCATAGAGAGCGAGGATTTCCGTGCAGAAAATTGCTGTCATTGTACACGGCGAAAGGCTAATTTACAAATTATAGCATTACCCTACCATTACCATGAAAAATTTCCTTTATTTCCATATACCAACCTGCCAAATTGTTTTTCTCCTCTAGGTCAATAATATATATCCTGGGGTTTGCTGCAATCACTTAGATATACATATCTCTTATCTAAAGTGGCAACAAATTTCCATTTTTCACCTGCTAGATATTGTTTATTCTGTTTTTCGCTGTTCGTGGCATATTTTTCATGTGTTTAGGCAACAGTGTATGTACCGAAGTGATAAATCCCGACGGATAAATAAGAGTAACTTAATAAAACATGATAAGAAACGAATGAAATGTAACAAACTAAATAAATAAGAAAGAAAATAACGCTATTACACTGAGGGAATTTAAGGAAAGAAATAAGTAATAATAGTTATAAAGCAATCAAAAATGCTTAAATAAAGCTATGTTAAAAGGAAAAAGGAACAAAAAATAAAATCGAAATGCGAAAGATCGTGAGTCAAGAAAGGGAAGAGGCAAGGCAAGCCATTAGAACAGAAGGAGCTGGTACATAGAAACCTAGCAACTCAAAGCTTTAGACAATGAAGGGAAAAACCCAGACGTAATTCACGCTCCACCAAACACAGAATGTGTAGTCAGGTGTGTTAAAATGTTAATAGCCGTAAGAACATAGCGTGGCGTCAAAAATCGTGAGACCCAATGAAAACGCGACAAAATATAAAAATCTGATGTGATCCATTCACATGACTTTCTCTGCATCTGTACAATTAGTTATTATTAAAAAGATTATGTTTCTATTTACTTCATGCTAATCGAGAAAAAAATAGCAGCAATAGTCTTATTACTTGCTTCCTTGTAAGTAGAAGCGAAATAAGGGAGTTTCATAGGTTAATAGGTTAAAGTTATCGTCAAAAGCTGGTAGCTATGTGACCGAAGTTCCTTTGTTTCTATGGTCAGGAATTGGCAAATTGCATTTGAGAAAAGTACATGCTTTTATGGCTGAAACCAAAACAAGGAATATCTCAAAAACGATCAAATCCACGAAAAAAATGTATATAGCATATATTGTGTGTTTTAAGGCGCTCTACATTTTTTGTGTGGTAAGTTTTTGTCCATCATTTACGGTTTAGCAGTTATGAAAATTTTCGTAAAATTCCACCAGAATAAAAGAATCTTTAGAGGCTATTGCCAGAAAATTAAAGATATATATTTTATTTGTCAGGTAAATATCTTTAATATATGCAATTTTAATCAAAATCGTTAGAGCCATTTTTGAGGGAATCAAAATGGTCGAAAAAAGTTCCATGAAAAGGGTAGTTGGGGGTTGGGGGATTTTTCTAAAAATCTTCATGTCGCATCCCTGGAGGATACTAAACTTAAATACCAAGTTTGGTATTTTACCGACTTTTCGTTTGTGAGTTATCGGGTTCACAGACACACGGACATACACACACGCGAACTTTTTTCTGAAAATATTTTTTTTGAATACAGGGGACCCTAAAACATATATTACCGGTGAAATCTCGGTATCGAATTTTTTGGTGGAGTGCGATACCTTCTCTATACACTATGTACATAGTACGTGCTGAGAAAGTAAAAATGCAACATAGTCTCAGCCAACAAAATCGGTGAAAGTAACAAAAATAACGAAAGTCTAGGCTCATCCTAGAAAATAGCCGCGAATAGACTCTTGTCTAGCCGCTGGAGTTTCGAGAAGGATGGTGTACACTTCCACACTCGTACATTAGACACCCTGAAGTGAGCCCGCGTCGCGTTATAGCTCGTAGCATAACGATAGCGTGCAAGTCCGCAAAGTGAACAAGTTGATTAACGTGGGAAGGGAATTAAGAGGGAGATTAGCGTTAAGGGAAAACTGAAACAGTTAATACAATTTGTGAACGTTTTTTGGCGAGGCTCGCCCTGACGCTCATTTGAAATCATTGGCGGCAACATTTATTAAAGCGGACATTCCAAAGCTTGTGTACAGGTACGATAAATGTCTCAATCTTTTCGGTGGCTATGTTGAAAAGTAACCATAAGTGTACAAAACTTTTAGTAAAACAAGAATTGCTTTCTATGAATTTGTCTTTTATTTATAGACTATCAGAGGTTGAAAGAAAATAAAGGCCCGGTATATACATACCTTTGATTATTTTATTTTCCTGTCACATATTTCTATCAATACTTAAAACAGCTACCACTAATTTAATATGCAGGGCTATGTTTTGTCTCGTGCTCTAAGCTCGCATCACTACCTCTATCCACCACAATGATGAAAAAATCTAATGTGTTCCATTCACATGAGTATCAAAATCTTTGTAATAAATTATTGCTAGAGAGCTTAAGCTTCTATTTACTTCGTGCTAATCGAAAAAAATAAATAGCAAAAATAGTCTTATTACTTACTTTCTTGCAAGTAGAAGCGAAATAAGGGAATAACATAGGTTAAAGCGATAGTCAAAAGCTGGTTCCTTTGTTTGTATGGACAGGAGTTGACAAATCCCTTATGAGAAAAATATAAGTTTTTTTAAAGCTGAAACAAATAACAAGGAATATCTAAAAAAAAATGATAAACTCCACGAAAAAATGTACATAACTTAAATTGTGTGTTTTATCGTGATTTACATTTTTTGTGTAGTCAGTTTTCGCATATCTCATACGGTTTACCAGTTATGAAAAATTCAGTGAAATCATCCAGAATGCGGGTGGGGGGATTTTCTGTAAAGGTTTCGTGGCCTTGGAAGATACCAAAAATAAGTACCAAGTTCGGTTTTAAACAGTGTTTTCGTTTTTGAGCTATGCTGCCCACAAACACGCACACACACGAACGTTTTTCTAAAAATGCTTCTTTTGGTTTCAGGGGGTCTCAAAACATATATTTCAGGTGAAATCTCGGTATCGAATTTTTGGGTGCAATACAATATGTACCTTCTCTATACACTACGTACACAGTACGTATAGAGGAAGTAAAAAAACTTAAAAGGCTGACCATGAAGAGGAATATGACATATTAAAGCTTTCTAGCGCTCAGGAACTACACCGCGGATAAAAAGTGATAAGAGCAAAGCTTAGTTGATAAAGGCCCAGGCTACTACAAACGCCCATGTTCTCGTATTAGCCGAAATTACACTCGGCAGGGCTGAGTCTATTATGGCACCATGCTTCTAATGAATTATTCAAACTGTGGGTCAGTATGAGGTGTCCGACGTTCATCCCAAAGAGACAGTAATATAAGCAAGGACGGGTGAATAACGCACACTTTTTCATCCCTAGACTAAAAAAAGGTATGTTTAAAAATTTAGCAATCCCAAAAAGCTAATAAAGAAAATAATGATGCCCAACTCCATTTAGACAGTATCCGTCAACTTCTTTGGCCCAGCAACAACGTGGTACCGTTTAAACCATATATAAACACAACCTCTTTACTGCGTGGAAAGCTTATTTCAGTATCGTATCCATACTTAAAAAATCTGATGTGTTCCATTCTCGTGACTTTCTCTACATCGCTGCAACAAATTATTGTTAAAAAGTTTATGCTTCTATTTACTTCATGCTAACCGTGAAAAAATTAACAGAAATAGTCTTATTACTCGCTTCTTTGTAAGTAGAAGCGAATTAAGGGAGTACCATAGATTAAAGTGATTGTCAAAAATGACTGCTATGCCATTCAATTTCCTTTATTTGAATGGACAGGAGTTGAAAAATTCCAGTATTAGGAATATTTTTTTAAAGTAGTCGTCAGAGGCAGTTCCCAGAAAATTCAAGATATACATTTTATTTACCAGGTAAATAGCTTTAATTTACGATATTTTAATCTAAATCGTTAGAACTATTTTTTAAAAAATAAAATTTTCGAAAAAAGTTGTATGTAAATGGTAGTTTGGGTGGGGTTATTTTTCTCAAAATCTTCGTGAAAAATACTAAAGTTAAATACCAAAGGCCTTTTCGTTGTATGTATGTATGAATTTATTTTTACTTTCTCCATACGCACTATGTACATAGTGTATAGAGAAAGTATTGCACTCCACCCAAAAATTCGAAACCGAGATTTCACCGAAAATATATGTTTTAGGGTCCCCAATATCCAAAAAAAGCATTTTTACAAAAAGGTCCGTGTGTGTGTGTGTGTGTGTGTGTGTGTCCGTAAACACAATAACTCAAAAACGAAAAGTCGGTAAAATACCAAACTTGGTATTTAAGTTTAGCATCTTCCAGGGATGCGACACGAAGATTTTGAGAAAAATCCCCCCACCCCCAACTACCCTTTACATGGGACTTTTTTCGAAAATTTTGATTTACTCAAAAATGGCTCTAACGATTTTGATTAAAATTTCGGATATTAAACATATTTACCTGACAAATAAAATGTATAACTTGAATTTTCTGGGAATAGCCTCTAAAGAGTAGTTTATTCAGGATGAATTTTACTAAATTTTGAATAACTGCTAAACTGTAAGAGATGGACAAAAACTTACTACACAAGAAATGTAGAGCACTTTAAAACACACAATGTTTGTTATATACATTTTTTTCGTGGAGTTCGTCGTTTTTGTGACATTCCTTATTTTTGGTTTCTGCTATGAAAAACGTATACTTTTCTCATATAGGAACTTGTCAACTCATATCCATATAAACAAAGGAACTTCATTGACATAGCAACCAGCTTTTGACTATCACTTTAACCTACGGTTGTCCCTTATTTCGCTTCAACTTACAAGGATGCGAGTAATAAGACTATTTCTGCTAATTTTTTCTGATTAGCATAAAGTAAATAGAAGTATAAGCTTTTTAAGAATTATTTGTTGCAGGGATATGGAGAAAGTCATGTGAATTGTACACATCAGAATTTTTTTGGTAGTGTTTAACGCCCGCTTTAACTACTAATGGCACCGCAGGCGGTGCCACTGATGATACATGAATAATGATGGAGCACCGGTGGAATGCGATGGCGGGGGAAACAGTAGTACCCGGAGAAAACCCACCCCAGCGCCGCTTTGTCCACCACAAATCTCACATGCGGTTGCTGGGGATCGAACCCTGGCCGTCTACGTGAGAGTCTAACCACTCGGCCATGGCGCGGCCTGCATGTATGTATGTGTGTATGTGTATGTATGTGTGTGTGTGTGTGTGTATGTATGTACATCCTCTGCATCCTCTGTTATTGGGGACTGCCCGGTGGCAGGGATAACTGTACAAAATTCAAATACAATAATAATCTTACAGTTAAATTAAGAATAATAATGCAACATATTATATATACGTGTTTTTTAATACCCAATTACTTACTCTTCAGTATAGCAATACTTATGTCAATTACCAGTATGTTTATAAACAGTTACTATGAAGCCATACACAATATTAATACTATACATTACTAATATATTCAATAATAATACTCATAATCATAATAATTATAATAATATACATTAATACAGTTTTTGAGATCCTTAATTACTTCACAATATTTACTTTAATATCTAACATTTATTCTGTTTAAATTATCCTTATACTTCTTTAAGGTCAGAGGCAATTCATTGCATTCTTCAATGAATGGTTCTATTAACAAAAGAAAATTGTCTTACGTCGGTTCTGTACCTTATACCCTTAATTTTATACAAATGGTCGTTTCGTCCGTGGTATGTCTGGTTTTTTAACCTGTTTTTAACTCCACCCATGCATTTAAACCAGTATAAGTTTTAAATAGTGTGACTAACCTGTGGTTTACGTCTAACTTTTTAGTAGCTCCCATTTATTATCTTCGCCTTTAGTAAGCCTAAAACCTTTACGTCTCTTTATGAATTTTACAGCCCTTCTCTGTATCTTTTCCAGCAAATCAGTTTTGATTATTGAATCAGTTTTATTGTAGCACAAAACTATCTGCTGACCTGTTTATCAAAGTTAAGCTAGCTCTCTGTATATTCGCTAAAGATCCTTCGTCTAGAAGGAACGAGCAGCCTGTAAAGTCCAAATCTTGGTTTGATGTTGTGTTTAAATATCCTATATAGGTCGGAAGGGAGGAGTTTACTGGAAGGTCAAAACAGAAATGCATATTCAGATAAAATGGATGGTATAAGGATGGGTGTCAGTAAATCCAGGTTAGAGAAGAGAAAAAACAAAGATATTAGGTTGATAATGTATGTGGAAGAGACAATGACTGAAAGGATTGGAGGCGATATTCACATAAGAAGGATGGATTAGAGTAGATGGCCAAATATTATCCTACACTGATCTCCAGCGGGCAGAAGAAAAGGGGCTGGCCTAGAACTCCTTGGAAGGCTCAAATATCACGATTGATGGATGAGTAGGAACTATTAAGTTAATGAATGATAGACACATGGGGAATAGGAATAAAGGCTAACCGCTGAAAAGTAAGAGTAAAGTTAAGTATTTCTGACAATTTCATATATAGAGGTACAAAAAACTAACATGTATGCCCTGACACAAAGGTTCTCTTCAATGTCACTACAATTCATATGGAATCCCTTTTCATTTCTGGAAGCTGTGTGTGTGTATGATTTTTATTATTAATTACTTTCTTTATTCGTACTATATACATAATGTATTATATTACACCCAAAAATTCGATACCGAGATTTCACCGGAAATACGTGTTTTGGGTCCCTCTGAATCAAAAAAAAACATTTCTAGAAAAAAATATATGTGTGTGTGCGTCTGTGGACAGCATAGATCAAAAACGAAAAGACCAAACTTGGTATTTAAGTTTGATATCTTCCAAGGATCCGACACGAAGATTTTCAAGAAAATGTCCCACCCCCAACTACCCTTTACATGGAATTTTTTCGAACATTTTTATTTTCTCAAAAATGGTTTTAACGATTTTGATTAGAATATCGTATATTAAAGATATTTACCTGACAAAATGTATATCTTGAATTTTCTGGGATTAGCCTCTAAAAACTACTTTATTCTGGATGAATTTTACTTAAGCCCTAAGAAATGGACAAAACTTGTCACACAGAAAGTGCAGAGCACATTAGAACACAGAATTTATGCTATATACTCCTTTTTTTCATGGAGTGATCGTTTTTGAGATATTTTTTGTTTTTGGTTTCAGCTTTAAAAACATTCTTTTCTAATATGGGAATTTGTCTACTCCTGCCCATTCAAACGGAGGAACTTCAGGAAGCAAGTAATAAGAATATTTCTGCTAATTCTTTGTTAATTAGCATGAAGTAAATAAAAGCATTAGCTTTTTATCAATACTTTGTTGCAGAGATGTAGAGAAAGTTATGCCAATGGATCACATCAGGTTATTATAATTATCTTGATGTGTAAAGAAAATCATAAATACGTTGATTTCTTCCGAAAAGGCATTTAAAACTGAATTGATTAAGCAAATAAGGGGATATAACGTAGGTAACACAGGAGTACCACTTTGTGGTTAATTCGAGGGCTGTTAAATGCAATAAGTGTAAGTGACCGCAGCTGAGGGTAAGTGCTAACTGTAGCTTCATTACGACAGTGTTTCAGCGATGGAGTATGCCTGCTTCAAGTGCTGAGTCGCTCTCTAGAGCCAGATTTATTTGACTGCCCTGAAAGGGAGGCAAACTTTGATCGCTGAGGCAGTAGGATTACCAACTGTCTAGGACTGATCAGGATTACTCCGTTCTCTGCCTCGGTCTTGCTGGTGAGCAGCAGTAGCAGTAGCAGTAGCAGTAGTAGCAGTAGCAGTAGCAGTAGTAGTAGCAGTAGTAGTAGTAGTAGTAGTAGTAGTAGTAGTAGTAGTAGTAGTAGTAGTAGTAGTAGTAGTAGTAGTAGTAGTAGTAGTAGTAGTAGTAGTAGTAGTGCTAACTTAATTGTGTTTTCATACAAGCTATGTGTAGAACAGGAGTTGCATAAGTAGAGTCAGACTGATAAATTCAATGCCATAGCCGGGATTTGAACCACGGATCTCCGGGGCCCTAGCCAGCTGCAATAACCACTGAGCTACCTAGGCAACTTGCCGGCATAGCATTAAATTTCTAACTCTCGTATGCCTTCCAGTAAACAACAATGTGATCTCAAATTATTTTGATATGACACCCCCAATGGCGACTTACAATGTTGTAAGTGCTTTAAGTCTCAGGATTCATAGTGTAGCCAACTATTAGTCAATTATTGTTAATTTATGTTGTTTTCTCACAAGCCGTGTGTAGGACAGAAGTTGGTTAGGTAGAGTCAGACTGATAAATTCAAAGCCATAGTCGGTATCGAAACCACGGATCTCCCGGTGTCTAGCCGGTTGGTCTAACCACTGAGCTACCATGGCAACTTGTCGGCGCGGCATTGAATTTCTCAGCTGACTCATGTGCTTCCTTGTAAACCACAAGATGACCTAAAATAATTTTGAGATGACATACCCCAATGGCGACTTACACTGTCCCAGGCTCCTTAGGTCATTATTAGTGTTAATTTAATTATGCTTCACAGAAGTGGTGTGTAGGACAGGAGTTATATAGGTAGAGTCAGATTGAAAAATGCTATGTCATAGCCGGGATTTGAACCACGGATCTCCGGGTGCCTAGCCAATTGCTCTAACCACTGAGCTACCATGGCAACTTGTTGGCATGGCATTACATTTCTCAACTGACTCGTATGCCTCCCGGTAAACCACAAGGTGATCTCAAATTATTTTGAGATGACAACCCCAATGGCGACTTACAATGTTGTAAGTACTTTAAGTCTCAGGATTCATAGTATAGCCAACTATTAGGCAAATTAGTGTTAATTTATTTTGTTTTCTCACAATCCCTGTGTAGGACAGGAGTTGCATAAGTAGAGTCAGACTGATAAATTCAAGTCAATAGCTGGGATTTGAACCAGGGATCTCCCGATTTGTAGCCGGTTACTCTAAACTTTGAACTATCATGCCAACTTGTCGGCACGGCATTAATTTCTCAACTGCTTCCCGGTAAACCACAAGGTGATCTCATTTTATTTTAAGGAATTTAATGTCGTGCCAGTATGTTGCCATAGTAGCTTAGTGATTGAAGCAACCGGCTAGAGACCGGGAGATTCGTGTTTCAAATCCCAGCTATTGCATTAAATTTTTCGGTTTGACTCTACCAATCCAGTAGTAGTAGTGTTTATTAAGTGCATACTATTATATAAATGAGTTTAATGGGACATTTAAATTTTTTGTATATAGTGTTTAACGCCTTCTTTTACTACAATGGCACCACAGGCGATAGCACTGATGATATACAGCGGTGGAATGCTTAAGAATGAGCCTGGGCCACTCGACCACGGCGCGGCCTTGCATGGATTAGGAGTTATGCTCTCTAGAATAAAACTGAATTGAAAATATTACCTACTTCTATTTAATATTAACCACACTATAAATATACACACACAACAACAAAACAAATAAAAAAACACAATCACATATTCGCACTAACACCTACACCCACGTATTTGCACACATTATGTGCTCGTATATAAAATAGATCTATATAATATTTACACAAACATCTTATTTCTTAGAATACGTACTTCCATCAACTATGTGCCCAGGCTTGGCCAGTTTACAATGAACTTCCAGCATGCTGTCTGCCGTCTGTTTGAAGCTAAAATACCTCTGGTAATGAGTTTTTCCTAACATCCTCCGTCTGCATGTAAACTGTCAAAATATGCCCCAGTCTTCCTGTTCCTCGCAGAAGCGCCAAATCTTTCCACCAGCATCTTCGAAAACGAAACAAACCTCCCACTTTTCCAATGTAAGCCACGCTATTCCTTCTCTGTATCATACACAACTCTAAATACAAGTTTCTGAATCTCACCCAACTTGTATTTCATTTTGTAGATCTAATGATTTTTTCTACATTCAAACTCTACTCCCTGCCTGTTTATATCACGTAGCCGTACAGTAGGCTACAAGTTTCATTAAAGCAGATTTATCGTATGAACAGCATAGAATTTTTTGGTCATGGTGTAAAGTGGAAAACTGAAATTTTTGCATTCATTGTTGCTAGTCTAATCTATGTTTTTTTCCTATTACTACAATATTAATTCTCTTTGTTTTAAGGTAGGTATTATCGCAGATATGTATTATCTACTACCTATATATTACCACTTTATTTACTTTCTTTTTGCTTGTTAACAATTACGATTTAATTCATGCCGCAGCTAAATATGAGCTCAAGTTTATTCTTTTCTTAAGAGACACAGGACTCAATTTTGTACCATTTTAAATGTTATGCTTGACGATGCCTAAATGTACTAATTATATATCTGGTAGCTGCAATTATATGGACCTCTTTAAAGTCCACTTCTTCATTCAAGTGTAAGCTTCCAGAAGATCCAAAGGTTACAATCAATACTTTGGCGTCTGCGCACATCTCGTAACGCTACCAAGCAACAGCAGTTGAAAGCTCAACTATCGATTATTTTCGTTACGTTCATCCGAATAGTAACTAGCCAGAGTTTAGAAAAGTACAAGTTTCAGACACGAAAAATAGCGAGATGCAACTTACAATACTAACATTTCTGCAAAGGCACACGATATGACTAATAACTTGCTGCCACAAAAGTGAAGTATTGTGTCAAGTTTGAGATCAGAATAAACTCAATAGTTTTGCGTCTGCGCACATATCACATCCCTGCTAGTTGTTTCACTGCGTGAGGAAAGGTCAATGTACTCAGTATAATGGCAATTAAGAGACTAATGAATATTATGAAAATAGCTCCTCTCGTTTTATAAACATACTAGCATCTTAATTGCTACATTATACTGTCGTTGCATAATATATCTTTAAAGCTGTTTACATTAAAATTGGCACCCTTAATATGGATAAAGAAATGAATGTGTAAAAGATCAAAAGTCTAGCTCAAATACTTTTTAAGAAAATACAATTAAATACATTTTAATTTGCCAAACAAATTGAAGTTTTATAAAAGTGTTTTAATATACTTTAGTATATTGAAAATAAATATAAATATTGTATTTAAATTTATGCTTTTAACCATAACAAAATTAATGTTTCTTTTTATGAAGTTGTGAGTATTAAACTGTTCTTTCTTTTTCAATATAAACTAATTGTTTTAACCAAAGAACAACATAAAATACATATCTTAATCCTTAGATAGTATATTTTAAATTATGTATGCAAATTTTCTTATAGACCAGAGCAAAGCTGAAATATAAGAAATAAATCTCATGCACAAAATTGTACAACTGAGAAAAAGTCACATACGGAAAACTAGGATTAAAAGGTTGTGTAAATTAAAAATAACGCATCGAGAAAAGTGTTCACCCAAATTGATTTACAGATGTCCGCAGATATAATCCAAAATCAAAATGTTATTTTGTCCATTAAGAACAATAAACAGGTTGGTATAATCGATCGCCAGTTCGACACAGAAGCTATCTTGTTATTTCAAACGTCATGCTGAAGAAATTTAGTTATTATATTTTAGCATACTATACTCGAAAATGTAAAACAATACATTTACACTAACATATAATCATCAACTTGCATTTACGGAATTTTTATAGAAAATCAAACTCTTTCCAGTTTTCCAGTGTTAGAATTATTACAAATATATCGTGATAATGTATGCCCAGTCTAATAAAAGAAAAAATACTTCGAATTTTTCCCTGTGTTGTTTAGATGAATATTAACAAATTTACTGCCGGTTAAATGCTTGCCAAATATTTTCATATGCTACAGTTTATACAACCTCTGCACTAATTTAACTACTTCCTACAGTTATAAAACCATTAAAAAATCTTATGTGTTCCATTCACATGCCTTTCTCTACGTCTCTGTAAAAAATAGTATTAAAAAGCTTATGCTTCTATTTACTTCATGCTAATCGAGAAAAAATTAGCAGAAATAGTCAAAGCAGGTTGCTTTATGACTGAAGTTCCTTTGTTTGTAGCAGTTAACAAATTCCTGTATGAGAAAGGTACAAGTTCTTCAAAGCTGAAATCAAAAACAAGGAATATCTAAAAAATGATCAGCTCCACGAAATACATGTATATTACATAAATTGTGTGTTTTAACGTGCTCTACAGTTTTTGTGGGGTAAGATTTTGTCCATCTCTAACGGTTTAGTAGTTATGCAAAATTCCGTAAAATTCATTCAGAATAAAGTAGTCTTCGGAGTCTATTCCACAAAAATTCAAAATATACATTTTATTTGTCAGGTAAATATATTTAATGTACGATATTTCAATCAAAATCGTTACAAACATTTTTGAGAAAATCAAAATTTTCGAAAAATTTCCATGTACAGGGTAGTTGGGGGAGGGGGGATTTTCTTGAAAATGTTCGTGTTGCATCCTTGGAAGATACCAAACCTAAATACCAAGTCATTGTTGAGCTATGCTGCCCACAGACACACACGGACATTTTTCTAAAATTGTTTTTTTTTTTTTTTTTTTTTTTTGTATTCAGGAGGTCTCAAAACAAGTATTTCCGATGAAACCTAGATATCGAATTTTTGGGTGGAATGCAATACCTTCTCTATACACTATGTACATAGTACGTGTAGAGAAAGTAACAAATGACGTCATGAGATATGACATCCAATAATGCCGACCTGCACGATTCACTCCATCATCAGTTAGCGTCATTCTTCGGCATCAGTACTGGCCTCTCGCGGCTAAGTTTTGAACGATCCTTCCTGAGTTGAACTGCCGTGGAGAAACAATAGAGAGTGAGGACACAAGACAACAAGAGAACAACCATGGCTGGATTTTAAGACGATTTCGCGAGATTCACGGAGGGAAGGCAAATCTGGGGTATGCTTTGACTGGTCTAAATTTGGGGAACAATTTTCGGTAACTCTAAATTCTTTCGATGTAATACCTCTAGGGAACTGCAAAAGAGGATCGCACACTATTGCTCAAGAAATTTTAGCTCACAGAATTGTAAATAAAAACGAAGTCAAGAGATTTATTTTTAAGAATTACTTCAACTAACAAATTAAATCACGCGGAGTAGGAAACACTGAACAGTTTCAATTGTAGGAAATGTTACATCATTAATTAATAAATTATGAAAATTCTTATTTTATTTGCTACAACAGCACTTTACCTAGAAATGCTGTCTATAAATGCTAAGAAACTTGCTTCCCTGGGTATTGTGTGCAGAGGAAATTTAGATTATAATCTACAACCCAGCACATCCAGAGAAATAAAAACCAAGGTTTAAACTCGCATAACATGTCAAAACAATAAAAAAGCTAATATCATCTTGTATTTTACAGATGCCACACAAACTTAAAACTATGGTGTCGAAATTTACTCTAACAGTTTAGCAAGTATTTATATGTCAGTGTTTAAAGCAAAATTATGATATGTAGCATTCATTGGATAATTGCATTTCTGTTAAAGGTTACTTCACATCAGTCTGCAAACAGCCAGCTTGAAAATGTTAACTAATGAGCATATAACAGCAGTAATATTGTGGTTAATTAGAGATCTGGAAATAGACTGATTTTTCATAGCTTTGAATTTCGCGTTTATGTTTGCTTTTTGGATCAAACTGTCACAGTAATCAGTGTGCGGATTTTGCGCGATAACAATATTCATGACCTCAATCCCCAGTAGCGCATATTAATTTCTTTACTACTTACTTATAAGTAGAGGAAGCATTTCAAAGCACTCAAACTTTTGCTAACGAACTTTCGTCAGAAAAATGGAAATTGAGTTTTATGTATGGACGCTCTTTAACTGCGGTGGTACTCAGCGTCCCATTCTATACTAGGTGTGAAGGACCGCTTAATTGTGCTCAGAGGTCTGTTTATCAATTTTGAAGTTCCTTTAAGTGCAGCAAATCTGTTCACACCACTTCTTTATTGTCTTGAATAATGGAGGATCCTTATTGTACGCACAATGAAGGTCTCGTTGAACTTTAATAATTGATTTTGATTCTGCATATCACCACACAACTTGAGTCCCCTCGCTTGGAATCGCCATTTTAGAAACATCTATTGCGCCACTACGGCTAATGTTGAAACTAAAACATTGTCTCATAAACTTTTTGAGTTTTTGCTTCTGCTCCTTCAGAAATCACAACTGTACATCCTGAAAGGAAAAAAATACAGACTTTCAAAATGTTGGAGTTTGACTGTAGACCCTTGTATTGTATTCCAACCAAAAATTGGATACCGAGATATTACCGGAAATGTTTTGAGATCCCCTAAATAAAAAGGAGTTTTTAGAAGAAAGATCCTGTGTGTATGTGTGTGTTTGTGTGCTCGTATACAGTATAAAATCTAAAATGAAAAGTAATTAAAATATAAATTTTCATATTTAAGCTTTAGCATATTCTAAGTATGCAACAGGAAGAAGTTCAAGATATCCTCTCACTCAAAACTACCTTTACATGGAAAAATTTCGAAACCTTTGATTTTCTCAAAAATGGTACCAACGATTTTCATTATTATATCTATCTACCATTAATACATCCTACCAAATGTTTTGTCTTGAATTTTCTGGTAAGGGGCTCTGAAATACTCTCCATTGTGTATGATTTCTACATTACCGATAAAAAAATATAAATGTCCTTAAATTTAGCAGACAAAGGTATAGATCTCCTTAAAGCATACAATTTACGTTTACGTTTCTTTTCATTATTCTTTTAGTTGAATACCTGCGAGATATTGCTTTTAATTGGTTTACACATAAGTTTTCTCAAACGGAATGTACATTTTTTTGTTTTTTGGTACCCTCACTGACGTGCGATATAAGTTTCCTCTCATAAAGATCATATTCAACTATTTGAATATCAAGTGTATTCCCTGACTTTTATTTTCTCCACACGTACTATATACATAATGTATAGAGAAGGTATTGCACTCCACCCAAAAATTCGATACCAAGATTTCACCGGAAATATATGTTTTAGGGTCCCCTGTATCCAAAAACAAGCATTTTGAGAAAAACGTCCTTATGTGTGTGTGTGTGTGTCCGTGTGACTGTGTACACGATAACTCAAAAACGAAAAGTCGGTAAAACACCAAATTTGTTATTTAAGTTTGGTATTTTCCAAGGATGTGAGACGAAGATTTTCAAGAAAATCTCCCCACCCCCAACTACCCTTTACATGGACTTTTTTTTCGAAAATTTTGATTTTCTTAAAAACGGCTCTAACGATTTTGATTAAATTATCGTATATTAAAGATATTTACCTGACAAATAATATGCAAGTATATCTTGAATTTTCTGGGAATAGCCTCTCTACTTTATTCTGGACGAATTTTACGGAATTTTTCATATCTGCTAAACCGTAATACATGGATAAAAAATTGCCACTCAAAAATTTTAGAGCACATTAAACACACAATTTATGTCATAAACGTTTTTTTCGTGGAGTTGATCGTTTTTGAGACCTTCCTTGTTATTGTTTCAGCTTTGAAAAACTTATACTTTTCTCATACAGGAATTTGTTAACTCCTGTCCATACAAACAAAGGAACTTCAATCACATAGCAGCCAGCTTGTGACTACCATCTTAATATACGATATTCCCTTTTTTCGCTTCTACTTAACAAGGAAGCAAGTAATAAAGCTATTTCAGCTAATTTTTTTCTCGATTACCATGAAGTAAATAGAACCATTAGATTTTTAAAAATAAATTGTTGCAGAGATGTAGAGAAAGTCATGTGAATGGGACACAACAGATTTTTTTTTCATATAAATATGTTCGCGTACGGTATTTTAGAGGCATTTTTGAGCAAATCGGAAGTTTCGAAAATGTCACATGGGTGGAGAAATTTTGTTGAAAACTATGGTCTATTCTTGGAAGTTACTTTGCTTAAATAACTAACTAAATAATTATCACCACTGATACCAGAAGTACCGAATTTTTGGGTAGCAAAGAATGTACAATTTACTGTGTCCAATTTATTACGATTTATGTTACATAATAGTTTTCTCATCCTCGAGTTCATTCGCCATAATAATCCATACTATTAATATCATACTTTATTATTTCGTACTAGCTTAAGCTCTTTAGTTTTTGATTTATACCTAAAGAATTAATAAACAAGATCCATTGACTAGCTGCATTGCTACTCCCGTTAGTAGCGTTCAAATAAAATTCTACTGTAATTGGAACATGAATTCGATAAGTTGATCAGATTGAGAGGAAGTCAGATTCAGTTAAAGTTGATGCAAGGAGCTCAGAAGACACTTCGTTCCAAACAGTAGCTTATTATATAGCAGACAAATCTCCATTCAGGAAACAAAGGAATTGAATGAACATGGATTTATCGAAGAGTCTAAAAACGTAGTTATTTATATTTTATTTTCTTGCTTTTACAAAATGTAATTATACACATACAAATGATGCTTCTGGCAAGAGTGAGATATGTGATATTGTTAGTTTCTTTACTATGTATTGTATGTAATATATATTGTATTCCACACAAACATTCTAGACTCATATTCACATTTTGAGATACCTGAATCTAAAAATATTTACCTATTTTACAACAAAAAATATTATGTGTCCCATTCACATGACTTTCTCTACACCTCTGTTACAAATTATTGTTAAAAAGCTTATGCTTCTATTTACTTCATGGTAATTGAGAAAAAGTTAGCAGAAATAGTCTTAATACCTGCTTCCTTGTAATTAGAAGTGAAATAAGGGAGTACCATAGGTTACAATGACAGTCAAAAGCTGATTGCTATTTGACTAAAGTTCCTTTCTTGAAATGGACAGGAGTTGACAAATTCCTGCAGTAGAAAAGTATGTTTTTCAAAGCTGAAGCCAATAACAGGAATATCTCAAAAACGATTAACTCCACGAAGAAAATGTATATAGCATAAATTGTGCGTTTTAAAGTGTTCTACATTTTTTGTGTGGTAAATTTTTGTCCATCTTTTACGGTTTAGTAGTTATGCAAAATTTCGTAAAAATTCATCCAGAAACGTCTTCAGAGGCTATTCAAGATATACATTTTATTTGTGAGGTAAATATTTCAATCAAAATCGTTAGATCCATTTTTGAGAAAATCAACATTTTCGAAAAAAGTTCCATGTAAAGGGTAGTTAGGGGTGGGAGGAATTTCTTGAAGATATTGGTGTCGCTTCCGTGGAAGATACCAGACTTAAATAGCAAGTTTGGTATTTAACCGTCTTTTCGTTTTGAGTTATGCTGCCCACAGACAAACACACACAACAGACAGACACACACACCTGTGTTTGAAAATGCGTTTCTTGAATTCAGGGGCTCCTAAAACACGTATTTCTCGACGTCAAATTTTGGGTGGGATACAATACTTCTCTATCCCTATGATACATTGTACATACGGGGCTAGAAAAAGTAAAAATTAAATACTCACAAAGCAACTTTTTCGTTGCAACTTTAAAGTACATTCCGGTGAAAAGATCCAATTTTTGGGTGGAATACAATATCTTCTCTAGCCACTATGTGCATTGTATGAACATACGTGTTAGAGAATGTAAACAAATCAAGCAAATGAATACATTTTTTCAAATTTTTCCAGAGGAAGAGAAATGGTAGGTAACAAGTTTAGAATTGTAAAGTGCTGAAGTTTGGCCCAGCACAGAAACGTCGCATGTCTGAGTTATGTCCGTTTTGGGCTTACAGATATTTATGTGGCCGCAAAGTTGAGGATTTGCCGCTTATCGTCTGCCACACTCATCATATTAATCAACCAACCTGTCCTGCACAGGAGTACCACCACTCACACTGCGATTTCCCTCCCACTTGACCTCCTACTGCCTATTATGTTCACAGATTAACACTTTAATGACCAGTTACACAGAACTGATTTAACGTGTCTAGGGATTCGGTAGCATACTGTCCCTGAGAGTCCCTGACGTTCATACGTGAGGCATCTTAGACATTCCTGAAGCTAAATGAATTCTATTTTCACCCCTTTTTACTTTCTCAATACGTACTATGTACATAGTATATATAAAAGGTATTATAGTGCACCCAAACATTCCATACCGACTTTCGAAATACATGTTTTGGGTCCAAGTGAACAAAGAAAATCATTTTTGGAAAAATGTCCATGCGTGTGTCTGTTGGCAGCATAGCTCAAAAACGAAAAGACCATTAAATACCAAACTTGGTATTTAAATTCGGTACCTTCCAACAATGCAATACGAAGATTTTCAAGTTAAAACCCCCAACCCCAACCCCTTTACATGGAAAGCAATTCGAAAATTTTGCTTCTCTATCTTGATTAAAATAGCGTATATTAAAGATATTATGTTGGAAATAAAATGTATATCTTTTTTAGGAATAGCCTCTTATAAAATATGTTATAAAATAAATTTTTTCGTGGAGTTGATCGTTTTTTAGATATTCCTTATTTTTGGTTTCAGCTTTAACAAAACTTATATCTCGTACTTTTCTCATACAGGAATTTGTGAACTCCTGTCCATACAAACAAAGGAACTGCAGTCACATAGCAACCAGCTTTTGACTATCACTTTGACCTATGGTACTCCATTATTTCGTTTCTACTTGAAAGGAAGGAAGCAATAAGACTATTTCTGCTATTTTTTTCTCGATTAGCATGAAGTAAATAGAAGCATAAGTTTTTTAACAATAATTTGTTACAGAGATGTAGAGAAAATCATGTGAGTGGAACACATCAGAATTTTACTATGTATATCGTGTATTGACTGCATTCCACCCAGAAACTCGATACCGAGATTTCACCGGAAATACATATTTTTAGGGTCCCCTGTATCCAAAAAAAGGTATTTCTAGAAAAAGGTCCGTGTGTGTCCGTGTGTCACTGTGTCCATGTGTCTTTTTTATTTTTACTCAATTCACCCCCTCCTTACTGATCCAATTACACGATAACTCAAAAACGAAAATACCAAATTTGGTATTTAAGTTCGCTACCTTCCAAGGATGCAACACGAAGATTTTCAAGAACAAAAACCCTTTACATGGAAAAAAATTCGAATATTTTGGTTTTCTAAAAAATGCCTCTATCGATCTCGAATAAAATACCGTATATTAAAGATATCTATATTGCATATAAAATGTTTTATATCTTCAATATTCTAGGAATAGCCTCTAAAGATATCTTTATTCTGATGACTTTTGCTGGAACCGTAAAAAATTACAAAAACTTACTAAAATGTAGATTACGTTAAATCACACAAATTATATTACATACATTTTTTCGTGGAGTTGATCGTTTTTTTTTTAGATATTCTTTATATTTGGTTTCAGCTTTAAAAAACTTATACTTTTCTCATACAGGAATTTTTCAACTCCTGTCCATACAAACAAAGGAACATCAGTCACATAGCAACCAGATTTTGACTTTCACTTTCACCTATGGTACTCCCTTATTTTGCTTCGTCTTACAAGGAAGCAAGTAATACGACTATTTCTGCTAATTGTTTCTCGAGTAGCATGAAGTAAATAGAAGTATATGCTTTTTAACAATAATTTATTGTAGAGATGTGGAGAAAATCACGTGTTTTTATTCGTAATTACCAAACAGTAATTTATGATATAAGTGGTAAAAATTGTGTTTTATATTACGAGTAGGAAGCTTGCAAAACGAGGCTAAGTTGCGAAATCCCATGAACAATATAAAACAATTGTTAATATTGTTTTTATCAGGCTAGCCGTGTGCAGGGCAGGAGTTGGATAGGTAGAATCAGACTGAAAAACTCATTGCATAGCCGGGATTTGAACCACGGATCTCCCGGTTTCTAGCCGGTTGCTCTACCACTAAATTACCATGGTAACATAGCTATTGGCACGATTGTTTCACGCTATAGACCGGGAGATCCGTGGTTCAAATCCCTCCTATGGCATTGCATTTTTCAGTCTGACTACCTATCCAACTCCTGTCCTGCACACGGCTTGTGTGAAAAAAACAATTAAATCAATATTAATTGGCCATAATAGTTGGCTATACTATGAAGCCTGGGACTTTGAGTACTTGCAGCATTGTAAGTCGCCATTGGGGTTGTCATCTCAAAAATAATCGGCTAGAGACCGGGAGCTCCGTGGTTCAAATCCCGGCTATGGCACTGAATTGTTCAGTCTGACTATACCTATCCAATTTCTGTTAATGTTTTTCTCGATTAGCGTGAAGTAGAAAAGCAATACTATTTTGTAAGAATATTTGTTTGCAGGACAGATAAAGAAAACCATGTAAGTGAAACACATCAGATGTTTTAAAACAAGAAGCGTATTACTTATGCTGTATTTAATAACATGACGGCAAGGGCTTGTCCAGCCCTACAACATCCTTATCATATATTGTTCTTCTCTGCCTTTATTGCGAAAATCCCAAATTGAGTGCTTAGCTCGTGAGCACGAAATGGCGTCCCTGAAGAAGAGGGCAGTGAAAAATAAAGGCAAGTTCTTATCCCTCTATTATACTGGAGTTTGCAGAGAGGCGGTCTAAGCAAGCCCTCCCTTGAAAAAGGAAATAATACAATTTGCGTATGCAATAAGCAGGGTTAATAGCGGTAAGAGGAAGGCAGTGATGAACAAAACTCCCCTTTTTGCTCGCCCTTCCTGCTCGGACCCGGCTCAAAGCTAACCAGACTCGCTGCATTCAAATTATATTTTCTCTGCCTGCCGCTATGCTAGGAACCGTCGTGCAACAATAGTGAAATGAAAATATACAGTCGTTTATTACAAAACTTGGCCGCCAGGTGCTCTGCCCGTGCGATCTTCACTGCATTCCCCTGCGCGTGCGTCCTCATTCGTTCTGTTATCACTCGTTTATTAGAGTTGGTTCGAACGATTCACTTTCAATAATCGATTCATACGATTCGTTCACGATTCATTAATCGTCCCCATGCCTTCTCTGTGTTTGACTTATATTATACACAGGGAAGATTGTCATATGGTAGCTCCTTTAGCATAAAAACAATAATTTATATAAAAATTTCCTACTCTTTTCCAAATATTGCAAACATATTTGTGTAAAAACTTCCTCCATTATTAAAAAAACAAATAAGTTTAAGTCTAAAATTTACACCTAAACTTGAACTGCATGGCGATATTTGTGTAATGTTAATACGCAGAGTAATTATTATTATCCCTGTCGCGGTTGCACGCCACTAACTCATGTATTTTTTATAAATACATCATTATAAGGCAACGCTAGTACCCAGAATAACTATTATTTTCTTCAGGAATATTCGAGGAAATTGTAATATATTGGAACATAATTTTATTTCTGAAGGTATATGTCTTGCTAACTTAGTCACGATGTAGCTGTGCGTATATTATATTCAAGATACTGTAAAAATAAATAAACGAACATATAAAACAGTTTCAAATTCTAACTCTTGCTTTCACCTGTACAATAACTCATCCCTCAACAATGAAGACGCTCGTGGTGGCTTCGGCAATGATCGGCAGAGTTTCGTATTCTTATGTATATTGTATATTATAAATAAAATATGTATAATTTATATATTTTATGTCATATATAAATATATAAATATATATAAGCACCGTTTATTTTCTCACAATCAAATATTATTAATCCCTACACATCATCGTGCGCATTCGGCAGTTTTCGGCGAAGCTCGGCTTGGTACTTCGAAAGGTGGAAGCAAAAGAAAACAAAAATCCCAATTACTGATTACGATTCTCCAATTCTGCGATTCTTTCTGAACAACGATCCCTGATATGATTGACACGATTCATGCTATTCTTTTAGATTCATTCGGTTCTTTTTGAACAACGATTCATGTTGAGACTAGCATGATTCTCGCGATTCTTTTTGAATGATGATTCATTCCAAAATTTATATGATTCAAACGATTCTTTCCTCGCAGTGATTCATATGAACGATTCGTTCATGTTTTGATGATTGGATTATTTGTTGGCATAAATGTATAATTTCAGAAGGGGCCTACTTTGAAGGCGATAAAATAAAAGTTGGTGAATTATTCATTTTTTGTGTTTTATTGACCAATTTTCGGAACTTTCTTGATGCAGTAGTATGTTGCGGTTTCCCTTGAAAGAGAAGACTGCTTTTGTGTCACTGACGTTCAAATCTGATAATTAATACAAAATTAAGTTACTTTAGTGCACGTATAAGTAACTAAACTAATAAATAAATTAAAATAATTTTAATATATAGGATCATTTACAGTGTATTGAATTCCTTGAAAAAGCATCAAGATACAAATTCAAATATTAAACTTGGTTTTTGTCTGAATATCCCTTCTTTAGTTACAATGCTGTTTCAGACGCTTTTATACCGGAAAATCCATGGCTCAAATCCAGTCTGTGGCAGTGAATTGTTAAGTCTGAATCGACATTTTCAAAAGCTTTGGATAACTATATAGTGGGTTTCCTTAAACAAAATGACACAAAAGCCAGAAAATAATTTTTGAGTAGCCCTGTATATGGCAGGCTTATGAACATGTGAAACATCCTATAGTTTGAGATTGGTTGGTTCATACATTAAGTTAGAATTACTACACCCACAGGTCTATTAAGATTTTATGATCTCGCACATTGTATATCACTATCCGCAGCTGCTTCTTGTCTACGGCGCTAGAGGGAGGGTGAGAGAGAGGGGGGAGAGGGAGTGGGAAACAAGAGAGATAAATAGCATTAAATGACTTTTGTGGATATTACAAAACGCGCTGGAATAAGGAACTGCTCTGTAAAAGCTGCATGAAAGCTGTTTTCATTCTTTATGAGCTGTTCTTTAAATTTACTTTAGCGAAAGCTTTTGAAAAGAAAAATGTGCACAATAATTTTAAATGTTAAAAAGGCACAGTTTAAAGTAGACGTGTTTAAAGTAAATTCATCTAAAAATGTTGTTGATGATGGGAGGTTCTTAGGAGGTAAGGAAAAAATCTCTTAGATATCTGCTTTTTGCGCCAAAATATAAAATAAATTAAACTTCGATGTATTTGTTTTGATTCTTAATCTAAATTTACAGCTGTCTTTAGCTGGTCCGTAAAGAAATGTTTCTTACAAGAGATTATTCCTTTAACTATATCATGCTAATCGAGATAAACATTATTGCCGGCGCAAAACTTCCGGAATCGTGACCCTGACCACCAACCCAGCTACCGAACCTAGATTATCGGAGTTTGTGACATGATACTTTGCTTACTTAGAGTCACAGCGAGCAAACTTTATACAGTCGCATCAAAACAGTTTCGCATATGTTTGTATTCAAAGTGGGCAGTAAATAGTGTTCATTTTATTTACTTTCTTTTTTTAACCATGGCTCCTACGTTTTGAGAGTTAAGTAGCAAATATTACTTAGTCAGAGCAGAGAAATAATTGCAAATGTCCTTGACTTATTTTTTTTGTAGTGTTTAACGCCCGCTTTTACTGCTCTGGCACCGCAGGCGATGACACTGATGATACATGAAGATGGAGCCCCGGTGGAATGAGATGGCGGGAGAAACCGGAGACCACTTGGCCACGGCTCGGCTATCCTTGACTTCATGAAACAAGAGGCAGAGGTGAAGGAAGATAATGTATGTTTCCCGAGTTCTTCAAAAGCCTGTAGAAAGTGAATGAAAGAATAGCCAAGGCACCGAGTTCCGTTTCCAGGTTTCTCAAAGATAAGAAAGAAAGAAAAATAATACTTAATATATCACTTTTAAATTAAAAAATGTGGAACAGTTGTGTCGCCAGCGAATTGCAGAAATTGGCAGGCCACAATGGAAAAGTGTATGTCGACATGTTGAGAACATTGAACATCATTAGAAAGAATTGCAGAAAATCAAAAAGAATTGTAATCCAGGATAATGGTTCAGAAAGTAGCGATAACATTGATGAATTGGAGGCAGGCGGTTGATATTGTTTATATAGTGGGTCAGTAGTATAGATGTTTTGTGGATATGAATATACATATAAAAACACATGTTTATCAGTGCAGTGCCGTGTAGTGCAGGTGGTGACAGATATTTGACATTGACTGTGACAGGCTTGGATCGACTGGTGAACTGTTTATCTGAAAGTACAACTCGCTTCCTAGCTCTCATTAAGATGTCCAGATTTGTTGCGCCAGTTATAGAATAAATTGTCTTACCACTTGTTTATTTGCGAGTAGAAGGTAACTAAGGGAGTTCTTTGGATAAAGCGTTAATCAATTCCTTTAAAGCTGGTGGCTACGTGGAAATGGAGTTTTATTTATGTACGCTTTTTAACTACTGTGGTTCTCAGCATTCTATACTGGGCGTGAAAGATCACTCAATTTTTCTCAGAGGCCTTTTTAACAGGCTTGAGGCTCTTTTGGGTGCCCTGAATCTACGTCACGGGACCAATGGCTTTGCTTTACTTCCCTTCCAAAGGAACCCATACTAAGGATGTTTACGCTCGAAAACCCCATCGTCCTCCGCCGGGTTTGAACTCGTGACCTTGGGTATATACGGAGAGCAACCAGGCTATATGATGCAATTGAAAGTCGGTTCTCTTTGCCAGTTTACAACAAAGAGGTATGAAAAGAATGAGGACGTGTCTTCTGAGAAAAGTGTAAGTATTTCAAATTGAAACCAATAAAAAGGAATATCTCGAAAATGGTTAACTGTACAGAAAAATTACATATGGCATAACTACATTTATTGTGTAGTAAGGTTTTATCACGGTTTATGATCTATACAGAAGTCATCTAGAATGAAGAATTCTTCAGAGCTGATTCCCAAAAAATTAAAAATATACATAACATCTGGATGAAACTATCTTAATATATGGTATTTTTATCAAAATCGTTACAGCTATTTTTGGAGAAAAAAGTTTGAAAATATTCCAGGTGTAGGGTAATTCAGGGTGCGGGAATTTTCCTGAAAATCTTCGTGTCACATGTTTAGCAAATTCAGAACCTAAATTGGTATTTATTCGAATTTTCATTTTTACTTTCTCTACACTCACTATGTACATAGTGTATAGAGAATGCATTGCACTTAACCCAAAAATTCGATACCAAGATTTCACCGGTAGAAGCATAAACTAAAATATAACAATAGATTGTCAAACTATTTAAATATCAAAATAAAACATCAATACATAAAATTGTATTTCTTTGGTCATCTTACCCTTGTGGGTTAAGAACTTCATCTATGGGCCAAAGTGTAATTTCTTGGTTGAATTCTTTATGTTCAATGGGCACATAAGAGCACAATCGAATACCATTTAGTTTTGTTGCTTTTATAAACTGCATCCTCAAGTTGATCCCAAAATGTATTTTCTTATTTCTTGGTACTCATCTTGCAGTTTTAAATTACTTAAACTTTTCTCATACGAGAATTTGTAAACACCTGACCATTTAAAGAAACATTTTCAACCACATGGCAAACAATTTTAAAATGTTTGATACCTCTTTAGCCTAATGTAGCCCCTTGTTTGCCTCCTACTTACAAGGAAACCACTAATAAAGACAATTTCTGGTAATGTTTATCTTTATTAACATGAAGTAGATAGAAGAATTCTCTTTTAACAATAATTTGTCACAGAGATGTAGAGAAAGTCATGTGTATGGAACACAAAATTCTCCTTTATATTATTTTACATACCTATATTTAAAAATTATTTTTTTTTTTTTGGCATTCTAAAATCGGCTTCAATGTAAGAAAACACGCAAGTTTATTTTTCTGACAGTATGTTCGTATTTTACATGAGTTTGCCTGAAGAGCTCATCATTACGTCTGTCGTGTATACTCCAAATTCTAATACACCATGAATGTGAAAAATATTTATTGAACTATCTGTGATTCTTAAACATTTTAAATAAGTAATAATGCGTATTTTAACGTAAGACACCTTAGAGTTACTTTACATATAGTCGTTTATTACACGTAGAAATTATGTTTAACATTTCCTAATGATATTATGAAAGTAGGTCAAAAGTAGATGTGTTGCGCCCTAATTCATAACTGGTGCTTGCTAACAAGAATTGCTGGTGGACACGGCATGTAGATGGCATTTAGGGGAAACCAACACCAACAATTTCAGTGACCTAGTTTCCCCATTTAACACTACAGCGGTAGCTTTTCTATATTCACTGCCTTTTGTGTGAAACAGGCTGCCTGGGACCATATTAGTCTGCCTCCCGCTCACAGTAAATAATGGTTAATTTAATTACTTTCTTTAAATGTTATTACCATAAGAGTGTATATAAAACACACAGTCAACAAGAAAGAATACTGTGAAAAATATGAGGTGTTACATTCACATGATATTCTCTATCCGTTTTGCAAACAAACTATTCTTACAGAAGATTGCCAGAATCTGCCTCATGCTAATCAAGATAAACATTGCACAAATGGTCTTATTGCTTACTTTCTTGCAAGTAAAACGTGTGTACACTGATATTTTGTGAATTTCATGTCATTTTTACTTTCTCTATATGTACTATGTACATAGTGTATAGACAAGGTATTGCAGTCCACCAAAAATTCGATACCGAGATTTCACCGGAAATATATGTTTTAGGGTCCCCTTTATCTAAAAAAAGAATTTTCGGAAAAAGTTTCGTGTGTGTGTCCGTGAGTCTGTGAACAGGATAACTCAAAAACGAAAAGTCGGTAAAATACGAAACTTGGTATTTAACTTTAGTATCTTTCAGGGATGCGACACGAAGATTTTGAGAAAAATCCCTCTAGCCCCAACTACCCTTTACATGGAACTTTTTTCGAAAATTTTGATTTTCTAAAAATGGCTTTAACAATTTTGATTAAAATATCGTATATTAAAGATATTTACTTGACAAATAAAATGTATATCTTGAATTTTCTGAAAATAGCATCTGAAGAGATGCATGTGAGATTTGTGGTTGACAAAGCGGCGCTGGGGCGGGTTTTCTCCGGGTACTCCGGTTTCCCCGCCATCGCATTCTAACGGTGCTGCATCATCATTCATTTATCGTCAGTGTCACCGCCTGCGGTGTCATTAGTAGTTAAAGCGGGTGTTAAACACTACCTAAAAAAAAAAACTTTAATAGTGGTATTTTCATCAAAATCATCAGAGCCATTTCAAAAGAAAGCAAAATCTTCGAAAAATTTTCCATATAAAGTGTAGTTAGGAATAAGGAGATTTTCTTGAAAATCTTCGTGTCGCATCCTTGGAAGATACGAAACTTGAATACCAAGTTTGGTATTTCACCGTGTTTTCGTTTTGGAGCTATGCTGTCCAGACACACACAGACACACACAGACAGACAGACATTTTTCTAAAAATGCTTCTTTTGGATTCCGGGGTCTCAGATCATGTATTTCCGGTTAATTCTCGGTATCCATTTTTGGGTGCATTACAATAACTTCTCTATACACTATGTACATAGTACGTATAGAGTAGCGTAGTTTGTAGTTTTTATTATTTTAATTTAAGTTTAGGTTTGGGTGTAATTTTTTTTAAAGGAAAGAGATTTAAATTATTAATTTAAAGTATAATAAATGGTTATCAGTTATTTACTGGCTACCAGTGTATTTTAAAATGTTTAATTTTAATAATAGTTTAATGTTTATCTCACATTATATAATTTTAGAAATATAGTGACAAGAATGTGGGATAAAGTAATAAAAGATTAAATATTTAAAAACAATAATTATAATAAATATATAATAAATAACAGTGATATATTTAGAATAGGTGTTAAAGAATTTTTACATATAATTATAATAACATAAATTGTAATAATTTACGATTAAAATAATAAATAAATAATAATAAATAAAATAATAAATAAAATAAAATATTACTATAATTAATATATTTAAAGTGATAATTAATATTAATTAATAATAGCATTATAAAATAATAATCTAAACTTTAAATATATATATATATATATATATATATAATTTTAAATTTATAGATAATTAATATAATACATAAACATTCAAGTATTAAATTTAATTCTGATAAGTATGTAAGTTCAGATGTATAAATCAGCTATTTAGGTAAAGTTATTAATCTGAGAATCGTATATTTATCTTAATATGTAAAATTGAAAAAAAAAAAAAAAAAAAAAGTGTTTGTTTTAAATAAAATAAGGTCTGAGATATTTGCCCCGGTGTAAGCAATTAGATACCGGGGTGTAGTATATAGATTTAATTTTTATTTTTATTTTTTTAGTACGTGTAGAGAAAGTAAAAATATAACATAGTTGCGTTCGGTTAGGAAAATAACAGTAACGCATAAGAGAATACACCGGCATGGCAATCAACGGCAACAGATGGAAATTAGTTTCTGCATAATGCATTTGAACCCTTAACCTCCGTAAACAACAAACAATGGTGGATATTTGTCTTCGGTTCATTCAGTAGTGCACGAATTGCTGGTGGTTTCACCAAGTGGTTGTACAGCTGAATCTGGGCAACCGTTCAAACAAATCTAACAGTTTACTCATAGCTCAGATTTCCTGATGTACTACCTCCATTCAAGGATACACGATCATTAATGCGTGCATTGCGTTACATTTGAGGTAGTTATGCAAATTTTGTCTCTTGCACTCTGGTGGACGTTTCGGGAAGCAATAAAAAGCCTTATGTATTCCCTTCACATGACTACTGTACATTTCTGTAACACATTATTGTCAACAAGTTTATTCCTTTATATAGTTCATGCTAATCGAAATAAACATTAGAAAAGTGGTCTTATTACTTAGTTGTTTATAAGTAGGAGAGAACTAAGGGATGCGGTGCTGTTTTGTACCACGTTTGTGACGTCATCCTGTGCAGTGGCCTTATCCCCACACTCGGCTTCGGCCCAGATTGATGACGTTGGCAAGACTCACTTCACTACCTATGAGCAGACCCACGTTCTACTGCCGTTGAATTTGCCTCGGTGTTGCTCAGCCTGCACGATGATTCACTCTCTCGGTTTTTTTTTTGTTTTTTTTTGTTTATTAAATATTCATCTGCATGCCCCGTTACAATGATTACATTACATGCATTGTGACATTAGTAAATGCTATAAACACACAAGTTTTTACATTTGTTTGTCATTATAATATAACGATAATTATTACAATAAATAATAATGTATAATATAAACTTAAATTTTGTTTTAGAAATACACTCATTGCAATCAAATGTCATTAAAATAATTTTATATTACTACATTTGACTGTTTAATTTATTTTTAAAATTACACTATGCTCAAAATTACACTATGCTACATATTAATTATACACATTATTTATACATCTATTTGGTTTAGATATCCATGGATTTAATATATTTATAAAAACTTCTTAATGCCGGAATATTAGCTGCTGATTACTGACAGGCCACGTATCTCCATTCTGAATAACTTCTTTGATTAATATTGCTCTCTGATGTTCTATGTTTATGCAGTCGTATATTAGATGGTCAACTGTCTGTTGGGCTCTGTGCATTCGCACATTGAGTCGTCTATTAAATGAAATCGATGTAAATAGCATTTAGTTTTCCCGTGGTTTGACAAAATGGATGTAATTTCTGGAATTGTTGGGAGATTAATTTTCAATCTTTCTTTAATTAGCGGAAAAAAGAATTTAGTTACTGCTCCTTTTGTGGCACTATTTCATCTAGTCTGCCATTCCTCGATATCTGCCCATTTAATTTCCGATTTGATGGTGGATTTGGGAATTTTATTATATATTGTTTCTTCTCTTGTACACGCTTCTTTAGCTAATCTGTCAGCTAATGGGGGTAGTTCAGGGAGTGATCTTATGACAATTAAAACTTACGTAACTTTTCTGGAGTTTATTTCTTACTAGGAGAAGCGAGATAAGCATTTTTGCTTTACAATCATGCTAACTTGTACACTTGTTACGAACTTTAACACTTGGCTGATCACATGTAATTATAGTTCCTTCTTCTTCCTTAATTCTGCGTTATATAATATACTTTAACACACGTCACTGACTTTAATTAATATACTTCGAGCGCTGAAGACTTCTAAGATTTTGTTACGCTTACGGTGTTTAACTTTGTGTGAAGAAGTAACGTTCAGCCTGACAACCGAAAGCATGACAGCGGCCTACAGATACTAACAGACCGTAGCAGAGAGCAAAACAGGTCGCAATGTGCCTTCTTGGGCTCTTTTAATACTAAAAATACTCTTTCTGATGGGACAGAAAGGCCGCGCGATTGACGCGCTGCAAACCTCACGTGACATGTCTTGTACAGTGAAGAATTACTGTCTTCCGAATTTTAAGGTTTACCCCCGTTGTAACTCGAGTGTACGTGACTGGACAAAAGAAACCTTTCCAACAAAGCACTTCTCACCCTTCTACTCTCTTGGCGTCAGCTTTATATTTCTGCTCCAAGCTGAATTTACTCTATTAAATACATACATATGTACTCTTTTAGCTTTACATTGGTAAATAATTAATAACTAATTATAGTTTTTATAGGGAAGTTAATTAACGGTCTCAGGGAATATACTAGGCTAAACCGACAGTAAAAAGTTTTAAAATGAGTTTTCTATGGCATAATCCGTTGACAAATTTCCCTGTGAGAAAAGTTAAGTATTTTAAAACTTAAACCAATAATAAGCAATATCTCGAAAACGGTGAGCTCCACGAAAAAAATCATGTATGTTCCATTCACATTACTTTCTCCACATCTATGCAACAAATGATTATTAAAAAGCTTATGCTTATGTTTATGTTTACTTCATGCTAATCGAGAATAAATTAGCATAAATAGTCTTATTATTTGCTTCCATGCAAATAGAAGGGAAATATGGAAGTAGCATAGGTTAAGTGTTTGTCAAAAGATGGTTGCTATGTGACTGAAGTTCCAAATATTACCTGCATGTTCTTTTGATATGTTTACAGCCTCTGCTGTGTCAAACAACTTTAATCTGCGGTCATCCTGTACTAAACGATGACTTTTTTCAATGATCTCTGGAGGTCTCACTTCCACAGGGCGCCCAGAACGAGCCTCATCACTAGTGCTCATACGTCCCATTTTAAACTGTGCAACCCACCTTTTAATCGTTGAATATGAAGGGGCAGAGTCTTTCAATGTACTGTCGATTTCCTCCTTGATTTCTTCAGGTTAAGCCTTTCAAATGGAAGTATTTATTCACTGTTCGTTTTTCCAAATGTTAGATTTTCGTGAAAACTCTAAAGTTGTCTTGTTTAAAATGACATCATTCGAAAACTAAACAAGCCATTGGCCTGTAACTATGGATACAAGCTAGCCTAGAGTTAAGCTACACGATGCTGCCGTCTAACTAGCTTAGTGGCGCCATATCTGTGTGAGGCCTGGGACTTATCAGCCGACCCTCGTATGTCACCCTAGTGGAACCAAAGTCCTACCTCAGCCTTTTCATATGTTAACTTACCAATGACCTGTAAAGCAATATATATGCTGATCGGTTAATAATAAATTTAAAAAATCTGACGTGTTCCTTTCACATGACTTTTCTATATCTCTGTAAATTATTGTTAATAAGCTTATCTTTTATTATTTGATGCTAATCGAGAAAAATTAGCAGCAATAATCTTATTTCTTGCTTTATTGTAAGTAGAAGCGAAATAAGGGAGTACCATAGGTTAAAGTGAAAGCCAAAAGCTGGTTGCTATGTGACTGATGTTCCTTTGTTTGTATTGACAGGAGTTGACAAATTCCTGTATGAGAAAAGTGTAAGTTCTTCAAAGCTGAAACCAAAAACAATAAATATCTGAAAAACGATCAACTCCACGAATATATATATATATATATATATATATATATATATATATATATATATATATATAATAAATTGTGTGTTTTAACGTGCTCTACATTTCTTATGGTTTAAGTTTTTGTCCATCTCTTACGGTTTAGTAGTTATGAAAAATTCATCCAGAATAAAGTAGTCTTCAGAGGCTATTTCCAGAAAATTCAGAATATAAATTTTATTTGTCAGGTAAATAACTTTAATATACGATATTTTAATCAAAATCGTTAGAGCCATTTTTTAGAAAATCAAAATTTTCGAAAAATGTTCTATGTAAGGGGTAGTTTGGGGTGGGGGATTTTCCCCAAAATCTTCGTGTCGCATCCCTGGAAGATACTAAACTTAAATACCAAGTTTGGTATTTTACCGACTTTTCGATTTTGAGTTATCGTGTTCACAGACAGACGGATACACACATACACACACACGGACCTTTTTTTGAAAATACTTTTTTTTGTAAACAGGGAAGCCTAAAACATATATTTCCGGTGAAATCTCGGTATTGAATTTTTTGGTGGAGTGCAATACATTCTCTATACACTATGTACATAGTATAGAGAAAGTAAAAAAAAAGTCATCCCTACATAAGTTTGTAAGCTCATAGGTATCGTACATAAACACTATTTGTGTTCTATATACTCCATTTTGAAGACAGTTCAAGCAAAATTAAACACTTCTAAACATTCAAAATGATAAATGTGTGAACTGGACCAAAACAATGTTAAGATTGACGCACCTGTGACGACAAAACGGATGTAGAATGCGCGCGCAGGGAAATGCAATGAAGGTTACAGGGCCATGCGCAGTTTCCTGGCGGCCAAGTTTTGTAACAAACGTACTGTACAATAAATTTTTTAACAATAATTTTCTACAGAGATGTAGAGAAAGTCATGTGATTGGGACATATCAGATATGATTTTCTCTACTCGTAATATGCACATAGTGTATAGAGAAGGTACTGCATTCCACCCAAAAATTCTAATCGAGAATTCACTGGAAATAAACATTTTAGAGTCCCCTGTATTCAAAAAAAAGTATTTTCAAAAAAAGGTCTACGATCGCGCGCGCGTGTCAGTGTGTCTGTGAACACGATAACTCAAAAACGAAAAGTGCGTAAAATACCAAACTTGCTATTTAAGTTCAGTGTCTCCAAGGGATGCGACACGAACATTTTTAGAAAACTCCCACCACCTCAAACCCACCTTTACAAAAAAAAAACTTTCGAAAATTTTGATTTTCTAAAAAATTGGCTCTAACTATTTTGATTAAAACACCATTTATTAAAGATATGTTTATGCCAAATAAAATATATATCTTGAATTTTCTGGGAGTAGCCTCTAAATCCTCTTAATTTGAATGGATTTTGCTGAACTTTGCGTAAACCGTAAGAAATAGACAAAACTTACTACCCAAAATAGATGAAACATACAATTTCGTTTAAACAAATTTATGTCATATACATTTTTTCGTGCAGATGGTCATTTTTGAGATATTTTTTGTTATTTGTCTCAGATTTAAAATACTTAAACTTTTTTCACGCTGAAGTTGTAAACTTTTAGCCCTGCATAGAAACGGATTTCATCCACATGACAACCAGATTTTAAAACATTTCACTAACGTTTTAGCCTTGTGCATTCCCTTATTTTCCTACTACTTACAAAGAAGAAAGTAATTAAGACAATTTCTGCTAATATTTATCTCGATTATCATAAGGTAGATATAATAATATCGATTTTTAACAATAATTTGTTACAGCAATGTAGAGAAAGTCCTGTGAATGGAACACGTCACATTTTTGAAGTCCAGGCATTAACTTCGTTTACTACACCTTAACCTAAGTGATAGCAAATACGTCATGTATTCATTAAGTAGAGTAGCTTCTTGTGTAACTTTAGAAGCAGTAAGTATTGAAGTTATCTATTTTGGTAAGAATAAAGCAGTTCAGCAAATCTCTTACGACTATTTCACGCTACATAAGCCCTCTGGAATACAAAAACTGCACTTCTTCCCCATTAGTTTAAAGAAGCTTGAAAGGGAGGATCGTTCTTCTATTGCTTCTTGTTTCCGAGTTTGCTCTCGATAATAAATATCGACGTTCTTCAGCATCGCTGACGTCACACATTTGAGCCGTACGTTGAAGCAGCACAACTTCGCACGCCTGACTGGTCCAGCCATCAGAGCGAACACAGATTCTGGAAAGGAAAGCCATCATGAGATGTCTCTTAGCCTTGCCAAGGTCTCTCTACGCGCTCGTACCGAAACCAGAACCGTCGTCCACTAACAGAAGGATAGCTACAACTTTCTTACACAGGAAACATTTCAAGCTGTACCGGGAATAATAGAAAATCTCTGACTTCTTATTTTCTTCTGTATATACACTGGTGGAACCAAGGTCTATGGTTGCCTCTCTATCTCACAGCAGGTGGCATTACGGTATTGCATTATAAGTTTTTGCACAGCATCAACTTTTTCTGGCACAACTGATCTTGGACGACCTTCCTAATGTCGTCAGTGAGCGAACGGCGTTCACGACTAAACTCGTTATACCAACCCCGTGAGGTGAATAACTGCAAATAGCTTTATATTTAGTACAGTACAATGCGTATAACACATAGTGTTATCTCATTTTCTCCGCTTATTAAAGTGATACATGTGTGAAATTTGCCCAAAATTGTGAAAAAATAAAAAAAAAAAAATCTTATGTGCTGGTTGTCTTGTGTGTGAAATCCAAATTTGACATGGCTAAAACTTAAAAAAAGCCCGCATTTGAAAAGTTTAAATATTTTAAAACCGAGACCAATTACAAGGAATATGCAAGAAATCTGATGTGTTCCATTCACAAACTTTTCTCTACATCTCTGCAACAAATTATTGTTAAAAAGCGTATACTTTTATTTACTTCAGGGCAATCGAGAAAAAATAGCAGAAATAGTCTTATAACTTGCTTCTTTGTAAGTAGAAGTGAAATATGAGAGTACCATAGACTAAAGTGATAATCAAAAGCTAGTCACTATGTAACTGTAGTTCCTTTTTGTATGGACAGGAGTTAACAAAATTCCCGTATGAGAAAAGTATAAATAGTTTAAAGCTGAAACCGATAACAAGGAATATGTCAAAAGCGATATACTCCATGAAATTGTGTGTTTTAACGAAATCTACATTTTTATGAAGTAAATTTTTGTCTGTCTATTACGGTTTACCAGTTATTCAAAATTCCGTAAAATGCGTCAGAGTAAAGATGTCTTTGGGGGTTATTCCTAGAAAATACAAGATATATCTACATTTTATTTGTCAGGTAAATATCTTTAATTATCTTTAATCGTTAGAGCCATTTTTTAACAAAGTCATATTTTGGAATAATCCATGTAGAAGTTAGTTGTGGTGGAGGAATTTTCTTGATTATCTTCGTGTCGCATCCTTGAAAGATACCGAACATAAATACCAAGATTGGTTCAAAATCTTCTCGGGCTTCTAGCCAGGTAATAACTTGGCTTGACACCAACGTTTCGAAGAAGTGCATCTTCCTCGTCTTCAGGGTGAACTGATATCAGACGAGGAAGATGCACTTCTTCGAAACGTTGGTGTCAAGCCTAGTTATTACCTGGCTAGAAGCCCGAGAAGATTTTGAACTAACACGTCGCCAGGAAAGCTATAGTTCTTACCAAGATTGGTATTTAACGACTTTTCGTTTTTGAGCTATGCTGCACACAGAAACACACACACACACACACACACACACACACACACACACACGGACATCCTTCTAAAAAACTTTTTATTTATTTATTTGGATTCAGGGGTATTAAACTGTCTTTCCATGAAACCTCGGTATCGTCTTTTTGGGTAAAACACAATACCTTCTCTATACCTATACTATGTGCATTGTACACCCAAAGACTTTCAAATATGCCTGATGCTGTGATTTTGTTGAAAATGTGAACGTTTGCCGGTACTCGCGTCTTTCCACAATTTTCAGTGGTGTCATTCTGATACAACATGCCACGCGAGTAATAAAATGGAAAACATATTGGACAATCCACCTCTTTACTCCTCAGCCCTGCTCGACGCTCCCTCAGAATAGACTGACTTGTATAACAGTGTATTAGTTTTGCCTATCAAGCATCAGAACTCAGAATGTAGATCAAAGAAAGAATTTACCTCATTTTGTAACACCTGGTGAGAGGGGAGGAATTTTGTCCAACCAAAGAGTTGAGAAATCAACAGTTCGCAACTCAGAACTTCAATTGTCGCAAGTTACGTTTAATACTCAAACCCTTCTCGTCGGAAACGTGGTCTATCCAATATGCTTTTAAGAGCATAGGTAACAGTTGAAAGACATTGGCGGGGTCGGCGAAAAGACCCCATTTTATGATAAGTATTTCCAGGCGTATTTTTACTTTCTCTACACGTAATATATACCTAGTGTATAGATCTGTGAGTAAGTATGTATGTGTGTGTGTGGACAGCATAGCTCAAAAACGATAAGTCCGTTAAGTACCAAACTTTATATTTAAGTTCAGTATCTTCCAAAGATGCGACACGAAGATTTTCAAGAAAATCCCTCCAACCCTTTACTTGGAAAATGTTTCGAAAATTGTTATTTTCTATAAAATGGCACTAACGATTTTGTTTAAAACATTGAATATTTACCTGATAAATAGAATATATGTTTTGAATTTTCTGGGAATAGCCTCTGAAGACCATTCTAGCTGAAGCTTACAAAGTTGTCATAACTGGCAAACCGTAAGAGATAGTTAAAAACTTGCCTGACAGAATATGTGGAGCTCATTAAAACACACAATTTATGTTATATACATTTTTTTCGTGGAGGGGATCCTTTTTGAGATATTCCTTGTTACTGGTTTTAGCTTTAAACTGGTTTCTGATACGGGAATTTGTCAACTCCTGGCCATACAAACAAAGGAATTTCAGTCACATAGCAACCAGCTTTTGACTAATACTTCAGCCTATGCTACTCCCTTATTTCCTTTCTACTTGCATAGAAGCAAGTAATACCACTATTTCTGCTAATTTTTTCTCAATTAGCATGAAGTAAAAAGCATATTAAGCTTTTTAACAATAATTTGTTATAGATATGTAGATAAAGTCGTGCTAATGGTACGCATTAGATTTTTAATGTCTTGGAGAAATGCTAGAGAAATTAAAAACCGTGTTTTGTTTTAGCAAGAAGTATAGCTATAACTGCTTAGAAGGTCGGGATAGCATAACAATTGTTATTTCATTGGTGTGAACTACTGGTAAATAAATTACAACAGAGAAATCTCCTGGGCCCTAAAGTCATAATTTTATATTAATGAAATGCAAATGCATTTATATTCGCAGAAGTTTAAGTTAAATTTGCGTTGCTATTGCTAATTTTCCTTTATAACCACGACACAGAGATAACAGCAATTATCCAGGCTGAATACATTTGGGATTACCAGGAACTGTACGCACCACAACGCAGAAGAGAGATAACATCGGAGACAGTGTTAATATATCACAGCCAAACACTCAAACCTTGCAGCTAAATAGGCATAATATGCTAGATATGCGTACGTTATTACCACTTCCAGACTATAACCCAATGCTACCACGCACCAAATATGTTGTAAAATTTTACGAAATTATATTCTACAGCCTTAGTTACACTTTACATGCAAGAGCCAAGTTAATTATCATAGCGATAAATACGAGGGCCGTTTTTTTTATCAACCTCCGATAGGCTATAAATAAAAGACAAATTCATAGAAAACAATTATTTTATTACTAAAAGTTTTGTACACTTATGGTTACTTTTCAACATAATCACCGAAAAGATTGACACATTTATCGTACAAGCTTTGCAATATACGTTTCAAAAATGTTGCCACTAATGATTTCAAATGAGCATTGACGTGCTTTTGAAGATCTAGCCACGTCTTAAGTTCAGGGAAAAGGTGAAAGTCGCTGGGTGCCAGGTCAGGACTGTACGGCGTATGATCGAAAATGTCCAATTGAAATTGTTCAAGGAGCCGATGGGTTGTGTCAGCAGTGTGTGGGCGAGTGTTGTCATGGATCAACATAATTCCTGAAGTCAGCATTCCTCTTCGTTCCTTTTGAATGGCTCTCCGCAATCGTGGTAAGATACGAGGATCTTCAAAACAACGTCAATGCTGATTTGAAATCATTGGCGGTAACATTTTTTTGAAGCGGATATTGCAAAGCTTGTGCACAGGTACGATAAATGTCTCAATCTTTTCAGTGATTATGTTGAAAAGTAACAAGTGTACAAAACTTTTAGTAATAAAATAGTTATTTTCTATGAACTTGTCATTTATTTATAGCCTATCGGAGGTTGAAAAAAAAAAGGACCCTCGTAGAAGAAAATCAGAAACAGACATAATAGACCCAACCATCCGCTTTGAACTGATAAAGACCAACATCAAGAAATTCATCTTGAAAAACAGAAAATGCATGAGCCCACCATACCATATTTTAAAGAAAAATACAATCTCAAAAAACAGTAGTAGGCCTACTTTTTGGATCTCGAGGAACAATTACAAATATGTTTGTGAAATGGAGGGCAAAATATAAAATTAACAGAAGTATGGAACAAGCAATCACAGAAAATAACATAAACCATTCCGTTGCCATTTTTCGAAATCATTTGTATGGTCTAAACAGAAAGTAACATATATTATGGTTTACAAATCGCTTTATTTTTGTAGCTTTTTCTCTTTTATTGTTATAATTTTGATGTTGTTGCACACATTGTATAATCTTTGTTACAATTTGTTCTCATAGCTTAATTTTATATAAATATTATAACGTATGGTAAAATACTGTTTTGTAATACCCATTTGTAACATTTTTTTTGCAAAAATCACTATTATATATTTATTTATTAGGTGTCACTAGGCAAACTCGTTTATAAGTCAGACCAATAAATAGAATAATCTATGACGAAGTGAGGACATAATATCCAAACCAGAGGAATAAACCGCTCCTCAAAATATATCTAAGCGCAAGCAACATTATTTTCTCTACAGGTATTGAATTCTAACCAAACATTCGATGAATAAATTTCAAGAGAAATATGTTTAAAGTACCCCCGAGCCTAAAAAGAGCCTTTTTACTTTCTCTAGCCCGTATGTATAATGTGCATAGGGGATAGAGGAGATATTGTATTCTATCCAAAAATTTGATACTGAGATTTCAAGGGAAACATATGTTTTGAGGTCTCCTGCATCCAAAAAAAAAAAAACAAAAAAAAAAAAACAAAAAAAAAAAAACAAATAAAACACATTTTTATAAAAAGATTTGTGTGTGTGGGTTTGTCTGTCTGTCCGAGGACAACATAGCTCAAAAACGACACTTGGTGTCTAAGTTTCGTATCTTCCAAGGATGCAACATGAATATTTTCAAGAAAATCTCCCCAACCATAACTAACCTTTACATGGAAAATGTTTCAAACATTTTTACTATATTTCTCAAAACTGGCTCTGACGATTTTGATTAAAATGCCGTGTATTAAATATATTTACAACCCAAATAAAATGTATATTTGGAGATGAGTTAGAACAAACTCCGAAGAGCTCTTTATTCTGCTCGAGTTTTGCTGAACTTTGCATAACCGTTAAACCGTAAGTGATAGACAAAACCTTACCACACAAAAAAATGTAGATCCCGTTAATTTATTTCATACACGTTTTTCTTGTAAAGCGTTTTCGAACCAGGGGCAAGTTTTGTGCGATTTCTCAGCTTTCCCCCGCCATCGCATTCCACCGGTGCTCCATCTTCATTCTCTGTGTCAACGCCCGCGGAGCCATATGTAGTAAAAGGTGCGTTAAATACTATAGAGAAAAAAATCTGATGTATTCCATTCGCATGGCTTTCTCTACTGCAAAAGATTATTGCTAGAAACCTTCTTGATCTTCTTCTTCTTCTTTATTCACGGTGTAGGCATCTGCTTGTTGCAGTCTAATGTTTGTTGAAATCATCTTTTTGGGTTCGTCCGAGTTGATCTTCGTAGCTAAAAGCTTCTCGTAACATGTGGTGGAGATGGTCTGTAAATTTTCTTCTGTAGTTTTCCATTTCTTGTATGCCTATAAACCTTATTCCTCTATTTATGTCATGCTAATTGAGAAAAAATTATAAATAGTCTTATTAATTGCTTCCTTATAAGTAGAATAAAAATAAGGGAGTACACTAGGCTAAAGCGATAATCAAATGTTTTAAAAGGTGGTTGAGATGAGAATGAACTTCCTTTATCTGTATGGTCAGGAGTTGAGAAATGTATAAGTGTTTTAAAACTGAAACCAATAATTCGGAATATCTCAAAAGGATGTACTCGATGAAAGAAATGTATATAACATAAATTGTGGGCTCTACATTTTTTGTTAAGTATGTTTTTGTCTATCTCTTATGGTTCACCAGTTATGCAAAATTCCGCAAAATTTCTCCAGTATATAGAGGTCTTCAGAGGCTATTCCCAGAAAATTCAAGATGTGCTTTACTTCTCATATAAATATCTATACTATACCTCAGTTTATTAATCATAATTGTTAGAGCCATTATTTTTAGAAAACTGCTTTATGTAAATGGTAGTGTAATATTTTCTCTATACACAATGACCATAGTTCATGTAGAGAAAGTAAAAATGACAATTTTCATGATTTTTGCGATTCTGGCGTCCCTTAAGAACTTACTAGGGTAAGTACACATCTCCCCATGAGTGTACCAGGTCTCGGACGGACGCACGCACACAGGAACTGCATATACTAAGGTCGGCTGATAAGTCCCGCGCCTCACACAGATATGGCCACAATAGGCCAGTTAGACGGCAGCATCGTATAGTTTAACTCTAGACTAGCTTGTATCCATAGTTAAAGGTCAATAGCTTGTTTAGTTTTCGAATGACAGCATTTTAAACAAGACTACTGTACAGTTTTCACGAAAATGGAGGATTTGGAAAAAAGAACAGTGATTAAATACTTCCATTTGAAAGGCTTAACGCCTAAAGAAATCAAGGAGGAAACGGACAGTACATTGAAAGACTCTGCCTCTTTATATTCAATGATTAAAAGGTGGGTTGCACAGTTTAAAATAGGATGTACGAGCACTAGTGATGACCTCGCTCTGGACAATCCAGAGAACATTGAAAAAGTTCATCGCTTAGCACTGGAAGACTGCAGATTAAAGTTGTTTGAAATAGCAGGCTATAAACATACCAAAAGAACGTGCAGGTAATATTTTAAGTAATGTTTTGGGCCTTCACAAGGTCTGTACAAGATGGGTGCCGTATTTGTTGACATCTGATCAAAAGTTGCAAAGATAAACTGTTTCTGTTAAGAATGTGGAGCTCTACCGTAAAAATCCCAGTGTATTTTTGAGACGGCTTATTACCATGGATGAAACTAGGATACATCACTACACTCCGGAAAGTAAATCACAGTCAAAACAGTGGATTGCGCCAGGTGAACCAACTCCAAAAAAGGCAAAGTCAATGTTGTAGCTGATAAGGCTATGGGGAGGGTTTTCTGAATGCACAGGAAATTATTTTTAATGATTACTTGGAAAAGGGTAAAAGTGTCACTGGTGAGTAATACGCTAGCTTACTGCAACGTTTGAGTGATGAGGTGTAAAGAAAAATACCACATTTGGCAAAAACAAAAAAAAAACAAACAAAAGTGTTTCATCACGACAGGACTCCTGCCTATCCTTCAGTCATTGCAATGTGAAAAATTAAATTGGAATTGCTTGAACATCCACCTTATTCGCCAGATCTAGCACCCAATGACTACCTCCTGCTCCAAAACCTCAAAAAATGTCTTTGAGGATGAAGATTTCACAGCAACGAGGAGGTCATTGATGCAGTAAACAGCTATTTTGAGGACCTTGATAAACCACACTACAGGGATGGTTTAATTAAATTAGAACACCGATATGACAAATGTATTGGCATTTCTTGAGATTATGTTGAGAAATAAATAAAAAAAAATTAAATACTGTTTTCAGTGAGAGGCCGGGGACTTCTCAGCCGACCCTGGTATGGAACCGAGGGTGCAACATTCCATACTCTTACGCTCAGTAGTTCGTTAGTTGTTTCATATTTACAGACAGAAAAGAAAACATCGCAAGGTGATACTCCCCATCACGATATCATCTTTTCAGAGAAAGAATTACCTGATATTAAAGAAATAGTTTCATGGTTTTCCGGATTTTCATTTTCTGCAGATTTATTCCGCTCGTGATATTTTTATAGCACACTTGATTTTGCTACAGGCTGCTGAACTCAACATTTGTCATTTTGGATAACCTTAATGCATTATTCATAAAATGACATAGGTCGTATTACTGTCGCAAGATATTGAGAAAAAATATGTGGTTATGCTTTCTGCATTTTCTCATGTTATATTCTCTGACACCATGAAACTATAAAACTCACAGTAAAAGTTACAGTATGTGTTAGTGTGCACCGCCCTTTGCGCTAGAATGTTGCACTGCATTTTTTTTTGCTGGAAATAAAAATCTCACTCACTCAGTAATACATGCCGTCTCTTTCTTGGCTTCACATCTGCTTCTCTTTCTTTCTTACTACTTGCTTCACTATAACAAGCGCGGATGTCAACTTTACGAGAATTGCAAGTAGGAAGCCATCTAAACATAAATAGTAATTTTCTTCATCTTATCTGTACATCAAGTGTATTAGAAACAATTTTCTCAACAGCATTGTTGCGGTATAGAATAAATAACAATAAAACAAACACATATTTTTACTTTCTCTACACGTACTAGGTACATAGTATATAGGGGGAAAAAATGGAGTTTTATTTATGGACGCTCTTTAACTGCTATGGTTCTCAGCGTCCTATTCTACTTTGGGCGTGAAAGACCGATTAGGGGAAGGGGGGCAGAATTGGGTATCTAACAATAAATTATAATTGATCATAACATATAATGTTTTAAGAAATGCTCTTTATTGTAAATTATTGTATCATGCATTGTGAACATTTTAAAACATGTGCTTTGTTGCTATCTTTTACCACATACGTAATATAAATTAAAACGTTTTTGTCTGCAAAATACGGTTTTGCCCCTAGGGTGGGGACAGAACCGTTAAAACGGTGGGACACAACCGGGTACTACAGTTTTTCTGTGCTTAACAGTCATTACATCCAAAATATTTCAATGCATTTTGGGGTCAACCAGTTCAAAGTTCATGGGCACAACTGTTGCACCTCACACGCTGAACCCAGTTCGTTTTGTCTCGCTATATTTCTCCTTGCAATAAGAACACTGGCAATTGCTTGAATTTTCTTCGGTATATTTGACTTTCTTTGCTCGTGTTGTTTCACCAAATTTAGACTGAAGCGACTTTCTGAAAATTGCTGGTGACTTAGGTTGAGTATTTGCCTTTTTTTGAAGCTCAACTTGAAATGGTGACTCTGTAAGGACAGCTGTTTTCCCGCGGCGTCTTCCTGACGATGAGGGACGTCTTTTAGCATAGGGAACTGCCAACACATCTTTTGGTGTAACTGCAAATGTTTGTGGTTCAGCCGATATTGCTATTTTGTGCAAGTCACTGGAGTATGTCTGGGTGGAAGGTGATGCGACATCCATTTGTTCTGAAGAACATTCTAGTTCTATCTCCAATTTGTGTCTCTGCAATGTTTGAGGGAACAAGAGAGACTGACTCACATGGATGGGTATGTAGTGTAAAATTTATTGACCCCTCAGATGTTGATGCTGATGGCTGAGGAGTGTGTTGTTCTAGGGTTTCAGCTGGTATGAAGTCAACATCATTAAACTTGTTAGGACACAGGATTGGTGGGACCCGGTTCTGCCCCCCGCTTCTGCCCCCACACGCCATTTTGTTCTTCTTAAGGCATACCACAATAACGACTTGCTTCCCGAGTTGTAACGACATTGAAAACAATGCTTAGATCTTTGCAATTTAATGTAGTAAAAGTAAAATATATTGTGTAGATATTTACCTCGTAAACTCCGAGTTCAAATTTCAGTTAAAGTACTTCAAAACGCGGAAATTTCTGATCATAAAGATTACAGACACAATGATGCGACTATATTCTTCAAATTCCTGCTTCTGACTGCTGCCGATATGAGAATGCAGTTTAGTCAAGAAGTGGTAGATGGTAGCACTTTCCAGTTTAAAAACCCATCTACCCAGTTGTGCCTCACTACCCGGCCCTACCCCCCCCCTTCCTCTAATTTAGCTCAGAGGCCTCTCAGTCAGGCTTGAGGTTCTTTTACGTGCCGTAAATCTACGACACGGGACCAACTTCCCTTCCGAAGGAAGTCATGCTAAGGATTTTTACGCCCGAAAAAATCCATCGTCCTCCGCCGGGTTTGAACCCGCGACCTTGGGTATATGAAGTTAGCATAGTAACCATATATATAGAGAAGGTATCGTAATGCACCCAAACACTCGATACCGAAATTTCACCGGAAATACATGTTTTAGGACTCCCTGAATAAAAAAAATGCATTTTTAGAAAAATGTTTGTGTTTATGAATTCTGTCTGTGTATATATATATATATATATATATATATATATATATATATATATATATGTGTGTGTGTGTGTGTGTGTGTGTGTGTCTATGGGAAGTATAGCTCAAAAACGAAAAGACCGTTAAATACCAAACTGTGTGTTTAAGTTCAGTATCTTCCAAAGATGCGACACGAAGATTTTCAAGAAAATCCCCGCACCCTAACTACCCTTTACATGGAACATTTTTCGAAAAGTTTGATTTTCTCAAAAATGGCTCTAACGATATTGATTAAAATGTAATTTTATACCACTGCGAGCATAGCCCGTCGCACGTCGTGAGCGCTATATACGGAAGTGCGAGCATAGTCTGCAGTTAGACCGGAAGTGTTAATCACAATGGTTATTTCGATTAGTACGAAGTAGAATAATAAGCTTTTTAATAATAATTTGTTACAGATATGTACAGAAGGTCGTGTGCATGGAGAAAATTAAAAATTTACTTTTGCTGTAGTATCGTAAATCCTTTATTTTGCTCAAAGTATACTCTTTTTGCTTATTTCAGTAAACTATCTCCCATTAAAGGCTATAAAACAGAAATTAACTTGTTCATTTAACAGAAACATTGAAATGGAGATTTACCTGCTATAGTTACCGAGCCAGGTGGCTCAAGCGTTTTTACTTTCTCTGCACGTATTATGCACATAGTGTATAGAGAAGGTATTGTACTCCATCCATAAATTCAATACCGAGATTTCACCGGTAATATATGTTTTAAGGTCCACTGTATCCAAATAAAGAATTTTCAGAAAAAGGTCCGTATGTGTGTCCGTGTGCCTGTGAACACGATAACTCAAAAAACAAAAGTTGGTGAAATAACAAACTTGGTATTTAAGTTTGGTATCTTCCAGGGATGCGACACGAAGATTTTGAGAAAAAATCCTCCACCCTAAACTACTCTTTACAGGGAACTTTTTTCGAAAATTTTGATTTGTACCAAAATGGCTCTAACGATTTTAATTAAAATATATATTAAAGATATTTACCTGACAAATAAAACGTATATCTTGAATTTTTTGGGAATACCCTCTGTAGACCACTTCATTCAGGATGAATTTTACGAAATTTTGCATAACTGCTAAACCGTAAGAAATGAACAAAAACGTATCACACACAAAATGTAGAGCACGTTAAAACACAAAATTTATGTTATACACATTTTTTACGTGGATTTGATCGTTTTTTAGATATTCCTTGTTTTAGCTTTCAGCTTTAAAAACTGTATACGTTCCACATGCAGGAATCTGTCAACTCCTATCCATACAAACAAAGGAAGTTCAGTCACTTAGCAACCAGCTTTTTTCTATCACTTTAACCTAAGGTACTCCCTTATTTAGCTTCTACTTACAAGGGAGCAAGTAATAAGACAATTTCTGCTAATTTTTTCTCGATTAGTATGAAGTAAGTAGAAGCACGATGACAATAATTTGTTGCACAGATGAAGAGAAAGTCATGTGAATGGAACACTCAGATTTTTTGTCTAGAACTACCATCCGGGAGGTGCAGGTTCGCTCCCCGTTGACCGCTTACTCTGTCCCTTGGGTCGCTTAGGCAAATGCTGGGGTGTTGTATATGTTCCTTCATTTCATCTCCCTTCTTTATCTTTCACGTCGGCGGAAAGTGTGGATTGAGGCTTTGCAAGCAGATGGCACGGTTGCTTTCTCTAGTATAACTCCTTTCCTTCTGGTTGCGCTAGTTGAGTTAGGCGATATTGTAGAGGCATCCTTCGTCCTCCCGGCGCTGTATGCGAGATCGCAGATTCTAGTTCAGTTTTAGTCTAAGGCTCTTTCCTGGGCCTTTCCTATAGGATACGGAGACAATATAGCGACGTGACAGGTGAACGACAGGTTTCGAAATTTCGTCGAGGTTAGGTTACGTTAGATTAGGTGTATGTAAATGAATTAGATTTAAATAAGGGGTAAAAATGGACTTTCTGAAAATCGGTTATTCTTTCCATTGCGAAATACACAGTCTTTCGTTCGTTCTGTCCGCTTGTGCATGGCCAGCCATGTTGGTCAATCGGCCAGTGGCAGAGACAAATCTAAAACTGAACTAGAATCTGCAATGTTGCTCCCGGCGCCTGTATAACCTCAGTGTCGCGCTAGAGCTGCCATCTAGTGAATGTTAAGAACTTCCGTGTGTCCAGTGTTGCCAACTCATCAACACAAAACGAAGCTAAACTACTTCAAAAACATAGCTAAAAGTGGCTAAAATTACAAATAAAAGTAGCTAAAGAAAAGGCTACATTAACGCGCCTAATCATTGAAAAATATGTTCTACTGAAGCTCCTCTTGATTTCCAACACCTCTCTTAGAATTACATTACTATTTATGTTACTCTGTCAGCTTCAATCGTGTATTTCACTCATTTACTTTGCGTCACAGTTTATTCAAGATTACACACGCCTGCTTCTTGAAACACAGCACGAATACTGAGTTGCAGCAGCTGACCGTTGGAATAAGGGGATTTCCCGAATCCCGCGTAATGGTTGCATCATTGACCTATAATGATAGTCACTGTACCGACTCGTGTGTCATTCTCAGTGGTTAGAAAAACACGAATCAATAAAAATAGTATTAAAATGAATGAAAAACAAAATAGCGTAAAGAAAGAAATGTATGACTAAAATATAGATAGTAGCTAAACTCAAAATTTTGTAGGAAATCACTTTTCAAAATAGCTAAAACTAGTTATAACTCCATCGTCTCCTTTGTGCTGGCACGTGGCTTCCCATCCTGTCATATCTTCCCCTCAGGGGAAGTACATTAGTACTTGTTCGCAGTTTCCTAGGTGTCCCCCGCCGTTACAATATTCTACCCTCTACCAACTATAATTTTTCCATGCTTTTTCGAAACGTATTAGTATCCAAGACAGTTTCTGAGCATCCCATTTTTCATTCTACTCAACACGTTCAAAGCTTATTCATATTAATCTGATGTTTTCCATTCACATGACTTTCTCTACATCTCTTCAACAAATTATTGTTAAAAAAAGTATGCTTCTATTTATTTCATGCTAATCGACAAAAACATTAGCAGAGATAGTCTTATTACTTGCTTCCTTGTAAGTAGAAGAGAAATAAGGGAGTATCATAGGTTAAAGTAATAGTTAAAAGCTGGTTGTTATGTAATTCAAGTTCCTTTATTTGTATGGCCACGAGTTAACAAATTCATGTATGAGAAAAGTTAAGTTTTGCAAAGCTGAAACTAAAAACAAGGAATATCTCAAAAACGATCAACCCAACAAAAAATGTATACAACATATATTGTGTGTTTTAATGTGCTCTACAATTTTTGTGTGGTACATCTCTTTTGTACATCTCTTACGGTTTATGAGTTATGCAAAATTCTGTAAAATTAATCCAGAATAAAGTGGTCTTCAGAGGCTGTTCCCAGAAAATTCAAAACATACATTTTATTTGTCTGGTAATTATCTTTAATATACGATATTTTAATCAAAATCGTTAGAGCCAGTTTTTAGAAATTCAAAATTTTCGAGTAGTTAGTGGTGGTGGGATTTTTCTCAAAATCTTTGTGTCGCATCCCTAGAAGATACTAAACTTAAATACCAAGTTTGGTATTTTACGGACTTTTCGGTTTTGGGTTATCGTGTTACGGACACACTAACATACACACACACGCGGACCTTTTTCTGAAAACACTTTTTTTTGGATACAGGGGTCCCCGAAACATATATTTCCGGTAAAATCTCGGTATCGAATTTTTTGGTGGAGTGCAATACCTTCTCTATACACTATGATCATAGTACGTGTAGAGAAAGTAAAACTAGAAGCATGCAACACGAGGCTCTCAAAAGCAAAAATGAACGTAGCTCCACTACGAAAAAAAAAATGAAATGCAAATTTAGCAGCCGCACAGAGTTCCACTAATTGAATATTCGATTTAAAAAATTCAGAATTAAAAACGTCTTCCGCATACCGATGTCGGATACTTTCATGAAGTGGGAGGGAAAGCTGTATGGAATAGCAATTATTCGTCACAACTTGGGCAAATTGAATAGCTTCCAATCTTGCAACTAGCTAGCAAAATTTTCTGCTATGCAGTTTCCAGGCTATTGCATTATGCAGGAGGTCGGAACGGTCAGATCGAATGGAAATTGGATTTTCCTTCCATTTCCACACTTGCAGCAAGGGCGAAATGAGGAAGTGGTCAGTGCCGCAAAGAAGTGATGAGGGTTCGATGCAAGAACGATACCGTCAGATAATACTAATATGCAATTTGTCCGATAGAGGTACAGGAGTTGCTGCGTGTCTACTCCCAAAGGATCTAATTTCATCTTTAGGGTCCAGCATTTGCACAGCATTTCTTCCACGCTTCAAAATTTGCTCATTTCTTTACTGATCTATTCTCCTTACAATTATTTATTCCTCTACAACACATAATAAGTAGAGTAGTGTTATATTTTGCCCAACAATTCGATGTCTAGATTTCACTATTAGAAAAAATCCATGTAAAGGGTAGTTGGTGGTAGGGGCATTTTCTTGAAAATACTCGTGTCGCATCCTTAAATACCAAGTTTGGTATTTAACGGTCTTTTCGTGTTTGAGCTGTACTGTCCACAGGCACACACACGAATACACGCGCATACATGGACCTTTTTGAATAAAATTTGCGAGAAAGTATGGTTTTAAAGCTCGTCGTACCTATTAATAAGCAAGCGCCTACCTGTTGAAAATTTCGGTTATTTAGTAGTTCAAGTATACCAAGTGAGAAAAGCTATATACTATCTTAAATTTTAAAATTCGTATCACATTATCATGAAGAAAATAATGTTTATTACTTTCTCAACAAGTGTTATGTACATAGTGTATAGAGAAGGTATTGTATTGTACTCAAAAACTCGATACAAAAATTTCACCGGAAATAAATGTATTGAGACCTTCTGAATTAAAAAGAAGCATTTTTAGAAAACTGTCCGTGTGTGTGTCTGTCTATACGTCTGTGTGTGCGTACGCCTGTGAGCAGCATAGCTCAAAAACGAAAAGGCCGTTAAAACCAAACTTGGTATTTAAATTTGCTTCCAAGGAAGAGACACGAAGATTTCAAAGTAAATCCCCCACCCCAAGTACCCTTTACATGGAAAAAATTTCGAACATTTTTATCTTCTCAAAAATGGCTCAAAAGATTTTGATTAAAATCGCTTTTATTTAAGGTATTTACCTGACAAATAAAATGTATATCTTCAATGTTCTGGGAATAGTCACTGAAGGTGTGCTTATTCTACATGATTTTTGCGGAATTTTGCATAACTATTGAACCGTAAGAGATAGACAAAAACTTATTACACCTAAGACGCATATCTCGGCAAAATACGCAATGTCATATGCATTTTTTTCGTGGGTTTGATTGTTTTCGAGAGATTCCTTGATATTGATTGCAGTTTTAAAATACATAAACTTTTCTCATTCGGGAACTTGTCAAATCCTGGCCACGCAAAGAAACGGATTTCAATCCCATGGTAACCACATTTTAAAACATGTGACTGTCGGCTTAGACTAGTGTTTCCCTTCTACTTATAAGGAACTAAGTAATAAGACAGTTTGTGCTAGAGTTTATCTCGATAATGGCGTGTTATTTATGGACGCTCTTTTAACTGCTGCGGTTCTCAGCGTCCCATTCTAAATTGGGCGTGAAAGACCGCTAAATTTTGCTCAGAGACCTTTCTATCAGGGTTGAGGTTCTTTTACGTGCCGTAAATCTATGACACGGGACCAACGACTTTACTTCCCTTCCGAAGGAAGCCATCGTCCTCCGCCGGGTTTGAACCTGTGACCTTGGGTGACTGCATGAAGTAGATAGAAGTATAAGCTTAATACCAATTTGTTACAGAAATGTACAAAAAAGTCATTTTTGGTAAAATTTCAGAGATGTATCAACTCGGTGACCAGCGTAGAAATAAACTCTTACAAGAATTAACGTAAATTAATTAATTCATGGAAAACATAGATCCTTCGCTACTTAGATATATTTGTAGATAGCGCATGCGTCAATTCGTCAAAGTAAATCCAAATGCGTTTGATCGCCGGTGGGTTTTCGAGTTCAGTAGGCCATATCACAGCATTTCAATAAAAGCCGCTTTTACAAAGGCGTTCCTAACACGCCATTGCACACAGTACAATGAATTTACCGCTCTCTGGTGTTCAGTAATATCTTTATTGCACTGCCCGAATATATGCGGGTTATCATTCAGTATTTCAACTATAGCGTAGGTCACGGTAGAGCTTATTCTATTCCACGGCTAAATCCTTTAGCAATCAGCTTGAAGCTGCTTATGAACAAAAAGATAAATAGCAGCAGGATAATTCTCTGCAGTAAATGGAATAAAAACATTTAAACCCGCTTACTTTTAAACTAGCATTTAAAGTGACGTTTCTTTGTTATGTATTATATTAATGCGTTGGAGTATACAAATCCCCATCGAATTAAGTTCTAAATAAAAGCTTATCAAACACATAAAAGCTTACTCATGTAAAAAGTAAAAAGTCTGATGTGTTCCACTCACATTACTTTCTCTACATCTAAGTAATAAACTATTGTTAAAAAGTTTAAGCTTCTATCTACTTCGAGCTAATCGAGATAAATATTAGCAGAAATGCTTTCTTGATAGCAGAAAGGAAAACATCTGATGTGTTCCATTCATATGACTTTCTCTACATCTCTGCAACAAATTATTCTATTTACTTCATTTAATCGAAAAAAAAATAGCAGAAGTAGTCTAATTACTTGCTTCTTTGTTGGTACATAGACGCGAAATAAGGGGGTACCATAGGTTAAAGTGATAGTCAAAAGCTGGTTGCTATGTGACTAAAGTTCTTTTGTTTGTATGGACACGATTTCACAAAGTCGCGTATGAGAAAAGTATAGGTTTTTTATAGCTGAAACAAATAACAAGGAATATCCCTAAAACAATCAGCACCACGAAAAAAATGTAAATTATATAAATTGTGTGCTTTATTGTTATCTACAGTTCTTGTGTAGTAAGTTTTTGTCTATCCCTTACGGGTTACCAGTTAGGCAAAATTCAATAAAAATAATCCAGAAAAATATGGTCTTTAGAGGCTATTACCTTAAAATTAAAGATATACATTTTATTTGGCATGTAAATATCTGAAATATAAGAAATTTTAATCAAAATAGTTAGAGCCATTTTTGAGAAAATCAAAACAATTGAACATTTTTACCATGTAAAAAGTAGTTTGCGTTGGGGGCATTTTCTTGAAAATTTTCATTTTGCTTCTTTGGAAGACACCAAACTTAAATTTTAAGTTTGGCATTTAACGTTTTTGAGCTATGCTATCCACAGACATATACACGCACACGAGGACCTTTTGCCAAAAATGTTTTTTTTTTTTTTTTTTGGATTCAGGGGGATCCAAAACATGTATTTCCGATGAAATCGCGGTATGGAATTTTGGGTGGAATACAATACCTTCTCTATACACTATGTACTTATTACGTGTAGAGAAAGTAGAACTCTGATGTGTTCCATTCGCACGACTTTCTCTACATATCTGTAACAAAGTATTGTTAAAAGGTTTAAGCTTCTATCTACTTCATGCTAATCGAGATAAATATTGGCAGAAATGCTTCCTTGTAAGCAGAAAGGAAATAAGGGAATACATTAGGCTAAAACGACATTAAAAGCTGGTTGCCACGTGGATGAAGTCCGTTTCTGTGCATTGCCAGCAGTTCAAAAATCCCTGTATGTGAAAAGTTTTAAATATTTTAAAACTGAAACGAATAGCAAGCAATATCTCAAAAATGGTCAGCTCTACATAAAAAAAAAATCCGATATGTTCCATTCACATGACTTTCTCTACATCTCTGCAAAAAATATTATTATAAAATTTAGGCTTCTATCTACGTCATGCTAATTGAGAAAACAGATAGAAATAGTCTTATAAGTTGCTTCCATATAAGTAAGTAGACGGGAAAAAGGAATATAGGTTAAAGTATTTGTCAAAAGCTGGTTGCTATGTGACTTAATTTTATTTCTTTGTATGGACAGGAATTGACAAATTCCTGTATGAGAAAAGTATGTTTTTCAATCGTGAAACCAAAAATCAAGAATATCTTAAAAACGATCAACTGCTCGAAAAAAATGTGTATAGCATAAATTGTGTGTCTTAGTATGCTCTACATTTTCTGTGTGTTAAATTTTTGTCCATCTCTTACGGTTTAGCATTTATGCAGAAATCCGTAAAATTCATCCAGAATAAAGTAGTCTTCAGAAGCTATTCCCAGAAAATTCAAGATATGAATTTTATTTGTCAAGTAAATATCTTTAATATATGAGATTTTAAACAAACTCGTTAGAGCCATTTCTAAGAAAATCAAAATTTTCGTAACTTTTTTCCAAGTAAAAAGTAGTTTGGGGTGGGGGGAGTTTCTTGAAAATCTTCGTGTCGCATCCCTGGAAGATACTTAACTTAAATGTCAGATTTGGTGTTTTACCGACTTTTTGTTTTTGAGTTATCGTTTTCCAAATACATAGACACACGGACACACATACATACACGGACGATTTTCAAAAATGTTTTCTTTTTTTTTTTTTTGGATAAAGGAGACTCTGAAACATATATTTTCGGTGAAATCTCGGTATCAAATTCTTGAGTGGAATGAATTTCTTTTCTATGTACATATTACGCGTAGAGAAAGTAAGAAAGTAACTTTGTACAACGGTATATTTGCATTACCATATCTATAATGGATGTTATTTATTTTGTAATTAAAGCTTGCTTTATTGCAAGGTTCTTCATACACAGAGCTTAAGGAAGGAAGCTTACGAACACCTTAAGGAAGGTGTATGGACCTTAAAATGACTACTATACGAAGTACCTTACCGTTATGATATTTCAAAATACTGAAAATTAGTTTTTCACCTTACTTGAAATAGATGTACATTCACTTCCTGGTGCTATTATAGAAATAAAAATCTGATGTGTTCCATTCACGTGCGTTTCTCTATATCTCTGTAGCGAAATATTGTAAATAAACCTATTGTTCGATACACTTCATGCTAATTCAGATACATTAGGCTAAACCGACAGTGAAATGTTTTAAAATGTTGTTGCTATGTGACTGAAATCCGTTTCTTTGCGTGCCCAGGAGTTGACAAGTTCCTATATGAGAAAAGTTTAAGTATTTTAAAATTGAAACCAATAACAACGAATATCTCGAAAATGGCCAACTCCAGGAAAAAATGCATGACATAATTTGTATGTTTTAAAGAAATCTACACATTTTATGTTGTAAGTTTTTGACTTAACGGTTTACAAGTTACGCAAAAGTCAGCAAAATGTATCCAGAATAAGGGGTCTTTAGAGGCTATTTCCAGGAAATTTAAGATATACATTTTGTGGTGTGAATATCTTAAATCAAGAGATTTTAATCAAAACCGTTACTCTTTACGTGAAACTTTTTTTTCGAAAATATTGAATTCAATTTCGTATATAAAATATATTTACCTGCCAAATAAAATGTATATCTTGAATTTTCTGGATTACCCTCCGAAAACTAGTACTTTATTCTGGTTGAACTTAAGCGAATTTTTCATAATTGCTAAACCGTAAGAAATAGACAAAAACTGACCACACAAAAAATGTACAACACGTTAAAAACACACAATTTATGTAACATACATTTTTTTCGTGGATTTGGTCGTTTTTGAGATATTCCTTGTTATTGGTTTCAGCTTTGAAAAACTTATACTTTCTCAATTAGAAATGTGTCAACTCCTGTCCATAGAAACAAAGGAACTTCCGTCACATAGCAACCGGCTTTTGACTGTCACTTTAACCTATGATGGTACTCCCTTATTTCGCTTCTACTTACAATAAAGCAAGTAGTAACACTATTTCTGCTACTTTTTTCCCTCGATTATAATTGAGTAAATAGAAGCATAAGCTTTTTAATAATATTTTTTTCAGTGATGTAGAGAAAGACATGTGAATGGAACACATCAGATGTTTAATTATAGAAATCTTTGAGCGTCTATAGCGTATAAAAATTTAGCTGTCCACCTCTTCCTTCGGCTTCTAAATATCGTGCCCACAGTTTTTTTCAGTTACATGATGGCCCTCAAACAGGACAGCTCCCACTGCCACTGAGCAATAACCAATAGCAAACAAAAGACTACTCTGTACTGGGGGCGAGAGGGAACGTAGTAAAAATCAGTTTTTTTGGAGACACTGCTTGCAAGTCGAGGATCGCACCTCAGTTAAGGGACCAGTAATTGGAAGACTTGGCAACAACAAGAGCTGGTTTCCAGCCTAACCCAAACATTCTAAACCCAAAATTTAAAGTTACGGATACTAAGCAAGGTATTAACTGAATATCGCAGACCATTAATCATGAACTCCGTGAGATCTATTTATGGTTATAACATAACTATAAATGTTCAGAACTGTGTAAAAATAATCTGATGTGTATTATTGTTAAAAAGCTAATAATGCTATTTACGTCATGCTAATTGAGAAAAAATTAGCAGAATTAGTCTTATTACTTGTTTCCTTGTAAGTAGAAGCGAAATAAGGGAGTACCACAGGTTAAAGTGATAGTCAAAAGCTTGTTGCTATGTAACGGAATTTCCTTTGTTTGTATGGACAGGAGCTGACAAATTCCTGTACGAGAATAGTACGAATTTTTTAAAGCTGAAACCAGAAACAAAGTATATCTATATACTACCGTGTCAAGAAAGTTCCGGGAATAGATCAATAAAACACAAAAAATGAATTATTCATCCAACTTTATTTTATCACTTTCAAAGTAAGCCCCTTCTGAAAGTAGGTCACAAATCTGGCCTTTTCGCCGTATGTGTTCTCTCACACGCCGCATAACGCTCAGATAATAGTCTTTATTACTATCTGAACTTCTGGCAAGAACTCTGGGTGCACGACACCGCGAAAATAAAAAAAAAACTGTCAACGTGACCTTCAGTTTTGATCGAGTTTGACGTGTCCTTTTAGGTTTCAGTTCAGTTGGAAGGCGTTATTCGGAAGCTTGTTGACTAGTTTGAGTGTCAAACTTGTAAACCCACGTCTCATCACCAGTTACAATGCGTTTCATGAATGTGGGGTCGGAACTGCCTCGTTCTTGCATGTCTTCAGCAATCCTTATGCGATTGAGTTTTTGCAGAAAATTCAAGTCTTCGGGAACTAACCGAGCTGCAACATGTGTCATGCCCAAACAATCGTTTAAAATGTTACGAATCAATTCGTGAGACACAGAAAGTTCAGCGGCAATCTCTCTCAAACTAAATGACGATTTTCAGACATCATTTCCTTCACTTTAGCGATGTTCAGTTCAATTGAAACCGTTGATGGCCGACCAGAGCGAGGCAAATCTTCCACCACATCTCGACCACTTTTGAATGCACTGTACCTCTCATATGCACGTGTTTTTGATAAAGTCGATTCACCGTAAGCCGTCTGTAACATTTTCAGCGATTCGCCACACGAAATACTATTTGCAATGCACAATTTGAGACAGATTCTTTGTTCAATATTTGTACCCATCGTAAAATTGCAAATCACATTTGAGATGAAGTAACAAAATGGCGTACTTTAAACAAACTAGATGACAGATGACGATCAAACTCCGCGTGGGTATAGAGGAAAGCTGTACCAACTTAGCGACAACAATAATTTCGAATCCCCTTTTAAACAGGATTTTAAATGATAAATTCCCGGTACTTTCTTGACAGAATGTATCTACCTTTTAGGATATAAGTAATGCTTCTCTTATTTAACCTACGTAGAATATAAGAACTGATTCTATTTTTCGCGGCAGTATTGCTGTAGCGTACAAGCCCGGTTTCACAGCGGCGAGAGGGGCAAGGAAAGACTCAGAAGCTGTTAATCATAGTTACGGAGTTGAGCTTGTTGCAAATTAACAGAGATACTGCTAAATTATTTATTTCCCAAGCCCTTACAATGAACACTCGCAATTCCCAGGTTGAATACTGGGCACTAATGAATTAGAAGTACAAATACGTTGAAACTTCGTAAAAAGAACACAAACAGTTGCAAGCGTTTGCGCTAAAAGGGCTTTTCGGCTCAGCATTACGACTTACATTTTCATCAATTATTTATAATTCATATTTACTCGCATAAATACTTAAAAATTAAATTACTAGCTTCCTTGTACCATAAGGAGTACCATAGGTTAAAGTCATAGTCAAAAGCTGGTTGCTATGTGACTGAAGTTCTTTTGTTTGTATGAATAGGAATTGATAACTTCCTGTATGAGACATTAGTTTTTCAAAGCTGAAATTAAAAACAAGGAATATCTGCAAAACGATCAACTCCACGAAAAAAATGTAAAATGATAACTCAAATGAGCCTGGTGCCCATTGAGCTTAGTGTTACTAAACAAAGATGTGCCACATTCACATGACTTTCTCTACTTCTCTGCAACAAATTATTGTTAAAAAGCATATACTTCCATTTCTCTTATTCTAATCGAGAAAAAACTAGCAGAAATACTTAAAAATTAAATTACTTGCTTCGTTGTAAGTAGAAATGAAATAAGGGAGTACCATAGGTTAAAGTAATGGTCAAAAGCTGGTTGCTATGTGACTGAAGTTCCTTTGTTTTTATGGACGAGTTGACTAAGTCCTGTGGGAGAAAAGTATAAGTTTTTATAGCTGAAACAAAAATCAAGAAATATTTCAAAAACGATCAACTCTATGAAAAAAATGCATATAAGATAAATTGTGTGTTTTAAAGTGCTCTACATTTTTCTGTGCGAAGTTTTTTTCCATCTTTTGCGGTTTAGCAGTTATGCAAAATTCCGTAAAATTCACCCAGAATAAAGTAGTCTTTAGAGGATATTCCCAAAACTGTCAAGACATACATTTTATTTGTCAGGTAAAAATACTTAATATATGGCATTTCAATTAAAATCGTTAGAGCTATTTTTCAGAAAATCAAAATTTTCGAAAAAAAGTTCCATGTAAAGGGTAGTTTAGGGTGGGGGGATTTTTCTCAAAATCTTCGTGTCGCATCCCTTGAATATACTAAACTTAAATACTAAGTTTGGTATTTTACCGACTTTTCGTTTTTGAGTTATCGTGTTCTCAGACACAGGGACACACGGACATTTTTGTGAAATGCTTTTTTTTGGATCCAGGGACCCTAAAATATAGGTTTCCTATGAAATCTCGGTATCGAATTTTCGGGTGGAGTGCAATACCTTCTCTATACACTATGTACGTAGTACGTGATGAGAAAGTAAAAATCTGATGTACTCCATTCACATGACTTTTTGTACATCTCTGTAAAAGGTTGTTGTTAATGAGCTAGTTCTATCTACTGCATGCTAAAACATTACCAGATACGCTCTTATTAAATATTTGCGTAAGCTTTCACGGCCGTTGTCCATAGTTTTAAAATTTAAAAATTTCGAGCTGTTTTGCCGTGGTCTGTAGGTTAAAATATGTTTGTTTAAAATATTTCTACCTAACGTATCGTCCGTGTCTGTGAGGGACATCTTCAGAGGTAATGTGCTTAGGTCGCTAACTCGGAAATAATTACATTGTCTCTGAAGATGTCCCTCACAGACAGGGACGAAACGTTAGGTAGAAATATTTTAACTACACATATTTTAACCTACAGACCACGGCAAAACACCCCGAAATTTTTAAAACTACGGTCTTATTGTTTAGTTCCTTATAAGAAGAAGAGAAATAAGGGAATACAGTAGGCTAAACTGACATTCAAATGTTTTAAAATGTGGTTGCTATGGGATTTAAATCAGTTTCTTTGCGTGGCCAAGCGTTGACAAGTTCCCATAAGAGAAACTTTCCTTAAAACTGAAATCATTAACAAGGAATATCTCGAAAACGGCCTACTCCACGTGAAAAATGTATATGACATAAATTATGTGCTTTATCAAGATCTACATTTTTTGTGAAGTAAGCTTTTGTCTATCACTTACGATTTACCTGTTATGCAATGTTCAATTAATATCATCCAGAATTAAGAGGTCTTCATAGGCTATTCTCAGAAAATCCAAGGTATACATTTCGTTTGTCATTAAAGTATCTTAAACATACGGTATTTTAATCAAAATCGTTAGAGCCATTTTTGAGAAAATCAAAGTTGATGTAAAGGATAGTTGGGGTAAGGGGATTTTCTTGAAAATCTTCGTGTCGCATCCTTGGAAGATACCAAACATAAATACCAGGTTTGGTATTTAATGGTCTTTTCATTTTTGAGCTATGATGCCCATAGGCATACACACAGACACACACGGACATTTTTCTAAAAATTCTTTTTTTAGATTCAGCAGGTCTCAAAACTTATCTCGATATTGAATTTTTTGGGTGCTACACAATATACACTATATACATAGTACCTGTGGAGAAATTAAAAATTATCCGGAGGTTCGAACTCTCGAACTCTTGAATGTGAGGCAGATATACTATTGTTGTTACAAGGCTCGTGAGAATTAGTTCAATATCCACTCGTGCCATAATTGAAAGGATGATGCATTTTTAATACCATCACCAACAGAACCAGCACCATTACAGTAAAGCAGATTTTGGCGTTGTGACAAAAATTTTATTTTCCATAATCCTAGAAATATTAATAACTTCAGCCGGGGTCTTTTACTAATGGACAACTCCCACTGAAACAGAGTTAAATTATCACATAAAATAACTTTTTCTCATATAACATTAGTCATGTAAAATTAATATTTCATGTTACGCTCATGGGAATAATGAAGCACATTAATTAATCTGAGGGATTTTAATAAGCAGACGGTAATTTAATTCCTGTTGTAGATTAAGTCTCTTTTAAGTAGACCACAAACCAATCCCAAATTTCTGGAAATGAAATTGTTTGTGACACCGTATGTTTGTGTATGCTGTATTTACAAGGGCATTATATATTATATATTTACTCTCGTGACATCAAAAATGGTTTCTATTTAGTAACCGTCGTGCCTTACTAGATAACAGTTAAAGTTTCAGCTATATCAATCACGTGGTTTCATTGCTATTGGCGATTATAGGTATAAATTTGTGATTAACCTACTTCCTCATTTACACTATCAATATTACCTCTATCATTTTTGCTTTCTCTATACGCACTATGTACATAGTGTATAGAGAAAGTATTGCACTCCACCAAAAAATTCGATACCGAGATTTCACCGGAAATATATGTTTTAGGGTCCCCTGTATCCAAAAAAGAGTAGTTTCAAAAAATTGTCTGTGTGTGTGTGAACATGATAATTCAAAAACGAAAAGTCGGTAAAATACCAAACTTGGTATTTAAGTTTAGTATCTTCCAGGGATGCAACACGAAGATTTTGAGAAAAATCCCCCATCCTAAACTACCCTTTACATGGAATTTTTTTCGAAAATTTTGATTTTTTAAAAAATAGCTCTAATGATTTTGATTAAAATATCGTATATTAAAGATATTTAGCTGACAAATAAAATTTATATTTTGAATTTTCTGGGAATAGCTTCTGAAGACTACTTTATTCTGAGTGAATTTTCCGGAATTTTGTGTAACTGCTAAACCATAAGAAATAGACAAAAACTTACCACACAAAAAATGTAGATCACATTAAAACACACAATTTATGTAGTATACATTTTTTTCTTGGAGTTGATCGTTTTTGAGATATTCCTTGTTTTTGTTTTCAGGGTCAAAAATCTTAACTTTTCTCATACAGAAATTTGTCAACTCATGTCCATACAAACAAATGAACTTCAGACACATAGTAACCAGCTTTTGACTATCGCTTTAGCCTATGCTACTCCCTTATTTCCTTTCTACTTACAAGGAAGAAAGTAATACGACTATTTCTGCTAATTTTTCTAGATTAGCATGAAGTAAATAGAAGTATAAGCTTTTTAAGAATAATTTGTTGCAGGGATATAGAGAAAGTCATGTGAATGGTACACATTAGATTTTTTTTTTTTGTTTCTATCTTTAATGAATATTAGTTATGAACGCTTAGGTAGACGGATATTGTTAATGTACATATAAATAATAAAGGGATGAGTTGGATCGGTAAGGAAGGGATGAATTGGATCAGTAAGGAAGGGATGAATTGGATCGGTAAGGAAGGGATGAATTGGATCGGTAAGGAAGGGATGAATTGGATCAGTAAGGAAGGGATGAATTGGATCGGTAAGGAAGGGATGAATTGGATCGGTAAGGAAGGGGTGAATTGGATCAGTAAGGAAGGGATGAATTGGATCGGCAAGGAAGGGATGAATTGGATCGGTAAGGAAGGAATGAATTGGATAAGTAAGGAAGGGGTGAATTGTATCAGTAAGGAAGGGATGAATTGGATCGGTAAGGAAGGGATGAATTGGATAAGTAAGGAAGGGATGAATTGGATCGGTAAGGAAGGGATGAATTGGATCGGTAAGGAAGGGATGAATTGGATCGGTAAGGAAGGGATGAATTGGATCGGTAAGGAAGGGATGAATTGGATCGGTAAGGAAGGGATGAATTGGATAAGTAAGGAAGGGATGAATTCAGTAAAAAAAACAGCAATCTTCCGTTAAATTAGAAAGATGGGAAAAAAACGAGTTTCATACGGTGAACAAATACTTATATTTAAAAGACTTAACATCGAAAGGAATAAAAACCGAGTTGTATGGAGTTCGTGACACATTCGCTCCTGTGTTTGTAAAAATGTACAATTCGATACATGAATTTAAACGTGGCCGAACATACACAAATCATGAACATTGTTCCGAACGTCCAGTAGAAGCGACTTCTTCCGAAATGGTTGATATGGTTTTGAGTGATACGAATCAAAGGTCGCGAGACAATAGAGGCCATATGCATATCACAAGGTGCAGTATTCTCAATTTTACACAAAAAGTTAGGTCTGACAATTCTTGGCACGTTTGGTCTTAATGGAGCATAAAAGCAATTGTGCGACCGATTCGGAAACTGTTTGGTATTTTCTGTCGCATTCCTGACGAGTTTCTGCGTCGATACATAACTGTGGATGAAATGTGAATACATTCTTACACTCCAGAGACAAAAGCACAGTCCAAACAGTGGGTTTTTAAAGGTGAACCGACTCCGAAGAAGCTAAAGGTAGTGAAACCTGCAGATAAGATGACGGCCTCGGTTTTTTGGGACCCGCCCGGAATAATCTACATTGATTACTTGCAGAAAGTAAGAACGATAAACGGAGAGTATTATGCATTGTTATTGCAACAGTCGAACGGATAAATAAGTAAAAAACCCTCCTCTGGCAGAGAAAAAAAAAAAAAAAAGTTCTTATCCATTAAGACAATGCAAGGGTGCAAACCTGAGCAGTTTTGATGGTGAACAATGTAGAATTAAGGTTCGAAGTTTCACAACACTCACCGTATTCGCCAGATATGGCCCACATTGACTTTTATTTCCAAAATTGAAAAATAGGCTTGGCGGAATACAATTCACGTCAAATGAAGAGGTCAGCTCCCAAATATATGCCTATTTTGAGAATCTTCCGAAATTCTAGTTTTTTGAAGGCTAAATACACTTGGAGAAACTATAGGAAAAGTGTAGCGAGGTAAAAGGAGATTATATCGAAAAATTAAAAAAAAAAAATCTGATGTGTTCCATTCTCATGACTTTCTCTACATCTCTGCAACAAATTACACTTAAAAAGCTTATGCTTCTATTTACTTGTTGCTAATCAAGAAACTACCTTTTACATGGAACTTTTTTCGAAATGTTTGATTTTCTTAAAAATAGCTCTAACGATTTTGATTAAAATATCGTATATTAAAGATATTTACCTGACAAATAAAATGTATATCTTAATTTTTTTGGAAATCGCCTCTGAAGGCTACTTTATTCTGAATCAATTTTACGGAATTTTGCATGACTGCTAAACCGTAAAAGATGGACAAAAACTTACTATACAAAAAATGTAGAGTACGTTAAAACACACAATCATTGTTATACACATTTTTTTCGTGGAGTTGATCGTTTTTGGTTTCAGCTTTGAAAAACTTATACATTTCTCAAACAGGAATTTGTCAACTCCTGTCCATACAAACAAAGGAACTTCAGTCACATAGTAACCAGCTTGTGACTATCACTTTAACCTATGGTACTCCCTTATCTCTCTTCTACTTACAAGGAAGCAAGTAATAAGATAATTCTGCTAAATGTTTCTCGATTGTCATGAAGTAAACAGAAGCATACAATTTTTAACAATAATTTGTTTCAGAGATTTAGAGAAAGTCATGTGAATGGAACACTTTTATTTTTGTTCAACTTATCTGCAATCCTTTGTTAGTTTTCTGATACTACTCTTGGATCTGTTGCCTGAATTATTTCCTTGCCTTCATCCACGAAATCCCTAGAGTTAAACTGCACCTGAAACTAGCATTATCGACGTATATATCGATTTGGAGTTTCCTAAGCAACTCGCATTACTTCTGATATCGCGGGCAAGGCGCGCGGCTTTGTTCCTGGTTAACTACCTGATCTATGCTCATCATTAGGCGTATTTTTATGTAGCTCAATTGACGTTGAACATATTCGTATCACATAGTATATTAGCAGCAATATCCAATAATTTTCAAACATCCTGTAAATATATTTCATTTATGAAGTATATCCTATGTTAAATTGATTTCTAAGTTCGTAATATTTGCTATGAAAATATTCTATATTGCCATAGGAAACAGATTCGTCGTTTCATCTATTTCTCCTTTTTAATTGCCGTCTTATGTATACAACTGAAACAGAGATATTGCGGAACTCTCCTGCCTTTTGCCAATACGCTATCTGCGAATTTCATCTGAATTTGCGTTTCTATGTTATGTACATAGTAGGAAAAAAAGGAATTGCATTCCACCCCAAAATTCTATACAGAGATTTCATTGCAAGTATAGGTTTTATGTCCCCTGAATTCAAAGAACATCTGTATTTGTGTGTGTATATGGTAGCATAACTCAAAAATCTGATGTGTTCAATTCACATGACTTTTTCTATATTTCTGTAAGAAATTATTGTTAAGAAGCTTATCTTTTATTTATTTCATGCTAATCGAGAAAAAAATTGTAAGTAGAAGCGAAATAAGGGAGTACCATAGGTTAAAGTGAAAGCCAAAAGCTGGTTGCTGTGTGACTGATGTTGCTTTGTTTGTATGGACAGGAGTTGACAAATTCCTGTATGAGAAAAGCATAAGTTTTTCAAAGCTGAAACCAAGAAAAAGGAATATCTCAAAAACGATCAACTCCACGAAAAAATGTATGTAACACAAATTGTGTGTTTTAACGTGCTCTACATTTTTGTGAGTTAAGTTTTTGTCCATCTCTTACGGTTTAGTAGTTATGCAAAATTTATCCAGAATTAAGTAGTCTTCAGAGGCTATTCCTAAAATATACAAGATATACATTTACCTGTCAGGTAAATATCTTTAATATACGAAATTTTAATCAAAATCGTTAGAGCCATTTTTTAGAAAATCAACATTTTCGAAAAAAAGTTCCATGTAAAGAAAGGGTAGCTTGGGGTGGGGGGATTTTTCTCAAGATCTTCGTGTCGCATCCCTGGAATATACTTAATTTAAATACCAAGGTTGGTATTTTACCGACTTTTCGTTTTTGAGTTATCGTGTTCACAGACACACGGACACACGGACACATGGACCTTTTTCTAAAAATTCTTTTTTTTTTTTTTGATACAAGAGACCTTAAAACATATATTTCCGGTGAAATCTCGGTATCGAATTTTTTGGTGGAGTGCAATACTTTCTCTATACACTATATACATAGTACCTGTAGAGAAAGTAAAAATGAAAAGACTATTAAATATAAAACTTCATATACATGTTCAACATCTTTCAATGTTTAATTATCCTAATCCAGTTACGCTACGCTTTACACGAGACATTTACGAAAATGTTTATTTTCTGACAAATAAGTAACGATTTTCATTAAAATGCCAAATATTACACAAATTTATATAATAAATCACATACATACATTTTGAATTTCCTGGGAATAGCCACTGAAATTCTGTTTATTCTTAATAACATTTGCAGCACTAATTATCTTTGGAGGATGTGACGAGAAGGTTTCCCTAAACTATTACTTTACAAATTGTTTGATTTTGTAAAAAATTGCGTAACAACTTTGATTGAAATACCGTATGTGAAAGGTATTTACATAAAAAATAAAATTTAGACCTCAATTTCCTGTGAGTAGGCTCTGAAGTCCTCTTCATTATGGTAATCAGTAATAAATGTAGATGTCATCAAACATACCATCTATGTTCCATTTGCTTTTGAAGTGGATCTATTTCCGAAATATTCTTTAGTGTTGGTTTAACTTTTAAAACGCTTATGCATTTTACTCCTGACCATGCAAAGAGAACCAAATTCCAATGTCAGTCACATAGTGACAGCTTTTAGAACATTCTCCCTGGTCCAGGATATTCCCTTATTTTCCCTTCTACTTATAAGGAACTAAAGAATATTTCTTCTTAGTGAGTATATAGAAGAAAACCCTTTTGTAGGAAGTTTGTTTGCAGAATAAGTACACAAAGTTATGTGAATGCAACACACAAAACTTGCTTACTCTAAATCATCTTAGATCAATTCTAAACACTATCTAAAACTCAAATTCAGGATTGTGTGCGCTCACCGTAGAAATCAGTAGACGTAACTCCATCAGCTCTGTAAAGAAAGAAAAAAGATATTTTAGTAAAATAAATTCTTAAACTAGGGCTATGCTTACTTTATAAAACCAGAACATAATATATGTGTGCCCAAATTGTAGGAAGTTTTATGTTTTTAATGTAATCACTGAAGAAAAAGCAAAAGTCAATTCGGTACAGATAGAACACGTGCTTAAAGGATCAATGCACTAGAACAAATAAAAAAAATCGACGTGTTGCATTTAAACGACTTTCTCTACATCTCTCTACAAATTATTGTTAGTAAGTTTACTCTTCTATCTAGCCATGCTAATCGAGATAAACATTAGCAGAAACGGTCTTGTTATTTGTAATAGAACAGAAATAAAGGAATACACTAGGCTAAACAGTCAAATGTTTTAAAAAGTGGTTGCTATGGGATTGAAATGCGTGTCTCTGCGTGACCAGTAGGTGCCAAGTTCCCGTTTGAGAAAAGTTAATTATTTTAAAACTGAAACCAATAACCAGGAATATCTCGAAAATGGTGTCCACGAAAAAAAAATATATGACATAAATTGAGTTTTAAGCAGAAAATCTTCATGTCACATCCTTGGGGCTTGGGAGGTACTAAACTTAAACACCAAGTTTGGTATTTAACGGACTTTTCGTTTCTCAGCTAAACTATTCTCAGACACACACTATATATTTCCGAAAATGTTCTTTTTTATGTACGTGTATTTCCGGTGAAATCTCGACATCGAATTTTAGGTTGAAATACAATAGCTTCTCTAAAAATCTGATGTGTACAATTCACATGACTTTCTCTGCAGCATCTCAGCAACAAATTATTCTTAAAAACCTTATATTTCTATTTACTTCATGCTAATCAGTAAAACATTAGCAGAAATAGCCATATTACTTGCTTCCTTGTAAGTAGAAGCGAAATAAGGGAGTACCATAGGTTAAAGTGATAATCAAAAGCTGGTTGCTATGTCACTGAATTTTCTTTGTTTGTATGGACAGCAAATGATAAATTCCTTTATGAGAAAAGTAAAGTTTTTCATAGCAGAAACCAAAAATATGGAATTCCTAAAAAACGACGAACTTCACGTAAAAACTATATATAACATAAATTGTGTGTTTTACCGTACTCTACATTTCTTGTGTAGTAAGGTTTTGTCCATCTCTTACGGTTTAGCAGTTATTCAAAATTCAGTAAAATTCATCCAGAATAAACTACTCTTCAGAGGCTATTTCAAGAAAATTCAAGATATACATTTTATTTTTCAGGTAAATATCTCAAATATACGATATTTTAATCAAAATCATTAGAGCCATTTTTAAGAAAATCAAAATTTTCGAAAAAGGTTCCACGTGGGGGTGGGGATTTTTCTCAAAATCTTTGTGTCCCATCCCTAGAAGATACTAAACTTAAATATCAAGTTTGGTATTTTTACCTAATTTTCGTTTTTGAGCTATCGGGTTCATAGACACACGGACACACACACAAACACACACACGGACCTTTTTCCGAAATGCTTTTTTTTAGATAAAGGGGACCCTAAAACATATATTTCCGGTGAAATCTCGGTATCGAATTTTAGGGTGGATTGCAATACTTTCTCTATACACTATGTACATAGTGGATATAGAGAAAGTAAAAATTGACGTATTCAGTTCCACGACTTTCTCTATCTGTTCTGCAAACAATGTAAAAGTACAAATGATTATTCTTTTATTTACTTCAACCTAAAATGAACATTATCAGAATGGACTTATTACTTAGTTCCTCAGTAGAGAGGAAATAATGGAATACCTAGGCTAAAGTGACAGTCAAATCTTTTGAGAACCTGACATAAGGTGGTTTGGGATCGAACCCAGGCCGTCTAGGTGAGAGGCGAGTGATCTAACTGCTCGTCCGAGGCGACCCCAAGACTGATATAGTCAGTTATGCCGCAACAGCTGTTAAGTCTAATCCGTGAAGTAGAAGAAGAAACAGAATATTAATAAATGCAATACTCAGAAGGCTACACCAAATTGGGAATGAGAATCACATTCTCTAGCCCGTATGTGCAATGCACATAGTGAATAAAGAAGGTATTGTATTCCAACCAAGAATTCTATGTCGAGATATCACCGAAAATATGTTTTGTGGTCCGTGCGTCCGAAAAAAGTAGTTTTAGAAAAAGGTTGGTGTGTGTGCCTGTGGACTGCACAGCTCTAAAACGGAAATACCGTTAAAAACCAAACTTGACACTTAAGTTTGGTGTCTTCCTAGGATATATCACGAAGATTTTTCTAGGTAATTCCACCACATCAAAATACCCTGCACATGGAAAAACTTCTAAAAATTTAGTTTTTTTTAAAAAATGGCTCCAACGATTTGGATTAAAATGCCGTATATTAAAGATATTTACATCACAAATAAACTGTATATTTTTAATTTTCTGGGAATAGCCTCTGAAGAACTCTATTCTGGATGAGTTTTGTAGAATTTTCCATATCAGCTAAACCGTAAGAGATAGACAAAAACTTACTATACCTACAGAAATTAAAACACATTTTTTATATCATATACGCTTTCATGTAGAGCTGACTGTTTCTGAAATATTCATTGTTATTGGTTTCAACTGTAAACTACTTAAACTTTTCTCAAACGGGAAGTGACTTTTCGTTTCATCAAACTTCAGTTGTTTCACATAGGACCAGTTTTAAAATATTTAACTATCGATTAGTCTAGTGTATTTCCTTATATCCTTAATACAAGTATTAAGACAATTTCTGGTAATGTTAACTTGATTAGCATATCGTAGATAAACGAATAATCTTTTGTAAGAAAAGTTGTTTGTGTAAGACCTAGAGAAAGTCGTGGGACTGGAGCACGTCAGATTTTTAACTTTATCTACACGTACTATGTACATAGTGTATAGAGAAGGTATTGTAATACACACAAAAAATCGATACCGAGATTTCACTGGAAATACATGTTTTGAGTCCTCTTGAATAAAAAAAAACATTTTTGGAAAAAAGTCTGCGTGTGTGTGTGTGTGTCTGTGGACAGCATAGCTCGAAAACGAAAAGACCGTTAAATACCAAACTTGGTATTTAAGTTTGGTATCTTCCAAGGATACGACACGAAGATTTTCAAGAAAATCCTCCCAAAATACTCTTTTCGTGGAAAATGTTTCGAAAATTTTGATTTTTTCAAAAATGGTTCTAACGATTTTGATTATGATATTTACCTGACAAATAAAATGTATATCTTGAATTTTCTGGGAATAGCCTCTGGAGACTACTTGTTTCTAGATGAATTTGACAGAATTTTGCATAACTGGCAAACCGTAACAGATAGAGAAAAACTTACCTAACAGAAAATGTAGAGCTCGTTAAAAAACATAATGTGCAATGTACATTATTTTCGTGCAGTTGATCGTTTTTGAGATATTCCTTGTTATTAGTTTTAGCTTTGAAAAACTTTTCTCATGCAGGAATTTGTCAACTCCTGTCCATACAAATAAAGGAACTTCAGTCACATAGCAACCAGCTTTTGACCATTACTTTAACCTATGACACTCCCTTTTCAGGTAATAAGACTATTTCTGCTATTTTTTCTCAATTAATATGAAGAAAATAGAAGCAAATGAGCAAATGCCTGGGGATATCAAGGTCAACAGTAGTCAGACCTCTAACTTAATTCTACGGGTAATTTAAGTCCGTTTGGAAGCCGACCTTTCACACTTGGCTATGTGTTAGCCAGTTTTGTCAATGGCTTACTCTGTTATACAGTTTCCACTGCTCAAATGAGGCAGATATGTATCTCGTGGCGCAATCTATCTGATAAGCGGATCATTTAACAACCAACATCATTATTTAGGACTGAATTGGCAAAGTGTTCCTTTTTATCGCTTTTCTTTCATTACGATCTATCGTGGGACGTTCATGTGGGCGTGTTCATTATAGGAGAGCCTTTACGGTTACACCGTCTTGCAAGATAAGAAGCTTCTACATTAGTTGTTCTGTAGTCTACGAGGAGGGGAAATCTAATTTCATTTTTGCGTTGAATTCGTTTTATATCATTAGCAATGCAAATTGGCAGACGAGATGTCGGTGGTTGCCTACAAGCTACTAATGAACCAACCATCAGCTGTCTGTCTCTCTCTCTCTTTGCTTCTGTAGCTCCACGAGAGTACAAGTGGCAAAGGAAAGGGGTGAAAAAAATTTGGTTTTCTCCGACACGTCCAATAATAATGAGGTGTTATATCAGCGGCTTTATTATTGCAGAATTATTCACAAGCTAGATTCTCGTACTGGATGCACATCTGTGGGTGCAAAGCTTTGAACAACCGTAGATATGCTTTGATTAGTATTGACTAAACAGATAAATATGTTAAATTATTCATGAAATTTAGCTAAAGCGTACACTAGAAAATCAATTGAATAAAATTAGTAATAAATAATAATAATGGAAATTCTAATACCAATTTACCCTAATAGTTGGCCGTACTATGAATCCTGTAACTTAAGTACTTACAGGAATGTAAGTCGGCACTCATCTCAAAATAATTTGAGAACACCTTGTGGTTTACCCGGAAACATGTGAGTCAGTAAAGAAATTCATTGCTGTGCCGGCATGTTGCCATGGCAACTCAGTGGTAGATCAACCGTGTCAAGACCGGGAGATCTGTGGTTGAATTTTTCAGTCTGACTCTACCTATTCAATAATAACGTAGTCTGAAAAAACAAGGTGGTTTAAAACATGCGGTATATTTTTACTTTCTCTGCACGTACTATGTACATTGTGTACAGAGGAGGTATTGTATTGTAACCAAAATTCGATACCGAGATTTCACCTGAAATATATGTTGTGAGACTCCTTGAATGCCAAAAAAACTAGTTTTAGAAAAATGTACGGGTGTGTGTGGGCAGCATACCTCAAAAACGAAAAGTCCGTTAAATACCAAACTTGGTATTTGAGTTCAGTATCTTCCACGAAGACTTTAAAGAAGATTCCCCCACCCCCAATACCCTTTACATGGAGAAGTTATCGATAATTTTGATGCACTCAAAACAGGCTGCAACGATTTTGACTGAAATATCGTAAATTAAAGTTATTTACATGACAAATAAAATGTATATCTTGAAATTTCTGGGAATAGTCTTTGAAGACATCTTTATTCTACATGAATTTTGCGGAATTTTGCTCGTTAAAAGACACAATTTATGTTACATACATTTTTTTCGAAGAGTTGACCGTCTTTTAGATATTCCTTTTTATTGGTTTCAGTTTTAAAATACATATAATTTTCTCATAGGGAGTTTTTCATCTCCTGGTCATGCAAACAAAGGAACTTCAATTCCATAGGAACCAGTTTTTAATAGATTTCGCTTTAGTGTATGGTACTCTTTTATTTCGCTTCTTCTTAAATGGAAATGGCGTTTTATTTATGGACGCTCTTTAACTGCTTTGGTTCTCATCGTCCCATTCTATACTGGGCGTGAAAGGCCTCTCAGAGGCCTCTCTATCAGGTCTGAGGTTCTTTTTCGTGCCAACGGCTTTACTTCCCTTCCGAAGTAAGCCATGCTAAGAATTTTTAGGCCCGAAAAAGTCCATCGTCCTCCGCCGGGTTTGAACCCGCGACCTTGGGTACATGAAGTTAGCGTGGTAACCATTACACCATGGAGGGCGACTTCTTACATGGAAGCAATTAATAAGACAACTTCTGCCAATTGCAGTCCAGCTTGAAGTAGAAAAATAAGCTTTTCAAAATAATTGCTACAGTCATGTATGAATGGAACAGATACATTTGGGGGGGGGGGTTAACGCCCGTTTTTACTACTATGGCACCGCAGGATGACACTGATAATACCTACATGGAGTGAAGTTGGAATGCGAAGGCGAGGAAAGCCGGAGAACCCGGAGAAAAACTGCCCCGCAGGTATGCATAATGTAGTTAGTGCTTTAATTATTTTTAAAGTATAAAACTATAACCCTGATGTGCATCAAGTACACTAGTGATTAAACTGTAGAATAAATAAATAATTATATATATAGCACTTCATTCCACCGAAAAATTGGATACTGAGGTTTCACCAGAAAAATATGTTTTAGTATGCCCTGTATTAAAAAAAAAATGTGTGTCTGCGAGTGTGTTCCTGAGTCTGTGAACATAACTCAAAAAACGAAAAAGCAGTAAAATACCAACCTAGGTATTTAGTTTATCATTTTGGATAAATCATCAATATTTTGAGGAAAATTCCCCACCCCAAACTACTCTTTACATGGAAAACATTTCTATTTAATTATATTAATAATAAATATTCAATGATCATAGAAGTATTTAGGTTGTTCTATTGAGGGTAAAACACAATCTTGTAAACCTAAATTTGCTTGTATAGCCATGTTCTCTAAAAGATGTAAACTTTAACCGTAGAACTTAAATGTTTTATATTCTTAAAATGGGTATTTATCAAACCGCATATTCAAGATGTACTTTTATTTGTCGTGTAAATATCTTTAATTTTCATGGAATAGCCTCTAAAGACCTGTTCATTCTGGATGACCTTTTCATAACTGATAAACTGTAAGAAATAGTAAAAAATCTAGTACACACAAATGTAGATTTTTACTTTCTCTAGCCCCAAATGTACAATGTACATAGGGATAGAGAAGGTATTGTAATGCACCCAAAAATCTGACACCGAGATTTCACCGGAAATAAATGTTTTGGAGTCCCCTGAGTCCGATAAAAGCATTTTTAAAAAAAAGGTCCGTGTGTGTCTGTAGACAGCATAGCCCCAAAACGAAAATACCGTTAAATACGAAACTTGGTAGTACCTTTAGGTTTAGAATCTTCCAAGGATACGACACAAAGATTTTCAAAAAATTCCCCCCACCACAAGCTACCTTTTACATGGAAAAAATTTCGAAAATTTTGATTTTCTTAAAAATGGCTCTAACGCTTTTGATTAAAATCCCGTATATTAAAACTATTAATGTCCGAAATAAAATGTATATCTCGATTTTTTTGGGAATAGCCTCTGAAGGCCTCTTTATTTTGGATGAATTTTGTCGAATTTTGCTTAAATGCTAAACCGTAAGAGATAGAAAAAAACTCACTGCACAAAAAATGTACATCACGACAAAACACGCAATTTGTGTCCTGTACGTTTTTGTTGTGAGGGTAACCGTTTCCGAGATATTCCTTGTTATTGGTTTCAGTTGTGAAGTACTTAATATTTTCTCAGACAGGAAGTGTCCGCTTTTCTTTTGTTCTACTCCTGGCCAAACAAAGAAGCGATTTGCAATGACATTCGCATAACGATAGCTTTTGAAACATTTGGCAATCACTTTAGCATAGCGTATTCCCTTATTCCCTTCTACTTATAAGGAACTAAGTAATAAGAACATTCTGTTAATATTTATATCGATTAACATTATGTACAAAGAAGAAGAATCTTTTGTAGGAGGTTTGTAGAGCAGCTAGGGAAAGTCATGTGAGAGTAACACATCAGATTTTTCATGAACATTTTCTTCGTGGAGTTGACAAGTTGATTGTAAATGTAATAGAATATTTTCTTTGATTTTTAAAGAAGAGGATATGCATAATATAGAATTATCACTCTTCACTTACTAGTTTAACATTTAAAAATATGATTGGAAACATTGTACAGTAAGGAACAAATAGTACAGCACTATTAAGCAATACAACACTTTGAACAGTAACGTACAAAAGCTATGCTAACATGCGATCATTATTACATTGATATTATGCATCGAGATGGGGTTTTTCAGTGAAATTAAATCGAAAATAAGAATTTCCTATCTCAGCTTTCTCTCCCATATACCTTTTCACATAAAGTTCTCTACATTTCTGTAACAAATTATTGTTAATAATCTTATTATGTTCTACATACTTCAAGCTAATCGAGATAAACATTTATTGTTTAGTTCCTTGAAAGCAGAAAGGAAATAAGGGAATACACTAGGCTAAAACGGTAGAAATCTTTTTAAAAGCTGGTTGCCATGTAATTGAAATTCGTTTCTTTGAATGACCAAGAGTTAAAACTTTTCTCATGTGGGAATGTTTCAAGTATTTTAAAACTGAAACAATAATCAGGAATGTCTCAGAAGTAATCAAACCCACGACAAAATGTGCATTAGCCCATCTCTTACGGTTTAACATTTATAGAAAGGTCTTCAGGGGCTGTTCCCAAAAAAAATAAAAATATACATTTTATTTGTCATGTAAATACGTTTAATTAAGGTGTGGTACTTTTGATTAAAATCCTTAAGAGCCATTTTAGAGAAAATTAAAAATTTAGAAATTTTCTCAAAATAATGTGCTATTTGTGGGAAGGGTTTTTTCCTCAAAGTCTTCCTGTGGCATCCCTGAAAGGTGCTAAACTTAAATTCTAAGTTTGGTATTTTACAGACATTTTATTCTTGAGCTATTCACACACACGTAACTTTTTCTAAAAATTCTATTTTTAACTTCTCTGTGCATACTATGTATGATGGCCGTTTTTTTTTTTTTTCAAATTCCGATAGGCTATAAATAATAGACAAGTTCATAAAAAACAATTATTTTATTACTAAAAGTTTTACACACTTATGGTTACTTTTCGACATAATTACTTTTCAGACATTTATCGTACCTGTGCACAAGCTTTGCAATACCCACTTCAAAAAATGTTGAAGCCAATGATTTCAAATGAGCATTGACGTTGTTTTGAAGATCTTCGTACTTTACGAAGTTTGCGGAGAGTCACTTAAAACAAACGAAGAGGAATGCTGACTTCAGGAATTGTGCTGATCCATGACAACGCTCGTCCACACACTGCTGGCTCTTGAACAATTTCAACGGGACATTTTCGATCATCCGCCGTACAGTCCTGACCTGGCACCCAGCGACATTCACCTTTTCACTGAACTGAAGACGTGGCTAGGAGGGCAACACTTTCAAACCATCGAAGATCTTCAAAAAAATGTCAATTCCCATTTTAAATCATTGGTGACAACATTTTTGGAACCGGGTATTGCAAAGTCTGTGCACAGGTACGATAAAGGTCTCAATCTTTTCGGTGATTATGTTAAAAAGTAAGCAAAATGTGCAAAAAAAATTTAGTAATAATTTATTTTTTTCTATAAAATTGTGTTTTATTTATAGCCTATTGGAGGTTGAAAAAATGGACCTCGTACATAGTGTACAGAGGAGGTACTTATATTGTATTCCACCGAAAAATTATATGTCGAGATTTCATCGTAAATATATGTTATGATGTCTCCTGAGTCCAAAAAAGAATTTTTACTAAAGGTCAATGTGTTTTTCTGTGTGTGTGTGTAAGTGTCTGTCAAATTTGGAAATTAAGTTTAGTATTTTCCAAGGATGAGACATGAAGATTTTCGAGAAAAAACACACCACCAAAGCTATTCTTTATCAGGAAACATTTTTGAAAAGTTTGTTTCTCCCAAACAATCCATTAACGATTTTAATTAGAATACCGCATATTGAAGATATATACTGCACAAATAAAATGTTAATCTTAAATTTTCTGGGAACAGCTATACAAGACATCTTCATTTTGGATGACCTTTAATGACTTTTGTATAACTGGTAAACTGCAAGAGATAGAATGAAATTTACTGCACAAAAAAGTAGTAGATTTTGTTAAAACACAGTTTACTAGATATACAAAAGTCATTCAAAATAAAGCGTTTTTAACAGGCTATTCCTAAAAGAGTTCAAGATGCACATTTTATTTGTCTTGTAAATATATTTGATGTATGACAGTTTTCAACCATTTTTTGAGGGGTAGTTAACGCTTTAGGCTTTTTCCGAAAACCTTCACACCACATAGTTGGAAATTACTAAACTTAAATACAAAGTTTAATAATAATTAACCACCATTTTGTTTCTAGTTATGCTGTTCACACACAAACAGAGATAGAGGATGGGAGAGAGGGAGACAGACACTAGGGATATTTTACTTTCTCTACACGCACTATGTGCATAGTGTATAGAGAAGGTGTTGCACTCCACCCAAAAATTCGATACTGAGATTTCACCGGAAATATATGTTTTAGGGTCCCTTATATCCAAAAAAAAAGCATTTTTACAAAAAGGTCCGTGTGTGTATGTCCGTGTGTCTATGAACACGATAACTCAAACGAAAAGTCGGTAAAATACCAAACTTTGTATTTAAGTTTAGTATCTTCCAGGGATCAACACGAAGATTTTGAGAAAATTTTCCCCACCCCAAACTACCTTTAGCATGAAACTTTTTTCAAAAAATGTTGATCTTCTAAAAAAATAGCTCTAACGATTTTGATATAAATATTATATATTAAAGATATTTACCTGACAAATAAAATGTATATCTTGAATTTTCTGGGAATAGCCTCTGGAGACGACTTTATTCTGGACTAATTTTACGGAATTTTGCATAACCGTAAGACTTGGATAAAAACTTACTACACAAGAAATGTAGAGCACGTTAAAACACACAATTTATGTTATACACATTTTTTCGTCGAGTTGATCATTTTTGAGATATTCATTGCTTTGTGTTTCAGCTATGAAAAACTTAATTTTCTCATACAGCAAATTTATTAACTCCTCTCCATATAAACAAAGGAACTTCAGTCACATAGCAACCAGCTTTTGACTATCACTTTAGCCTATGGTACTCACTTATTTTGCTTCTACTTACAAGGAAACAAGTAATAAGACTATGTTTGCTAATTTGTTCTCGAGTAGCAGTAAGTAAATACAAGCATAAGTTTTTTAACAATAATTTATTGCAGAGATATACAGAAAGTCATGTGAATGGTACATGTAAGATTTTTTAGATTCAGGGATGCTCAAAACAAGCATTTACAGTAACATCTTGACAAGATATTTTTTAATGGAAGGCAATTCCTTTTCTACGTACTATGTGCATTGTATGAGGTAGAGAAAATACAATTTTGTGTTGCAACAAAATTAAATAGGCATTCAGAACCACGGTTCTAGATATTTGAGTATAATCTAATGACCATGTTCATTGCGGTGACTAGTGGAAACCAAAGAGCTGCGGTTTGTAGGATTAGGGTTAGTGGATATAAGTACCTATTTCCGTAGCGAATCAATATAGCTGATTCGTAAACGTATATTTGTAAATACTGCAACATTATAACTACAGTTTCAACTAACAGCTTTGCAACATTCTTCTTTCAAAAGTTTTTGTGAAGCCTGAAAATATAAATACTTATACATTAATCAGATAATGCTGCACACCTCTCCTATTTATCTATTTGTCTGTCTATAATAGAGAAATATAGCTAGAGAAGGTATTGTACTCCAGTCAAAAATGCGATATCGAGATTTCACCGGAAGCACGTGTTTTGGGATCCCCTGATAAAATAATAATATTAATAATAATAATAATAATATATAATGCTATTAAAATGCTATTATGAGGCTATTGTAATGCTATTATGAGGCTATTATAATGTTATTATGATGCTATTATAATGCTATTATGAGGCTATTATAATGTTATTATGATGCTATTATAATGCTATTATGATGCTATTATAATGCTATTATGAGGCTATTATAATGTTATTATGATGCTATTATAATGCTATTATGATGATATAATATTATAATATAATAATATAATATAATAATAATATAATAATATAATATAATAATATAATAGTATAATACTAAAATTAATAATAACAACTGAAATTCCAAGCTTGGTTTTTAATGGTCTTTTCCTATGCGCGTGCGCACACACACACACACACACACACACGGACATTTTTCTAAAAATGTTTTTTTTTATTCAGGAGGTCTCAAAACTTTGTACATAATAAATGTAGATAAAGTAAAAACCATATTACTAGTAGTGGTTTTGCAGGAACTTTAACTTGTCTTTTTCTTTTGTCACAACCCTGTATTTTCGATGAAACCTCGGGTTCGAATTTTGGGTGGTATACACCTTCACTATCTACCACGCAGAGAATATAAAACGCTAACCGTGCTGGTACTTAATAACGGTGGTATCAAGGGTTCCCTTAGTTCACATAACCTAAGTGTCTTCTGAAGCAAGCGCTCAACTCTTCACGTGGTTTTGTTATGAGGCACTCTGCCTTGTTTAAGGGATAATGAAAAGGACTCTGTTTTAATATTCATTGGCTGTACAAGACAACAAAGGTAAGAAAATCTTTGAAATAAGAGACGGAATGGAGGAGTGCGTGTTCGTGTTTGTTACAAAAGTTTTTGTCAACGGTGGCTTGTCTTTGCACTCAACACTCGGATGTCAAAGTGTTAACCGGAATATATTTTAACAACTGAAGCTCTTACAAAACAAGAAAAACTAGGAAACAGTCATTGCTTCTGGTTACTGGTGCCAAAGAAAAGGCATTCGAGGAAAAGTTGCAACTTTCGTCTGGGATACCTTACACTAAACTAAAGGAACGAACCCAAATGTATTGCCATTTTCACAAAAAATTCTATATCGAGATTTTACTCGGAAATACACCTTTTAGGGTCTCCCAAACATAAATAAATAATTTTTTAGGTATGTACGAAATGAAATACAATAAAATAAAAGTCTGATGTGTTCTATTCACATGCCTTTCTCCACATCTCTATAACAAATTATTGTTAAAAAACTTATGCTTCTATTTACTTCATTCTAATCGAGAAAAAAGTAGCAGAAATTACTTGTTTCCTTGTAAGTAGAAGCGAAATAAGGGAGTACCATAGGTTAAAGTGATAGTCAAAAGCTGGTTGCTTTGTGACTGAAGTTCTTTGTTTGCATCAATTCCTGTATAAGAAAGGAGTAACTTTTTTAAAGGTGAAACCGAAAACAAGGATTATCCAAAAAACGATCAACTCCACTGTGTTTTAACGTGCTCTAAATTTTTCGTATCGCAATTTTTTGTCTATCTCTTACAGTTTAGCAGTTATGCAAAATCCTGTAAAATTCATCCTGAATAAAGAAGTCTTCAGAGCCTACTCCCAGAAAGTTCAAGATATATATTTATTTGTCAGGTAAATAATATACGATATTTTAATCAAAATATTTAGTGCCATTTTTGAGAAAAGTTCAAGTTTGGTATTTTATCGAATTTTCGTTTTTGAGTTATCGTGTTCACTGACACACACACGTATACCACTGATCTTTTTTCTGAAAATTCTTCTTTATTTTTTTTTTGGAAACAGGAAACCCTAAAACATATATTTTCGCTGAAATTAAGTAAAAAAATTGCAATATGCGATGACACCTAATTCCTAACTGCTTCGAAAGTTTACCATTTATTTCTTTTTTTAAACTGTTTATGAAATTCATTCTTGTACATATACATTTATCTAATAGTAATGTATATTACTCACCAAAATTTTCAGAACAAACAAATTAATTTTAACTGAAAATTACACTGTAAAAACTTAAATCAAGTAAATATATTAAATTATCATAAATTCAAACACAATAAAAATGTACATATACATATTTAATTATATTATTAAGTAGTTAAAATTTTAATTATTTAATTATTCTGCTTTATTTATGTTAATTTAAGTAATTTAAAACATTAGAAAAACTATAAAATGTAATAACAGTAATAATTTATTACTATTTATCTTTATAAACATAGTTTTCAATCTGATATAAGTGCTATTTATTTCCCTTATTATTTTCTTTGATCTTCTTATGTATTTATTTTTACTTTCTCTACATGTACCATGTACGTAGTGTGTAGAGAATTTTTGCATCCAAAAATTCGATACCAAGATTTCACCATATCTACCCTAAAACGTGTATTTCCGGTGAAATGTTTGGGTGGAATGCAGTACCTTCATACACTATGTACAAAGTACGTGTTGAAGTAATTACTATTTCCTTGGAGTGACTTCGCTGGACATGGTGAAGCACCTCGCGCAGTCCCGAATGCTTTTCATCTGGGGCAGTCAGGGTTGCCAACTTGACAGATTTTCCGTCAAAATTTTCACATTGTATGACGGACAAAATTTAGTTTTGACCGATGACGGATTCTTTTTACGGATATTATTTGAAAGTATTAATGAATGTTAGATTGGTTCCATCTAGAAAAACTCAAGGATGTAAATATTTGTGTATGTGTATGTATACAGAGTGTTAATGAACTGCACCGAAATAATTTGCGAGATTGTGCACGCGACTGATATAAGTAATTTGAGATCGGCGGTCCCCGGATAAACATAACGCAACTGCATAGCGTTAAGCATGTGGGTATCTGGTGCTGATAAGTCGGTGTTAAAGCAGAGCAGGTTGAAAAAATCTGATGTGTACCATTCACATGACTTTCTCTATATCTCTGTAAATTATTATTATTGTTAGTAACCTTATCTTTTATTTATTTCATGCTAATCGAGAAAAATTAGCAGAAATAATCTTAGTTCTTGCTTCCTTGTAAGTAGAAGCGAAATAAGGGAGTACCATAGGTTAAAGTGAAAGCCAAAAGCTGGTTGCTATGTGACTGATGTTCCTTTGTTTGTATTGACAGGAGTTGACAAATTCCTGTATGAGAAAAGTGCAAGTTCTTCAAAGCTGAAAATAAAAACAATAAATATCTCAAAAGCGATCAACTCCACGAAAAAAAAATATATATAACATAAATTGTGTGTTTTAACGTGCTCTACATTTTTTGTGGGTTAAGTTTTTGTCCATCTCTTACGGTTTAGTAGTTATGAAAAATTCATCCAGAATAAAGTAGTCTTCAGAGGCTATTCCCAGAAAATTCAAAACATACATCTTATTTGTCAGGTAAATAACTTTAATATAGGATATTTTAATCAAAATCGTTAGAGCCATTTTTTAGAAAATCAAAATTTTCGAAAAAAGTTCCATGTAAAGGGTAGTTTGGGGTGGGGGGATTTTTCTCAAAATCTTCGTGTCGCATCCCTGGAAGATACTAAACTTAAATACCAAGTTTGGTATTTTACCGACTTTTCGTTTTTGAGTTATCGTGTTCACAGACACACGGACACACACACACGGACCTTTTTCTGAAAATACTTTTTATGGATACAGGGGACCCTAAAACATATATTTCCGGTGAAATCTCGGTATCGAATATTTTGGTGGAGTGCAATACATTCTCTATACACTATGTACTTAGTGCCTATAGAGAAATATACTATGTACATAGTGCCTATAGAGAAAGTAAAAATGGCTTAGAATATCTTTAAAACTGCTGCACGGGTATAGAAATATCGATTTTAAGGAGCTCGTTACTAGCGTTCTCAAGATTTAATGTCACAAAAATCTGTAAAATCTCGAACTAATCACTTGACAGTACGACGTTGAGAATTCATTAACGACGGTCTTGAGTTATGTAGCCTACTCTGGAGGCGTTTTTCGACTGCTCTGGTGGCTTAATGCGTAACCCGGGAAGCTGCTATCCCAAAGGTCATGAGTTCGATCCCTGTCATAGAGTAAGTGCTTTTTATATTATATTTTTCATTCCAGACGAAGAGCCGCGATACGTGCGGTACTGACACTTCAGAAACTTAGAGCCGTAATTTCAATAAACTGGTCATAAGTCTCCTAACTTAAATTACTTATTTAAGTAGTCTACATACTCTTTGAAAATATTTCAGTATAGTACATTAACACCCTGAATATGTGATTGCTCTGGCATAAAATATTATACTGCATATAATGATGTCATGCAAAGAACATGCTTTACTTATGAATCAGTGTGAATTATAAGTGCAGCATAGTGTACGCAGCATGGTGTTCTATTGTGATACCTCGGTACCTGTTTTACTTTATGGTACTTTTTCTTTATTTTAATTGCCTTATTGAACAGAAGGCTAAGCGGTATGTACGACATTTTAGAATACAATGGTTAAATAACGAACAACTAAAGGAATGGTTGTTACAGATGCCCCAGTGTCTTGGTGTGCTGATGCAAATATTGTCAATGCAACGTGAATGTGCGCTTGTCAGGGTTATTTCTTCAGTAAAAAATTAAGCTGTATGGAAAAAACAATAGAAAAAACACTTTGCCTTCAGTTCCAATTGGCTACGCAGTCCATACGAAAGAGACATATGAAAATGTGAGAGACATTTTAAATTATATAAATTATGACAGATTTACGTGGCAAATATGTTGTGATTTAGAGCTGGTTGCGATTCTTCTTGGCTTACAACAATGATTTACAAAATATTGTTGTTTCCTACGCGAATGGGACAGCCGGGTTAAGATTTTGCACTAAAAAAGGAAAGATTGGACTCTTCGGCAAACTTTGGAACCAAGAACAATGAACATAAAGCAGCAGCCATTGATGAAATCTAGAAAAATCTTGCTCTCTCCATTACACATCAAACTGGAACTGATTAAAATGTTCGTAAAAGTATTGGATCGTGATGGACCAGGGTTCAGATATTTACATCCAAAATTTCCAAAGATAAGTACAGTTAATGTAGGAATTTTGACCCCAAGTAAGAGAACTCTTTTCTGATCAACACTTCCATGGGCTTCTGACAAGAAAGGAACTTGCTGCTTGGGAATCTTTCAGAGAGGTCGTCTCAAATTACCTAGGGAATCGTGCATCAAACTGAGAGAAATAGCGGATAACATGTTGATGTCTTACCATCAAATGGGGTGCAATATATCGTTGAAGATACACTTTCTCCACTCTCATTTAGACTTTTCCCCTGAAAATTGTGGTGCAGTTTCTGATGAACATGGGAAGCGATTTCACCAGACAATTTCATCATTCGAAAGATGTTACCAGGGTAAATAGAGTACATCCATGTTAGCGGATTATTGCTGGACGGTGGTGGGGGATACTCCCAAGGCCCACTTTAGCAGACAAACTAAAAGGAGACTTATTTAAATGAGGTAGGCCTAGCCAAATAGTACCAGTTACGGAATATGCATTTTTTTTCTATTGCTTTCTTTCTCAAGGTATAATTCGTATAATTACAAGAAAACCAGACCATATTTGACAATTTTATTGTCATATTCGTATACAGCATGAAAAAATATGATGTGTCCCATACACATGACTTTCTATACATCTCTGCCACTAATTATTGTTAAGAAGCTTAAATGCTTCTATTTATTTCATGCTAATCGAGAAAAAATTATCAGAAATAGTCTTATTACTTGCTTCCTTGTAAGTAAAAGCGAAATAAGGGAGTACCATCGATTAAAATAATAGTCAAAGCTGGTTGCTATGTGACTGAAGTTCCTTTATTTCTATGGACAGGTGTTGACAAATTCCTGTATGAGAAAAGTATGTTTTTCAAGGCTGAAACCAAAAACAAGAAATATCTAAAAAAACGATCAAATCCACGAAAAAAGTGCATATAGCATAAATTGTATGTTTTAATCTACTCTACATTTTTTGTGTGGTAAGTTTTTGCCTATCTCTTACGGTTTAGCTGTTATGCAAATTTCCGCAAAATTCATCGAGAATAAAGTAGTCTTTGGGGTTTATTCCTAGAGAATTCAAGATATACATTTTATTTCTCAGGTAAATATATTTAATATACGGTATTTTAATCAAAATCGTGAGAGCCATTTTTAAGAAAATCAAACATTTCGAAAAATGTTCCATGTAAAGGATAATTTGGAGTGGGGGGATTTTTCTCAAAATCTTCTTCGTGTCGCATCCCTGGAAGATACTAAACTTAAATACCAAGTTTAGTATTTTAACGACTTTTCGTTTTTGAGTTATTGTGTTCACACACACACACACAACGACCTTTTTCTGAAAATGCTTTTTTTGGTTACAGGGGACCCTAAAACATAAATTTACAGTGAAATCTCGGTATCGAATTTTTGTGTGGAGTACAATACCTTCTCTATACACTACATAGTAGGCGTGGAGAAAGTAAAAATACATTGAATTTCAGTGTTTTCGTTTCCGTAACAGAAAAAAAGTAAAATTTTGTTGTTCAGTGCTATCACTTTAAACTATAGTACTCCCTTATTTTGCTACTACTTAAAACGAAGCAAGTAATAAGACTATTTTTGCTAATTTTTTTCTCGATTAGCAGGAAGTAAATAGAAGCATAAGCTTTGTTACAGAGATGTATAGAAAGTCATGTGCGTGCGTGTCTGGTAGGCTCGTGGTGAGCCTAGGTGTTGCTGCTGTGTATCTACTCTGGTAAGGGTTTAACCACAGGAATGAGGTGAAGGTTAAGGTTTTGTTTGAGGTTTCGAGTGTTAGTGTTAAGGAGGTAGCGCTGGTAGGCCCCTCGAGTGGTTGCATTTTCAGAAGCAGCATCCTTTCCTCTGCTCCGCTGGTGTTTATTTTATTTAAATATGGTGGTGAATTTTGATAGACCTCTCCCAATGCGAGGGGGGAGTGCTTTGTTCAGCTATTACGCTGTTGGCTGGAAAGTCACGTGAATGGAACACATCAGATTTTTATCATGTCCTGGATCCAGCATAAGAAACGACTAAAATCTCTAATAGCAATTACACAGGTACTTCATTGTTTAGATTTGCTGGACAATCCCAGTCAGTAGAATTGACGCGCTCGCATGCAATGCAAGCCAGTGACCTAGCTCCCAAATACTATCCGGACCCGACTGACGCGATAATTTGTTCAAAACACGCAGTATGACTCACTGAGGGCATTTTAGTGAATATACAGTGCCCGAAAAGAAGGAGTTCCACATATCCTCCCAGGCATTGCACTCCGGCTGGGGGTCCGATGCAATAATGCATTTTTCCCTCCACGGCAAAAAACAAAACAATAAAAAAGTAGAGCATCAACTGCTGTGCGAAGGGTCCGCGGCTCGTCGATTCCCAGCTGGGAATGGTATTTTTTCTCTAGCCCAGGTTATTCCCTATTCTCTCCAGAGTATGAAAGTATGGATATGAATGTGAAAGCGTATTTTCTGAAGATTAAAATTAAATAGGAATAAAAGCCATACAGAAATTAACATAATTGTCGAAGCGAATATGTTCGAAAGAAAATGGACCGACTGGTAAACCGTAAGAGATAGACTAAAATAGGTAATAGCTGTAAACACAACGCATGCTATAATGTCACAGCGCTCTCAGGGCATTATCGCCAAACATGAAATTATTTTGTAAAGAACATATAAATCCTTTAGTATCTAATGACTTATTATATTACATTTAGCCTATATTCTCTAGCCCTACTTTCTCAACCACGCATGTACAACTGCTCATCGTAGATAGAGAAGGTATTGTATTACAAAAATTCGATGTCGAGATTTCACCAAAAATATATATTTTGAGACTCCCTGAATCGAAATTTTTTTTAGAAAAACCTCGTTGTGTAGTTTCTGTTGGTGGACAGCATAACTCAAAAACGAAAAGACCGTTAAATACCAAACTTGGTATTTTGATTTAGTTTCTGCCAAGGATAATTTTCGAAAATTTTGATTTTCTCAAAAATGACTAACGATTTTGATTAAAATTCTGTATATTGAAGCTATTCACACCCCAAATAAAATGTATATCTTGAATTTTTTCGGAATAGCCTATAAAGAAGTCCTGTTTATTCTGGATGAATTTTGACGAATTTTGCGTAATTGCTAAACCGTAAGACAGGACAAAAACTTACAGTGCAAAAAATGTAGATATCGTCAAAACACACAGTTTATGTCTTTTACGTTTTTGTTGTGGAGGTCACCGTTTCCGAGATATTCCTTGTTATTGATTTTAATTGAGAAGTATTTATACGTTTCTCAGACAGGAAGTGTCCGTTTTTCTTTTGTCCCACTCCTGTCCAAGCAAAGAAGCGATTTGCAATGACAAATGTATAACGACAGCTTTTAAAACATTTGACTATCATATTACCATAGCATCTTGCGTTAGTGAACTCCTGTGCCACATGAAGTTCTTTTAGCATCGCAACTGTGGTTGTTACAGAAGCGAGAGTGAACCCGTGTTCACTGACGCACGTGTGTAACAATCGATGCTAACTATTAGCTCTGACTTACAAAGCAACCTGTTACACACGTTCGGCGATTACGGCCGTAGATCTTCATATTTACTTTCACTAAATCTACTATGTACATAGTGTATTGAGAAGCTATTGTATTGCATCCAAAATTTCGATACCAAGATTTCATCGGAAATAAATGTTTAGAAGTCCCTGATTCAAAAAAAAAATCTAGGAAAAGTTCCGCGAGCGTGAGTGTGTGTGTGTGTGTGTGTGTGTGTGTGTGTGTGTGTGTGTGTGTGTGTGTGTGCGCGTCAAGGATGTGACACGAAGATTTTGAGAAATTCCCCCATCCCCAACTACCCTTTACATGGAAACATTTTCCAAAATGTTGATATTTTTCAAAAAAACACGACGATTTTGATTTAAATATCGTGTATTAAAGATATTTACCTGACATATAAAATGTGTAAAATGATTTTTTCTGGGAATGGCCTCCAAAACTACTTTATTCTGAATGAATTTTACAGAATTTTGCTTAATTGCTAAACCGTAAGAGATAGACAAAAGCTTACGACACAAAAAATGTAGATCTCGTCAAAACCCATAATTTATGTCCTTTTCTTACACGCTTCATCACGCAAAGAAACAGATTTTAATCCCGTAGCAACCACATTTTAAAACATGTGACTGTCGGTTTAGTCTAGTGTATTCCTTTATTTCCCTTCTACTTATAAGGAACTAAGTAATAAGACCGTTTCTGCTAATGTTTTAGCATGAAATAGAAAAATAAGCTTATTAACAATAATGTACAGAAATGCAGTGAAAGTCATGTGAATGGAGCACATCAGCTTTTTTGGGGTGGTTGTTTCGAAACTGTCCGTATGTTTAGTACAATAGTAGAAGTGTCACGTAATTGGATGTCGTCCTGTACTACTATATAATTTTTAAAAACCAAAGTGTTACGTAAAACAGAGGTTAGATACAAAAAAAAATCTGATGTGTTCCATACATATGACTTTCTCTGCATCTCTGCAACAAATTATTGTTAAAAAGCTTATGCTTCTATTTACTTCATTCTAATCGAGAAAAAATTAACAGAAGTATTCTCATTACTTGTTTCCTTGTCAGCAAAAGGGAAATAAGGGGAGTACCATAGGTTAAAGTGATAATGAAATGCTGGTTGCTATGTGACTGAAGTTCCTTTCTTTGTATGGACAGGAGTTGACAAATTCCTGTATGAGAAAAGTATAAGTTTTTTAAAGCTGAAACCAAAAGCAAGGAATATCTCACAAACGATCAACTCCGCGACGATAATGTATATTACTTAAATTGTGTGTTTTAACGTGCTCTATATTTTTTGTGGTCTAAGTTTTTGTCCATCTCTTACGGTTTAGTAGTTATCCAAAATTCCGTAAAATTCATCCAGAATAAAGTAGTCTTCAGAGGCTATTCCCAGAAAATTCAGGATATACATTTTATTCATTAGGTAAATATATTTTATATACGATATTTTAATGAAAATTGTTAGAGCCATTTTTGATAAAATCAAAATTTTTGAAAAAGTTCCATGTAAAGGGTAGTTTGGGGTGGGGAATTTTTCTAAAAATCTTCGTGTCGTATCCCTGGAACACACTAAACTGAAATACCAAGTTTGATATTTTACCGACTTTTCGTTTATGAGTTTTCGTGTTCACAGACACACGGACACACACACACACGAATCTTTTTCTGAAAATGCTTTTTTTTTGGATACAAGGGACCCTAAAACATAAATTTCCGTGAAATCTCGGTGCAATACCTTCTCTATACACTATGTACAGAGTATGTGTAGAGAAAGTAATAAGGAAATGTCTACTGGCTTAGGAATTGGAACCATACGGCTCTAATTGAATTGCGTCAAACGAGCGAACAGTAACAGATGAACACAGACATTGTAATTCTCTACAGGAAGCCATAAAATTGCATTATCTTTGAGTCTTCCCTTTACAACTGCTTTTAGTTTTACGATGTGGTTACTACTGGTAATCTGGCTTCTTGTCCAAGTAACGGCAGAAGAAAGCATTTTTATTGCAGCAGCAAGAGACATGCCGGAGCTTGGTTTGCGATTTACCGGATGTTGTCCGTAGCGTTCCACCCATTCATTCCTTTTCCATTATATTACCTTTTCGTTTCCAGGCAGTCCTTACACACATACAGCGTTGCAGGAACTGCAAAGCATCTATAGATGCTGACTTTATTACTTTCGCTATACGTACACAGAGCACAAATAGTATTAGACATCGAATTTCTGATTGTCTGTAGGGGCATTTATAGGGCGTGTCTTCTGATATCCGCTCCGTCACTCTAATTGGCGAAGGAGCTTACTGTTGTAGTCCACGTTACCTAATCTCACTTCCAGTTGAGGGAGGTGGCTATACCTATTGGCGAATGAGTTGACAAACACAGCAAAGGTATGCTCTATTGGTTCGATATAGAACACTCACCTGCAAGGTGACAGTATCAGCCAATAAAATAAAAACATGACGTAATAAAGTAGCCTACAAACAGTAAGGAATGCGGTGTACGACAGTGCCGATTTCTCTCTGTGCCTTGTGTACTATGTACATAGTATAAAGAGAAGGTAGATATTGCATTCCTCCCAAAAATTTGATACCGAGATTTCACTGGAAATAGACGTTTTAGAGTCCCATGTATCCAAAAAAATATTTTCAAAATACGTCCGTGTGCGTGTCCGTGTGTCTTTGAACACGATAACTCAAAAACGAAAAGTCGGTAAAATACCAAACTTGATATTTAAGTTTGGTATCTTCCAGAGATGCAGAGATATTGAGAAAAATTCCTCCAACTCAAACTACCGTTTACTTGGAAAAATTGTCGAAAATTTTAATTTTCTCAAAAATGACTCTTACTGTCCCCAGACACACATACATACAGAGGTACCCTTTTACAAAAATGCTTTTTTTTTTTTGGATTCAAGAGGACCCAAAACATGTATTTCCTGTGAAATCTCGATATTGAATTTTTGGACGGAATGCAATACCTTCTCTATAAACTATTTACACAGTATGTATAGCGAAAGTCCAAAAAAGTCCTTCTGTGTAGCCATTAAAATTGCACAACAGTTTCTCATGCTACTTGTAGATGATTACTAATGGTTATTTAATATACTTTTTATACTCATACATTAAAATACCTTCATTTACTGTTAAAAGTCTATATCGAAATAAAAACCATTTCCATACAGATTTTCACGCTTGCGCGCTTCGCTACTAATTGCTATTCACTGTCTCCTAATCTTAATAGAATCACAGAAACATACGCGTGCAATAACCTCTAAGAATATTTATTTATATATGGGTATTATAATAATATATAATTATTTCCCGAATCTAAACTCATAATAGTTTAAACTCTTATATGGTAAAACTAGCTGCCCCACATATCTCTGAAGTATTAGTACACTTATTTAGCGGCTGTCTTCAAAATGGAATTTTTCCATCTTGCTTAAAAAGAGTCAAAGTAGTTCGCATCCATAAGAAAGGCGCCAAAGGTGGTTATGATAAATATAGACCTGTGCCTATCATACCAGTTATAGAAAAGGTTTTTGAAATTATTTTAAGTAATCAAATTATCAAATAGTTTGTGAACAGTTCTATTTTTACTTTCTCTAGCCCCTTCACCTAAAAATTCGATGTCGAGAGTTCACCAGAAATACATGTTTTAGGACCCCCATGAGTCCAGAAAAGGCATTTTCAGAAAAAGGTCTGTGTGTGTCTGTGGACAGCATAGCTCAAAAATGAAAAGACTGTTGAATACCAAACTTGGTATTTAAGTTTGGTATCTTCCAGCGACAAGAAGATTTTTAAGAAAATCCCCCAACTGACTACCCTTTACATGGAAAAGTGTTCGAAAATTTTGTTTTTATTAAAAATAGCTCTAAGGATTTTTATTAAAATATCACATATTAAAGCCATTTCGACCACAAATAAAATGTAATTTCTGGGAATAGCTTCTAAAGGCCTGTTTAATCCTGGATGAATGTTGTTTAATTTAGAATAACTAGTAAACCGTAAGCGATAGAAAAAACTTACTGTACAAAAACTGTAGATCTCGTTAAAATACACAAGTTATGTCATAAACATTATTTTCGTGGAACTTACCGTTTTAGAGTTATACCTTGCTATTAGTTTCAGTTGTGAAGTACTTTTCACAGACGGGTGTGTTCGTTTTTCTTTTGTTCTACACCTGGCCAAGCAAAGAGACGATCTGAAATGACAATCACATAACGACAGCTTTTAAAACATTTGACTATCACTTTAGTCTAGTGCATTCCCTTAGTTCCAGTCTACTTATAAGGGACTAAGTAACAAAAATCTGCTAACGTTTATCTCGATTAGCGTGGTGTTGAAAGAAGGATTGCCTTTTGTAAGACGTTTGTTTGTATAGTAGGTAGAGAAAGCCATGTGCGTGTAACACATAAGATTTTTTTGTGATAAATAGCGTGGTTTAAGGTCTGTCGAACCACAGAGAGTGCAATCGAAGCCTTTATTATATATTATGAGTACCGAGAAAAAAGAAAAAAAAATGAATAATAGATTTTATGATATGTCTAAGGCCTTTGAAAGTGTATCTAATTGTGTTTTATTGAGCAAATTAAAGTTTCAGGGATTTAATTATTTAGCTCCGAGTCTTATAAAATCATACTTAAGCGATAGATTTCAATCTGTATTTTCAAATGATACATTTTCACAAGTCCCGGTTGTAACTGGGGTACCGCAAGGTTCGATATTCGGACCGGTGTTGTTCATTTCTACTTTCTCTATACGTGCTATGTACATAGTGTATAGAGTAGGTATTGTAATGCACCCAAAAATTCGATAACGAGATTTCACTCGGAATATACCTATACTTTGGGACCCCCTGAATCTAAAAAAAAGCATTCTTAGAAAAATGTCCGTGTGTGTGTCTGTGTCTCTGTCAGTGGGCAGCATAGCTCAAAAATGAAAAGATCGTTAAAAATTAAACTTGGCATTTAAGTTTGGTATCTTCCAAGGCTGAAACACGAAGATTTTCAAGATCATCCCACCACTCTAAACTATTCTTTACATGAAAAACAATTCGAAAATGTTGATTTTCTTAAAAATTGTCCAACGATTTTGATTAAAATCTCGTATATTTAAGATATTTACCTGACAAATAAAACGTATATCTTGGATTTTCTGGGAATAGCTTCCGAAGACTACTTTATTCTAGATGAATTTTGTATAACTACTCAACCGTAAGAGTTGGAAAAAATAACACACAAAAAACGTAGAGCACGTTAAAACACACAATTTATGTTATATACCTTTTTTTTCGTGGAGTTGATCAATTTTGAGATATTCCTTGTTTTTGGTTTCAGCTTTGAAAAACATACTTTTCTCATATAGGAATTTGCCAACTCGTGTCCATACAGAAAAAATCTTATGTGTACCATTCACATGACTTTCTCTATATCCCTGCAACAAATTAATCTTAAAAAGCTTATACTTCTATTTACTTTATGCTAATCAGAAAAAATTAGCAGAAATATTTTTATTACTTGCCTCCTTGTAAGGAGAAGCGAAATAAGGGACTACCATAGGTTAAAATGATAGTCAAAAGCTAGTCGCTATATCAATGAAGTTCCTTTGTTTATATGGATAGGAGTTGACAAGTTCCTGTATGAGAAAATTATGTTTTTCATAGCAGAAACCAAAAATAAGGAATGTCTCAAAAAGACGAACCCCCACGAAAAAATTTATATGACATAAATTGTGTGTTTTAACGCGTTCTACATTTGTTGTGTAGTAGGCTTTTGTCCATCTTACGGTTTAGCAGTTATTCAAAATTCAGTAAAATTCATCCAGAATAAATTACTCTTCAGAGGCTATTCCCAGAAAAATCAAGATGTACATTTTATTTGTCAGGTAAATATGTTTAATATACGAAATTTTAATCAAAATCGTTAGAGTCATTTTTGAGAAAATCAAAATTTTCGAAAACACTTCCATGTAAAGGGTAGTTGGGGGTGGGGTGATTTTTCTCAAAATCTTCGTTTCGTATCTCTGGAAGATACTAAACTTAAATACCAAGTTTGGTATTTTACCGACCTTTCGTTTTTGAGTTATCGTGTTCACAGACACACGGACACACACACACACACACACACACACACACACACACACACACACACACACGGACGTTTTTGTGAAAATGCTTTTTTTGGATATTGGGGATCCTAAAACATATATTTCCGGTGAAATCTTGGTATTGAATTTTTTGGTGGAGTGCAGGACCTTCTCTATACACTATGTACATAGTGCATATAGAGAAAGTAAAAAGAACTTCAGTCACATAGCAACCAGCTTTTGGCTTTCACTTTAACCTATGGTACTCCCTTATTTCGCTTCTACTTACAATAAAGCAAGAAGTAAGACTATTTCTGCTAATTTTTCTCGATTGGCATGCAATAAATATAAGAATAAGCTTATTAACAATAATTACAGAGATATAGAGAAAGTCATGGCATCACAGAAACGAGGAAATCAATAATCCAGGGCATACATGGTAGCTCTGCTCCAACCAAAATATTTATTTTTACAAGAATAGTTATATTTACATTCTGTTATCAATGGATATATTTTGCCAGGTGCTTCATCCATAAGGTTTTAATTTCATCTGTGGAAGATATCTTCGCTTGTACCCACTGTACTCTAACGATTTCTGTTTTAACAGGGAGTACAACTTTTTATATTGGGATATATCAATTCCATGTGTCACCTTTAGAGTAGTTTTCAATACTGAATAATTTGTCCAAAGGTTGGGGATTTCATTGTTTTTGAACATTTCTTCAAAGTAAATTAATGGGACATTTTTCGAGAATGAAGTTACATTTTTTTATGCTCCCTTTTATGAATATATCATAGACCTTTTTAGATTTTTATGGAAGAAAATTGTTAACAAAATTACTCCCCTCCTCTCTTATGTTAGGAGGTGTGGAGCTAAATTCCACATCATTATCATTAGGCCAAAATACCTCAGGCTCCATCTTGCAAATCAACTAACTCCGTGAATCGAATTTCATTTGTTATCGAGGTATGCATAGAATACGCATAGCGGTCGACGGAGTTCATATTTCGTATGTAGGATATTTAAATATTAAATGTTTATTGTTTATTTACATGGCGTAGAAAAAATTATGTATACAACTCTCGTATAATGGTCAGTAGAATATTCCTGAGGTTTTTCTACGCTCACTTCGCTCGCGTCGAAACCTACCTCTCACTCGTATACCATTAACTACGTACCATTTTAGGATCGTTGCATAAATAACTATTAAAGGACTAGTTTATTGAAATTTTATTGCCAACTATTCATCAATTCCAAATTTGTCCCAGGTTTTCATCTCGTTTCTACGTTCAACACAAGCATCAACAGGTGGAAATCACAAAAATATTAAACCCCGACCGCTCATTGGTTTTCATCAAGCTGGTAGTTAATTACTGGAGTACATATAACCAATACCTCGATAAATTAACTTGTTCATGAAAACGTGAATCAAACGGTAGTGTGTTGGAAATATACACGATATTCCGTAATTAGGTACCTCAATTAGGTACCTACCTAAACCATGGTGAAACACAGGCCACTGGGTGGCATGTGAACACAATTTGGTTAGCTTTAACATATAATAATAATAATAATAATAATAATAATAATAATAATAGCTCCATGGCACAACAGCTCACAAGCAACCTTGGCCTACCTCCCGCCGCTGCGTCCCCCATCTCGGTCCATGACACACGTCATGGATGGGGTGCAGTATTGGAGGGTGAGTGGTGGTCAGGGCCTTGAACCCCCTCCCCCGGTCGGTTAAGGCGGTCCTCATGATCTGCAGCCGCTACTTCTCCATCAAGTAGCACCTCAGTTGGCCCCCCATGGACCTCACGAGGCTGAGTGCACCCCCGGACCGGAAAGATCTCCCCGCCGGTACCGGGAATCGAACCCAGGTCTCTCGCTTGGTAAGCAACTGCGCTACTACCGCGCTAAGGAGAGGACACTTAACATATAATCATATTAATTATAATAAGTATTCTTATATTGTGATTATTATTACTATTATGATTCTTATTATTATTATTATTATTTATTAGCAATACATACTGCATTCACAAACTTGCGGAATGTGTAAATAATACATAAGCAAGTTTACACAACATTTCCTTATAAACAATTCTCTTCCACTGTTACACATTCCTGTCACTGCATATAAAGAGACTGGAAGCTCTCCTGGAAATCATTTTTAGATACCTGTCGTAGTGCCCTTGTATGTATAGTAATTTTTTCGGCATTCGAAAATGTTGACTGAAACGTTTATGCCATTCAAACACCTGAGTTTTCTTCAACACTGCTTCACCATAAGCTTCTTCCGTCATTCATTATGTATGTATGTATGTATGTATGTATGTATGTATGTATGTATGTATGTATGTATGTATGTATGTATGTATGTATGTATGTATGTATGTATGTATGTATGTATGTATGTATGTATGTATGTATGTATGTATGTATGTATGTATGTATGTATGTATGTATGTATGTATGTATGTATGTATGTATGTATGTATGTATGTATGTATGTATGTATGTATGTATGTATGTATGTATGTATGTATGTATGTATGTATGTATGTATGTATGTATGTATGTATGTATGTATGACATTGGGAACAGTGCTCTGCCATACGGGCAGTCGCGAGGTGAGTAGGTAACGCAGTGAGTGTCGGACCGCTTCTACGAGGGCTGTCCCAGAAATACCCGACCTAACAAAGAAAGTACAAACATTTTGGGGAGAAACATCTTTATTTCTCTACATAGTCTCTTTTCAGCTCGATACACTTTTCCCAGCGATGTTCAATAGCTTCGATGCCCTGTTTATAGTGAGAACTATTGAGGTCTGCAAAATAGCCATCAACTGCAGACTACACCTCTTCATTGTTGGCAAATCTTCTATCACCAAGCCAATTTCTTCAAGTTTGGAACCAGAAAATAATCAGAGCAGGCAAAATCTGGCGAATAGGGTGCATGAGGAAGTAACCAAACTTTAAGTCCTTGATTTTACTCATGACAATAATGGATGTGTGAACTGATACATTAGCTTGATGAAACAAAACTTACCTCTTCGCTAAATTTGGCCGTTTTTGCTCGATTTCATCACTCAAACGCTGTAACAGGTTTGCATAGTATTCGCTATTGATTACTTTTCCTTTTTTGAGATAATCAATGAAAATTATCCCGCGTGAGTCCCAGAAAAAGGACGGTATAACCTTGTCTGCAGACGGAACTGTCTTCGCCTTCTTTGGAGCCGATTCTCCCCTTCCAATCCACTGTTTTGATTTTTCCTTCGTCTCAAGTGTGAAGTGATGTTGTTATGAATCGACGCAAACATTTAGCTTTATTGTGGCAAAACATTGCCAAACACTCGACTAACATATCCTCATAACGCTGTTTTTGTTATATTGTGAGCAAACGTGGCACCCTCCTTGCAAAGAACTTTCTCATATTAAAATTTTCAGTTAGAATGCGATATACAGAACTTGTCTGCAAATTCTGCTATCTCGCGCACTTTCAGTCGTGGTCTTCCAATACCATTTTGTGGATTTTCTTTACAATTTCTGGACAGGTAATCTCATTTGGTCGACCACTGTGATGTTCCACTTGGCAGCTCGTACGGCCGCGTTTAAACTCTGCCACCCAATATTTCACTGCTGTAAACGAAGGAGCAGACTCCTCCAAAGTATAATCTAGCTCAGCTTTAATATTAGTTAGAAAATATTGTATCACATAACGATGCCCAGTTTTATACATGTTTACAAATTCTTTGAGAACATTCACAAATGCTGGTTTCCAAAGAAGTGATAAACAATGTAAAATCGTCAAACTTCAAGTTTAAGCTTTCTAAGGTTGCTACTTTTTCCCATTGTTGTTGTTAGAAACAACAACCGATATCTTTACGTCAGGTCGGGAACTTCTGTAACAACTCACGTACATCGTTGGGGATGGGAACAATTGGATGGAGTACTTAATCTTTCTCTATGCGACACTGAGATCCAATAGACAATGTACACCATTTTGAAAAACGTATAATTTTTACTTTCTCTATACGAACTATGTGCATAGTGTATACAGAAGGTATTGTATTCCACCCAAAAATTCGATACCGAGATTTCACCGGAAATATATGTCTTGGGTCCCCCTGACTCCAAAAAAAAAAAAAAAAAGCATTTTTATAAAAAGGTCCGTGTGTGTGGAAGCAACTAATAAGACTATTTCTGCTTTTTTCTCGATCAGCATGAAGCAAATAGAAGAACAAGCTTATTAATAATAATTTGTTACACAGAAGTAGAGAAGGTCATGTGAGTGGAACACATAAGATTTTTATATATTAAGATACCATAAGTAGTTCCTGAAACAATCTTCTTGGTGCTCCTGGAAATACAGGACAACCTTTACTCGACATATTTCACGCCGAAAAATAAAGCTAAGGAAGAGAAGTTATTTTAAACCGTGTGTGTTTAATAATAAATGTAGGTAAGTGAATAGCTGTGAGTGTTAGAGCGGTATCACTCTGTACGAGATTATTGATCCAGACAAGCAAACGTTGTCAGGGGACAACATGAACATGAGTAATGTCACCAAGTGAGTGCTTTTAGAGTGCTCTTACATAGATAGAAAAACGAGCCTTCAAATGGATCCACGAAAACCACAGTTCTATACTTTCCACAAGTATATTTCAAACTTTTGCAACTAAATCTTAAATCTATGACATGTATTGATTGATTCCTTTATTTTACGAGAGATGTGTCAAATAAAATGCAATATATCACATGCATTTATAACTTCCTTACTTTCGGTCATATCTTCGTGACAATTTTGAAATGCTTTTTTACGATTAGTTTTGAATTTGTAACATTTATTTAGTATTCCATGGATCATGTAAGTGAAAGGAAATATTTTCACTTGAATACGATACATATTATAAAAGTAATTATTAATTATATTGACCTCTTAAAACATGCTATCATTCGAGAAGTAAAATTGAAATTAGAAGTGAAGTTGTTAAATGCTCTTCATAAAAAAAAAAAATGTTAACTTTCTCTACACGTACTATTTACATTGTGTATAGAGATGATGTTGCATTCCACCCAAAAACTCGATACCGATATTTCGCCGGAAATACATGTCTTGGGTCCCCTGAATCCAAACAAGCTTTTCTGGAAAAAGGTCCGTGTGTGTCTGTGGACAGCATAGCTCAAAAACGGAAAGATCACTAAATATCAAACTTGGCATTTACGTTTGGTATCTTCCAAGGATGCGATACGAAGATTTTCAAAAACATCCCCCCACTCCAAACCAACCTTTACAAGAACATTTTTGGAATCTTTGATTTTCTCAATAATGACTAACGAGTTTGATTAAAATCTCTTATTTTTAAGATATTTACATGACAAACGTATATCTTAAATTATCATGGAATTGCCTCTGAATAATACTTTATTCTGAGTAAATTTTACTGAATTTTGCATAGGGATATTCAAAAACTTACTACAAAAAATATATAGATCACGATAAAACACACAATGTATGTCTAATACATTTTTATCTTGGAGTTGGCCGTTTTCGAGACATTCCTTTGTATTGATTTAAATTTTAAAATACTTAAACTTTTCTCATACGGAAACTTGTCAAGGTTTGGCCAAGCAAAAACACAGATTGCAATCTCATAGCCACCACATTTTTAAACATTTGACGCGGTTTAGTCTAGTATATTCCTTTATTTCCCTTCTACTAAAAAAGGGAACTAAGTAATAAGATACTAAGGAACTAAGGTTAAATAGATAGAAGAATAAGCTTATTATTAATAATTTGTTATAGAGATGTAGAGAAATTCATGTGAATGGAGTACAAGTTTTTCTTCTTTTTTCAGCCCGCATCTAATTCTTCGCTCCAACAGGGTTGGCAAGACTGGTCTTCAGTGCTAGAAAACTGTTACATATGAACCAGAATGTAGTCTATGTTTTCTGTGCTTGCAGATTGTATATTTTTATTTTCTGACGGTCTCATGTGCTCCAAAGAGAACGCGAATAAACAGTGGATTGTTACATTCTCGTTGGCTTCAACATAACACAGCTAAAGGATAACCGCAATGCTCTTAGAACAATAAACGTATATACCTCCTTTGGGTTTACTTGTCTCGAGGGAGATAAAAGTTGAAGGTCGCCTTATAACAATAGACAGAAGGGTGGGAATCTGCTTCTCTTTTCAACATACCTACCTCTTTTTGTTTCTTTAGGAATGAGAAACATTAAAGCAAATGCGGTATACTTGAAAACGGGCAGACCCAAGAGTGGCAAAAAGGGTTTTCGGGATTTTACTGAGACCCCTTTACTCAGTTTCAGCTCTATACCCAAGACGCTTTGCACTTGACAGCTAACAGTACCGACCGACCGAAGTTACTGGCTGGCTGAGGTTCAGCCAGAGTGTTTTTGCTGCGTACCCACCCTCAACAGGGTTTTTATTTCGGGATGGGGTGTTAAGGATGGCTTTTTCAATTTTGGGATGGGTGAGGGCAAAAGGAGGTAGCATGTTTCTACCCAACGAATGTCATTTGGATGCAGCGACCCTTCTGCACCTCTGGTGTATGGAATTTCAAAATTATGTGTTAAAAAACATGTTATCATAATTTTGCAGGTTTGAAATTTTGAAGCTAGTCACCTCTTGGTGAGGTAGTAATGGAGCTCAGCTTTTGTACGACTATTGGAGTTGCTCCAGTGTTATCTGGTATGCCCGCAAGCCATGCGGGGAACCCGATGACGCCTGAAGCGGCGTGTTCTGGGATCGTAATCACCAAGAGACCTAACCAGGACGCTCTGATGATGGTTTAACTTTTCATAAAATTTTGTAGCCCGGCGTATAATTTCGTCCTCCACGTATGGTAGCGAGGAAGCCTCATGCAGCAGCCTCACGGGAAATGCACGGCCCACAGAATAGATGGACCGGAGTCCTCTGTTCTGTGGCCGTTGGAGCAGGAGCAGCCAACTGTCTGCGGCCACGCCCCAGACCTCACAGGCGTATAGCATGAGTGGGATTATCAGCTCCCGGAAAAGGTGTATCTTCAGGCGAACCGGCATCCCGGACTTCAGCATGGGGTACAGGGAGGCGATAGCCCCCTGCGCCTTGGCTGAGACGCCTCGGATATGTTCGCCGAAAGTTAGACCCTTGTCCAGTTTAACCCCCAGGTAGGAGACGGAGTTTCGCCACTCTATTCTTTGGCCCTGGTAGGAGAGTGGTGCATTCATTAAAATACAGATCATAAGTTTTATCCCATAGACTTCCTGAACCAATCACAAGGCAGCATTCTGGTCGGACGGTAACAAAACGGAAACGGAAATAGTTGCGGCCGTTTTGCCGCGTGCATTAGTTTGTATCAAGTTATTATTTGCGAGCTACATATTATTCATTGTTATTTATATTCGCTATTATTACTTTCTCTACACGCACAAAGTGTATAGAGAAGGCACTGTATTGTATTAAACAATGCCATACCAATATGTCACAGGAAATACATGTTTTGAGACCCCGAATAAAAAATCTCTTACTAAAATGTCCATGTGTGTCTGTCAGTCTGTCTGATTGTCAGCATGTGTGTGTGTCCTTGGACAGTATAGCTCAAAAATGCAAAGTCCATTAAATGCCAAACTTGGTATTTAAGTTCAGTATCTTCCAAGGGTGCGAAAATCTTCAAGCAAATCCCTCCACCTCCAATTACCATATACATATCGAATTTTATTATTTACCCAAAATGGCTAGCGATTTTGATTAATACATTTCATATTTAAGATATTCACATTAGAAATAAAATACTGAATTTCTTTAGATATTTTTATTTTGGATGAATTTTGTGGAATTTTGTATAACTGGTAAATGGTAAGAAATTGACAAAAACTTACCTAATAGAAACAGTAGAGCTCGTTGGAACACAAAGTTTATGTTATATACATTTTTTTCTTGGAGTTAATCCTTTTTGAGATATTCCTTGTTATTGGTTTAAGCTTTAAAATACTTATACTTTTCTCACAAGGAATGTTGTCAACTCCTGTTCATACAAACAAAGGAAGTTCCATCACATAGCAACCAGCTTTGCCATATCACTGAAGCCAATGGTACTCCCTTATTCCCCTTCTACTTATAAGGAGGCATGTAATAAGACCATTTCTGTTAACGTTTTCTTGATAAGCATGAAGTAAATAGAAGTTTAAGCTGTTTAACAATTATAGAAATGCATACGATTTTATGGTGGTTTGGTGTTTTTATATACGGGGTAGAAGGTGAATATATGCACATAATTCATTTAGTAGGGAACAATAAGTATATTACACAAGTGTATCTCATATTGTCAGCTTACCACTAATGTCATAAATGAAGCACAACTTTCAGCGTCTAATGTGTTTTTAGTTTCCCTACGTGACGTCTCTTTTGTACTTATATACATCTTCTCCTATGTTTAGTACACTCACAGACAATAAAAATACCCCTGGCGCTGTTATTTTGCTGAAAATGTGAAGGTTAGACGGAGACCCGGATCGTCCGATAATTTTCATTGGTGCCATTCTGGTACAACATACCATGCGAGTAAGAAGAGATAAAACCAATTGGGCAAATAACCCTCTCATTCCTCATCCCGCTGGGTGCTCCGCCAGTATAGCATAAGCCGACTATTAATTTTTTCGATCACGTGCGCGAGTCACCTTGGCACTAGAATTTTGAATGAAGCACAAAGAAAAGATTAACCTAATTTTGCATCACACGGTGATAGGTGGAGTATTGTCCAACCTGAAAGTTTGGGGATCACCAGTTCGCAACACAGAACTTCATTTTTTCCAAGTTAGTCTCATGTGTTGGTAATGTGGTTTGTCCAATGTGCTTTTAAGAGCATAGCAAACAGGTGAAAGACGTGGGCGGGGTCAGCGAAAAGATCACGGCTTACGATAAGTTTTTCAGGCGTATGTTGAATGTCTTTGAGTATACAACTCACATAACGCCAACCTGCACTCAGGTCACTCACAATGAGGACCCGAGTGAACCGATTTAGTGGAAAACGTTATTTTACACAATGAATGACTTTATACATGCCGAATTGGCAGATATTCATTCTATTTACGCCGCAACTGGGTAAGCTGCCAACATTGCGAAGGATTGTGTCTTTTTTTTTAAGTGTTGAGGTTTAATTTTAATTTCTCACCTTTCAGGAGTAAGTTCAAATCCGGCAGAAGGCGATGGATTATTTCGGTTGTAAAAATCTTTAACATGACTTCCTTCGGAAGGGAAGTAAAGCCATTGGTCGGGTGTCATATTTACCACACGTAAAAGAACCACAAGTCTGATAAAGAGATTTTTGAACAATATTAAGTGGTATTTCATGTCCAATATAGAATGGGACACCAAGAACCACAGAAAGTAAAGAGAATCCATAAATAAAGTTAATTTTATTTATTTAGGAGTACAGAGGATGATTTTGAATTTAAAAGACGGAAGTGCAAATTCTTACATATTGGTTGGAGTTATATGTTTGTAGAATAAAACCAAATTACTAACTTTTTCACTTTTATTTCATATCATCCACTTCTTACGGTCAAGACCACTTGTTCCATGTTCTCCATTCTGTGGTTTCGCGCCGTTGGCTCCCCGGCACCGGCTCTTAAGTCCTAGGGGGGTGTCAATCGTAATTACGGGGAGGGTAAGCCTACTATGAAATCATTCTTTTGAACATTTTATCACAGAAGTCTTGCACCGAAGTAGCTATTATCCAATAATATTTATTTGTAGCCTTAAGGACATTATGTTCTAGAAAAGTCAATAGCGTCAAAATTACATAAAAATTATCCTAATAAATCCGGAAAATGGATGGGATCAACCCCGGGCGCTTTCCGTGTCCCGAAGCCATAGCACCACGCTCAATCCCATTACATAGAACAACTTTTAACACCTCTCGAATTATAAGTCTGTCCAGAAGATTCAACAACTCCTTCCTGGTCTTCCTCCTCTTCATTGTACTGATGGCCTGGACATTTGAATATCTCTTTTTATTGAGAGTATATCTTGTTCTACTTTTTTATTCCGGTTCAAGCTGAACATGCTTTATTCTCCATAAAATAGTTCGCGGAATGTGAATAAGTTCGTCTTTGTTTTCAAAGGAAGTCTTTTCCAGAAAGAAGACAATGTGACGCAGCAGGAACCCAGATTGCGGAGGATGACTACAGCTCTTTGTGCACTAGTCATTATTCATGTTGGAGACAACCGGAAATGGCAGCTTAGAGGACAGATCCATATCCAGGTAGCTCGTGCATAATACAGGTATATCGGGAGCCAACTGGGCTGGAATAATTCAAAGCATCACATCTTTCAGATTCGCCGTGAAGTTACAACGGAGATGTTGATAGGCTGAGCCTGCTTGCTCAAGAAAATGTCTATCATCCTCTCAGCAACAACATGAGCATGTTCTCGTTTTGCTGAAGGGGTTGTATTATTTAGGAAGATACTTTGCCTTAACGTATCAGTGGTACGGCATGTCTGAATGATGATGGGGCAGGCAGAGGCTATCACTGTGAAATGTTTTATCCATTTTAGAAATTTATTGCTGTAGTCACGTTTTAACTAATATTGAATAAACCTGACATTCTTTTTTAACAACAATAAAAACAAAAAACTGTGAAAATGCCACAAGTAGGCCTTCATTTTATCCGAAGGCTGCGGATCGCGCTAATGCGTGCTCCGCACACAGTCTACTACACTGCAGAGATTTCTATTCCGTAACTCCTTGTTACTTGTTCACGAATGTTACTTACACACATCCACACATGATGTGTGGATGTGTGTATGTGTGATGTGACAAGTAATGTTTGATTTGTTTCTTGTCTTGCTGAAACAAATCGTACACCATTTCAATTTGCAGGACCTCAAACGGGACCGCGTGATTGTAACTGCACATTCTTTTATTATAATTTTCTTCATAGTAATACCTATTATAATTGGAGGGTTTGGTAATTGATTAGTACCTTTAATATTAGTAAAATCTGCTTCCTGAGGACACAGTTTGCAAGTCGAGAATCGCGTCTCAGTTAAGGGACCAGTAAGTGGAAGACTTGGCAACAGCGAAGGGCAAACTTTAAAGTCAGGTCCACTTTGGTATCATCATATTCTGAAAACTATATATATGGTCGTTAAACTATGAGGTGAGGTAACCCCTGCCGCTGTCTTGCTCCACTACACGAGAGACCCGAGAGTCGCCGGGAAAGTGGTGCCGGCAAAGACGCACTAAAATACGTATCTTAAGATAAATTTCGAAAATATTAACTTTCTGCTCACAATCGGACAGCACAATTTACTAAAATATTCTCACACACTCGTCTCTAAGCTAAGCAGCAAGAATTCTCGTGATTTCTTGCATGACGTTATCTCTAAGTTTCTGTAGATTACGCAGGAATTTCTGCTGCTGAGCTTAGGTGAATGAGCGAGAACATCTTTAACTTGTTATGCTGCCTGTTTGGTAGCAGATGGTCAATATGTTCAGCATTTGTTTAAGATAATTCCAGCGCGCCTTAGCCGGTGACAGTGGAGAGAGGTCGCGAGAGGGTTTACCTTATAATTTAATGACCCTATACGTATATGTATAATGAGTACCAGTCTTGTTAAAACTTGAAAGTCGTGTTCATTTGCGCGAATACATTCTTGACCTCAACGGACGAGATTTTCATTTACACGCATAAGTTCTCGCGTTATATATACTTTCTGTACTATAGTCACACAGTAGAATTTCAGTTTTGAAAGTTTAATAGCTGTATAAACAGAGGTCCGGAAATACCCACTTGCTGTGAAACACGCCTGAGTGACTTCTTAGCTGAGCGTTTGAATGTGGCAGCAATTTTATCTAGCTTTTTCTACATTGGAGCATGTCGTTTTGACTTCTTGGTTTAGCGTTTAGCGATCCCGTTGTCCATCTATGGATCAAGTATAGATCCCGAAACTGGATAACCAGAAAATTTCTGCTGAAATTGTCTGATATCTGTCTATATGATTCAGTTTTCACGTGCGTATCGTGCATTAAATGCAATGTTCAAGTGTGAATTTATTGACAGGTATTTCCTTGAACCAATACGAGAATAACATTTCTAAGGAAATCGCACACAAAACACGTATTGCCGAAATACTTCACAACACGAACACAAAAGAAGGACTGGACAGCTCAAGCTGATAAATGTACCCTTGACACGTCCGAGGTCGTTGCCGTCTTGGCGATATGTACCGTGCGACCCAAAAACAACTGAACCGCTGTGCGGAATACCAGTTACATACCTACCGAGTAGAGATCGACCTGCATGGCCACTGCACGCGCCACATATAAACAACCTGTACGAATGCGTTGGGGAACGTGGCTCGACGCAGCAGTATATTATGATGTACATTACAATATCTTTTACAGGTAATTTACACCTTTGATGATAGTGCAAGATTGTAAAATGTGTTTCAAATGGATTGACTGAAGATTTGCAGTTCTTACAGAAGAACTTTGCAGGTATATATACGTCAATAACACATATTTGGAAACATTGAACATGTAAATGCCTCGAGTCCTGAAAGCTGTCGATGAACTTGTGCAAGAAATTAATCAGAGACCCCTGATACCTGTTTTAGAGACCATATGAAAAGAAAGTGAAGACAGTGTTTGGGGGAAAAAAAATGTCGGATTTTCAATAATACGTGAAATACGAAATATGCTACGAGGTGTTGCTAATGAAATAATTGCTGATGAAGTATCTTACCCATTAGTCGATTATGTGTCCTATTTTGTGATATGGAGCGAAGTTATCAGATAATAAAATTTTCACAATTTTCAGTCTGAATCTACCTATCCAATATAAAGGCTATTTATATTCTAATCGGAGACGATTCACATTTGAGACGTTACGAATGTATGTTATTTTGCATTGTAACCTATGTATCTTGAGAGAAAATGAAACTCATAAAGATGCTGATGACTTGTTGCACAACATCAATTGAATGTATGTAAATATTAAATGGTTAGTTCCCGTAAATCAGTGGTATTTGTGTTTTACCACCCATCCAACTTCAATCGCCTTCCACTGTTAGTGAAAACATCCATCTACCACGTAACCACTTTCCCATTTTCCTCCTATTAATACACACATCATTGTCAACACATCACAACTATATACCATGCTGCGCTAACTTTGATTCTGACGCGATATTGGTTCCCAAGATGCTATTCCAAATGATAACACAAGATCACGGTGCTGACTTGTTCTTCTCTGCTCTGAAAGTGCAGTATTGAGCTGATGGCGATATCGTGTGGTTGAGTTATTATCAGTATGTTTTATTATTTTGTCCTGTACGTACTCATAAAGTGTATTATGCCTCAGCATTTGTTTCCTATTGCACAGCATGTATGATTGGTACGTGTTAATACATTTTGTGAGAGGACTCTCAATAGTGTATATAATTGCGAAATTGACCACATTAATATTTTTCACGGACGAGGCTTGAATATTTGTGTACACAAAATAATCGTTATTGGAGGTTTAAGAAACGCAACATTGTTCAAGAAATTCTCCTTCATGAAGAAAAAAATGGCGTGCCATTAGTGGACAAAGAGTTATAGGCCCAATTTTTTTCGAGTCTACAATTGACACCCGTACATACGTAATAACAATTTTACTACTTTTTTTTTTTTATAGAATTAACATTCAGGGAGCATGATCTTAGCTTTTCTCAACAAAACTCTGTAACAGATCATACAGCCAATATTTCGTTAAGAACAATTGAAAGCGTGTTTCAGGACAAAATCATTAGTAGGGACTGGCCCCCTCGGTCCCCCGAGAAACCCCAGGAAACTTCTATCTCCAGGGTAACTTAAAGTATAAAGTTTACAAGACAAACCAACACACCCTGGAAGAATTAAAGTGAAATATTGCCAGCGTTTCTCAATGTACTGCTGATTTCGGTGAGTAAAAAAATTTGACTTTCCAAGCGCCGCATACCCTACGGCTACATACAAAATAATTAGCTACATATAAAATAATTAGCAAATGTGCTAAATTATAATTTGAAAGCAGTTTTCACATTTAAATATCGAGAACTACGACGCTAAGAAGAATGAAATGTAAAACATGGAATTGTAAGTGTGTATGACTTATTTATTTATAGCTATATTGTATAAACCTATCCAACGTTTCATTTTATTGCATACACAATAAATCACGCCTAATTTCATTTAATCTGCAAAATTCGTTTCAGTAGTAAATACAGCTATCCTAAATTCTCGACGACTCGAGGTATAATATACATTTACACACAACTAGACCGAAGTAAAAACATAAAGCGAATCCATTGTCGTTACTGGCAGGAAAATAAATAAGCGGCAAGCAACAATGTCGGGAGGAAAGAGTTATTTCCGGTCAAGTCAGTAAACTGCTGAGAGAGAAACACACTGAGCTAGTCATAACAAACTTCTCACCTACGGGCAGACAGGGTTGCCAGGAAGGGTGAATTTGCCCCCAAAACAGGGGAATGTTGCCTCCAAAGTAGGGAAATTTATTCTCTATTGCGGAAGTTTTGAGGGAAGAGTAGTAGTGCGGTAATTGCTGGGGGAATTCACTGAAACAACGGGATGTTTTGGGAGGGCAATATATGATTCGCAAAAATAAGTAAACACATGTCAAAACAGTTGCATTTTTATCAAGAATTTCGACTATATCACCACACATGTGAACGCCATCTCTGTTCTGAATGAAGCTATCAACAAACAACAATCTCTTATTTTAAGGTGACGCGCACATATCTGTTACGTGATTTAGGCTCGTTTCACATATTGGAGATACACTCATTTGAATTGGAGCATTCACACTACACTGTCTCTCCGAGTCACTGTGACGGTCACTAATAGAGACACATTCGTTTGAATTGGAGCATTCACTGTGGGACACTACACTGTCTCACCGAGTCACTGTGACGGTCTCTGATAGAGATACATTCGTTTGAATTGGAGCATTCACTCTGGGACACTACACTGTCTCACCAAGTCACTGTAACAGTCACTGATAGAGATACATTCGTTTGAATTGGAGCAATCACACTACACTGTCTCACCGAGTCACTGTGACGGTCACTGATAGAGATACATTCGTTTGAATTGGAGCATTCACACCGGTACACTACACTGTCTCACCAAGTCACTGTGACGGTCTCTGAAAGAGATACATTTGTTTGAATTGGAGCATTCACTCTGGGACACTACACTGTCTCACCGAGTCACTGTGACGGTCTCTGATAGAGATACATTCGTTTGAATTGGAGCATTCACTCTGGGACACTACACTGTCTCACCGAGTCACTGTGACGGTCACTGATAGAGATACATTCGTTTGAATTGGAGCATTCACTCTGGGACACTACACTGTCTCACCGAGTCACTGTGACGGTCACTGATAGAGATACATTCGTTTGAATTGGAGCATTCATTCTGGGATACTACACTGTCTCACCGAGTCACTGTGACGGTCACTGATAGAGATACATTCGTTTGAATTGGAGCATTCACTCTGGGACACTACACTGTCTCACCGAGTCACTGTGACGGTCACTGATAGAGATACATTCGTTTGAATTGGAGCATTCATTCTGGGACACTACACTGTCTCACCGAGTCACTGTGACGGTCACTAATAGAGATACATTCGTTTGAATTGGAGCATTCACACCGGGACACTACAATGTCTCACCGAGTCGCTGTGACGGTCACTGATAGAGATACGTTCATTTGAATTAGACCATTCTCTCCGGACACTACTCTGTCTCACCGAGTCACTGTGACGGTCACTGATAGAGATACATTCGTTTGAATTGGATCATTCTCTCCGGACACTACTTTGTCTCACCGAGTCACTGTGACGGTCACTGATAGAGATACATTCGTTTGAATTGGAGCATTCACTCTGGGACACTACACTGTCTCACCGAGTCACTGTGACGGTCACTGATAGAGATACATTCGTTTGAATTGGAGCATTCATTCTGGGACACTACACTGTCTCACCGAGTCACTGTGACGGTCACTGATAGAGATACATTCGTTTGAATTGGAGCATTCACTCTGGGACACTACACTGTCTCACCGAGTCACTGTGACGGTCACTGATAGAGATACATTCGTTTGAATTGGAGCATTCATTCTGAGACACTACACTGTCTCACCGAGTCACTGTGACGGTCACTAATAGAGATACATTCGTTTGAATTGGAGCATTCACACCGGGACACTACAATGTCTCACCGAGTCACTGTGACGGTCACTAATAGAGATACATTCGTTTGAATTGGAGCATTCACACCGGGACACTACAATGTCTCACCGAGTCGCTGTGACGGTCACTGATAGAGATACGTTCATTTGAATTGGACCATTCTCTCCGGACACTACTCTGTCTCACCGAGTCACTGTGACGGTCACTGATAGAGATACATTCGTTTGAATTGGATCATTCTCTACGGACACTACTCTGTCTCACCGAGTCACTGTGACGGTCACTGATAGAGATACATTCGTTTGAATTGGATCATTCTCTCCGGACACTACTCTGTCTCACCGAGTCACTGTGACGGTCACTGATAGAGATACGTTCAGTTGAATTGGAGCATTCACACCGGGACACTACGCTGTCTCACTGAGTCGCTGTGACGGTTACTGATAGAGATACGTTCATTTGAATTGGAGCATTCACACCGGGACACTACACTGTCTCACCAAGTCACTGTGACGGTCACTGATAGAGATACATTTGTTTGAATTGGAGCATTCACTCTGGGACACTACACTGTCTCACCAAGTCACTGTGACGGTCACTGATAGAGATACATTCGTTTGAATTGGAGCATTCACTCTGGGACACTACACTGTCTCACCAAGTCACTGTGACGGTCACTGATAGAGATACATTCGTTTGAATTGGAGCATTCACTCTGGGACACTACACTGTCTCACCAAGTCACTGTAACAGTCACTGATAGATATACATTCGTTTGAATTGGAGCATTCACTCTGGGACACTACACTGTCTCACTAGTCACTGTGACAGTCACTGATAGAGATATATTCGTTTGAATTGGAGCATTCACTCAGACACATTGTCTCACCAAGTCACTGTGACAGTCACTGATAGATATATATTCGTTTGAATTGGAGCATTCACTCTGGGACACTACACTGTCTCACCAAGTCACTGTGACGGTCACTGATAGAGATACATTCGTTTGAATTGGATCATTCTCTCCGGACACTACTCTGTCTCACCGAGTCACTGTGACGGTCACTGATAGAGATACATTCGTTTGAATTGGAGCATTCACTCTGGGACACTACACTGTCTCACCGAGTCACTGTGACGGTCACTGATAGAGATACATTCGTTTGAATTGGATCATTCTCTCCGGACACTACTCTGTCTCACCGAGTCACTGTGACGGTCACTGATAGAGATACATTCGTTTGAATTGGAGCATTCACTCTGGGACACTACACTGTCTCACCGAGTCACTGTGACGGTCACTGATAGAGATACATTCGTTTGAATTGGATCATTCTCTCCGGACACTACTCTGTCTCACCGAGTCACTGTGACGGTCACTGATAGAGATACATTCGTTTGAATTGGAGCATTCACTCTGGGACACTACACTGTCTCACCGAGTCACTGTGACGGTCACTGATAGAGATACATTCGTTTGAATTGGAGCATTCACTCTGGGACACTACACTGTCTCACCGAGTCACTGTGACGGTCACTGATAGAGATACATTCGTTTGAATTGGAGCATTCACACCGGGACACTACAATGTCTCACCGAGTCACTGTGACGGTCACTAATAGAGATACATTCGTTTGAATTGGAGCATTCACACCGGGACACTACAATGTCTCACCGAGTCGCTGTGACGGTCACTGATAGAGATACGTTCATTTGAATTGGACCATTCTCTCCGGACACTACTCTGTCTCACCGAGTCACTGTGACGGTCACTGATAGAGATACATTCGTTTGAATTGGATCATTCTCTCCGGACACTACTCTGTCTCACCGAGTCACTGTGACGGTCACTGATAGAGATACGTTCAGTTGAATTGGAGCATTCACACCGGGACACTACGCTGTCTCACTGAGTCGCTGTGACGGTTACTGATAGAGATACGTTCATTTGAATTGGAGCATTCACACCGGGACACTACACTGTCTCACCAAGTCACTGTGACGGTCACTGATAGAGATACATTTGTTTGAATTGGAGCATTCACTCTGGGACACTACACTGTCTCACCAAGTCACTGTGACGGTCACTGATAGAGATACATTCGTTTGAATTGGAGCATTCACTCTGGGACACTACACTGTCTCACCAAGTCACTGTGACGGTCACTGATAGAGATACATTCGTTTGAATTGGAGCATTCACTCTGGGACACTACACTGTCTCACCAAGTCACTGTGACGGTCACTGATAGAGATACATTCGTTTGAATTGGAGCATTCACTCTGGGACACTACACTGTCTCACCAAGTCACTGTAACAGTCACTGATAGATATATATTCGTTTGAATTGGAGCATTCACTCTGGGACACTACACTGTCTCACTAGTCACTGTGACAGTCACTGATAGAGATATATTCGTTTGAATTGGAGCATTCACTCAGACACATTGTCTCACCAAGTCACTGTGACAGTCACTGATAGATATATATTCGTTTGAATTGGAGCATTCACTCTGGGACACTACACTGTCTCACCAAGTCACTGTGACGGTCACTGATAGAGATACATTCGTTTGAATTGGAGCATTCACACCGGGACACTACACTGTCTCACCGAGTCACTGTGATGGTTACTGATAGAGATACGTTCATTTGAATTGGAGCATTCACACCGGGACACTACACTGTCTCAGCGAGTCACTGTGACGGTCACTGGTAAAGATACATTCATTTGAATTGGAAAATCCACATTTGGACACTGCACTGTCTTGCCGAGTCACTGTGACGCAGCAGTGTCCCACCCTCGCTACATGTATCGGACACGGTCACAGTGTTCAGTGCAGTCACCGCCGCACATGCATTAGTTTGAATTGGAGTGTTCGCACTGGGACACAGATCACAGACACAGTGTTGCAGATTTACCAGTCATTTCGGAGCACAGCTAAACATTCATTTTAGGCCATTCCCAGAAAATTCAATATACACATTTTATTTTTTAGGTAAATAACTTTAATATACAATATTTTAGTCAAAATCGTTAGATTGATTTTTCAGAAAATCAAAATGTTAGAAAAAAGTTCCATGTAGAAGGTAGTTGGGTGTGGGAGGATTTTCTTGAAAATGTGCGTTTCGCATCCTTAGAATTTAAGGTTTTGAGATATGTTGTCCACACACACACACATGGATATACAGAGGCACCCAAAATAGGTATTTCCGGTGAAATCTCGGTATCGAATTTTTGTGTGCATCATAAAACCTACTCTTTACACAATGTACATAGTACGTGTAGAGCAAGTAAACATGGCCGGGAGGGAAGAATTATACCGGCCAAGTTAGTAAACTGTTGAGAGAGAAATATATTGATCTAGTCACAACCAACTTCGCACCGACGGCTGCAGAACAGTCTCTTTCTGATGTCTCTGGATGGAAAGAAAGTCTATTCATAAAAATCAGGGACATAAAAAGGGTGCAAACACAAAAAGGAAATAACATTTAAAAGAGCACATAAAAGACAAACTTTGAAATATTTCGTCTGAAAGTCCAGTCCCATTATGTGACAAGGAATCCTCAAGCGTGAAAAGCGATGATGATGTGCGCCTGCGCAGACACAATGAGGACACAAAGCTTTGTGATGTACGCCTTCAACTCTAGTGCTTCCTGTTAGAGATGTGCATTAAGTGCACTTTTTGTTGGAGCTTACCGCTCTTTTAGCTATTTGCAGAGGGATCCCTTCGCAATTAGTGAAACAGTTGCAAAACAAAAGTCCAGCCGAGCGCCAGCAAGATCGTTATTGCTATGTCCTCAATTCTCAACACATTTTACTTTAAGCAGCTCTGGACAATAACAAAGGAAAAACATGACAGTCTAAGGAAGATACAGCATTGCTTTACGCGGTGTTTCTATCGCCAACCAGATTTTCTCTGGTGTTAGGCTTACACCTTGTTACTTTCTCTACACGTACTATGCACATAGTATATAGAGAAGGTATTACACTCCACCCAAAAATTCGATACTGAGATTTCACCGGAAATATATGCTTTGGGGTCCACTGAGTCCGAAAAAAACATTTCTAAAAATAGGTCCGCGCGCGCGTGTGTGTGTCTGTGTGTCTGTGGACAGCATAGCCCCAAAACAAAAAGAACGTTAAATACTAAACTTGGTATTTAGGTTTTTGTATCTTCCAAAGATGCGACACGAAGATTTTTAAAAAACTCCTCCCGCCACAAACTACCCTTTACATGGAGACAAATTTTATTTTCTTAAAAATGGCTCTAACGATTTTGATTAAAATCCCGTATGTTAAAGCTATTTATGTCAGAAATAAAATGTATATCTCGAATATTTACGGAATAGCATCCGAAGACCTCTTTATTCTGGATGAGTTTTGCTGAATTTTGCTTAACCGCTAAACCTTAAGAGATAGGAAAAAACATACTGCACAAAAAATGTGCCTCGTGACAAAACACACAATTTTTGTCCTTTACGTTTTTGTTGTGGAGGTAACCGTTTTCGAGAAGTTTTCTCACACATGAAGTGTCTGTTTATCTTTTGTTCTACTCCTGGCCAAGCAAAGAATTGATTTGCAATGACAATCGCATAACGAAAGCTTTTAAAACATTTGACAATCACTTTAGCATAGTGCATTCCCTTATTCCCTTTCTACTTATAAGGGTCTAAGTAATAACATTCTGCTGACATTTATCTTGATTAGCATTGTGTACAAAGAAGAATAATCTTTTGTAGGATTTTTGTAGAGCAGCTAGAGAAAGTCATGCGAGTGTAACACAGCTTTTTTTCTTGATTAACGTGAAGTAAATAGAAGAATAAGCTTTTTAACAATAATTTGTTGCAGAGATGTAGAGAATGAGATGTGAATGGAACAAATCACATGTTATGTGCATGAAATGGATTTCTCTTTGAATATAATAGAGAAATTCGCGTTACACGTGACAGTATTCTTGCAGTCGTTGAGCTGGCGCAAAGACAAACAGGAAAGCCTCGACTTAACCGACTCGAAATATTCAAGAGAATGAAAAGCGGCTTAGCATGTACGTACGGTGTTATCAAGAAGACGATACAACCCTTATCCAAATTTCTGCTGCTCTCTTTTGTGCTTTCCTTTCGGTTTCATGCTGGTGAAAAAGGAGCTTTATATCACACAGACGGAATTGTTCGTCTTGAGAACTGCCTCTTCAACTCTTCGAGAGGAAATTAAAACCATAAAGAAAATGGGAAACGAATCAGCGACGATACTTTGAAAATGTGATCTAGTGGAAGCACCGTAGAGAAATCTGTTAAAAGGGCACGAGTTCACTGCTAGGGTAGCAAGCGTTTCAATTCTTCTTACAATTTGCTATTAATAAAATAAAAATCTGATGTGTACCATTCACAAGACTGTCTCTATATCCCTGCAACAAATTATTCTTAAAAAGCTTATATTTCTATTTACTTTATGCTAATCAGAAAAAATTAGCAGAAGCAGTCTTATTACTTGTTACCTTGTAAGTAGAAGCGAAATAAGCGACTACCATAGGTTAAAGTGCTACAAAAGGTGGTTGCTATGTCAATGAGGTTCTTTTGTTTATATGGATCGGAGTTGACAAGCTTCTGTATGAGAAATATATAAGTTTTTCATGGCAGAAACAAAAAATAAGGAATGTCTTAAAAACGACGAACTCCACGAAAAAAATGTATATAACATAAATTGTGTGTTTTAACGTGCTCTACATTTTTTTTAGTAAGTTTTTGTCCATCTCTTACGGTTTAGCAGTTATTCAAAATTCCGTAAAATTAATCCAGAATAAACTACTCTTCAGAAGCTATTCCCAGAAAATTCAAGATATACATTTTATTTGTCAGTTAAATATGTTTAATATACGAAATTTTAGTCAAAATCGTTTGAGCCTTTTTTGAGAAAATCAAGATGTTCGAAAAAGGTTCCATGTAAAGGGTAGTTGAGGGTGGGGGGATTTTTCTCAAAATCTTCGTGTCGCATATCTGGAACATAATAAACTTAAATACCAAGTTTGGTATTTTACCGACTTTTCGTTTTTGAGTTATCGTGTTCGCAGACACACGGACACAGACACACAGACCTTTTTCTGAATGCTTTTTTTGGATACAGGGGGCCCTAAAACATATATTTCCGGTGTAATCTCGGTATCGAATTTTTGGGTGGAGTGCAATACCTTCTGTATACACTATTACATAGTACGTATAGAGAAAGTAAGAATTGTTTACCTTCGTGAATCAACCTACCAAAGACAAAGACAAAATATGTGAATAAATAAGTGTATTTATTGAAATACTAGTATACAGGATGTAAATGAACTACAGCGAAATTATTTGCGAGATTGTGCACGCGACTGTTATAAGTAATTTGAGATCGGCGATGCATGGTCCCCGGATAAACATAACGCAACTACATAGCGTTAAACGTGTGGGTATCAGGTGCTGATAAGTCGGTGTTAAAGTAAAGCAGGTTGAAGAAATGGCTTAGAATATCTTTAAAACTGCTGCCCGAGTATAGCAATATCGATTTTTAGCAGCTCGTTACTAGCGTTCTCAAGATTTAATGTCGCAAAAATCTGTAAAATCAAATCACTTGACAGTCCGACGTTTCAGTTCGGATGTTTGTATTCTTTTATTTCCTGCAGTCGATACCCATGTTTCAGATCCAACAGTTTAAATAAGAATGGCCACTGCTTTATACAGTTTTACTATTGAATCTTATCTTGTTTTATTTTTTAATGTTATCTCTATAGTTCCTGTTATATAATTAAATTTATATGTTTATAAATTTTATGTTTATTTCAGACAGATATATTATTTTCCGTCCTAAGAAATTAAATATAGACTTGTACTATGCTTTATTTTCTATTGTTATTTTAGAACGGACTGGGTTGGGTACCTTTAAGTGCCATATTCTCAATTGTAATAAATATGTCCCAACTGTGTATTGAGGGAATATAATTATGGACTTATGCGCCGGAAGTCAGTCTTTCATATCGTCACGCAATGCAGTAGAATATTTTGGGTCAAATTCTTTTCCAGCTACCTCGTTGCAGGCGATATATAAGTGGATGAATTAATGCACCCAAATAAAAGTATAAATGCTGCCAAACTGTATAACATAGAAGAGCATAAATTAAGTGCTTGTTTTATTTATTTTTGTTATTATTACCTCAGACTTAGTCACCAGCTTGGCGGGTAAATGTTGTTACATGAATTTATAATTTTGAATGAATCGACCCCAAACACGAAAGTCACGTACTCACTCCAGACGATTGCGGAAATATCACAACCTTTACTTTGACGCACAAAGATCGACTTGACAACGCAATAGAGGCTTTGATATACAGTAAAGAAATTAATACTTTGTTGGTTAAAGAGAGGCGTTCTAGAGGTTTAAAATGATGCGCTGTGAAATAAGATTTGCTGCCTAATACAGAAACAAAACTAGAACTAAGATATTAGCCGCCTTTCATTACATTAAATGTAATGGTCTTTCAAATTCGATTCAAATTTTAAATTGTAGTAAATAGTATAAATACGAGAGAAGAAAATATCTGTGTTCCAAAAATGAGTTTCTCTGTATCTCTGTAACAAATTATTGTTAAACTTATTCTTCTACTCCATGCTAATCGAGAAAAAATATTAACCGAAATGTTTTCTTGTAAGTAGAAGGAAAATAATAGAATACACTAAGCTAAAACGATAGTCAAATCTTGTAAAAGCTAGTTACTATATGGGTGAAATCCGTTTCTTGTATTGTCAGGAGTTGTAGATTCCCGTATGTGAAAGTATTTTAAAACTGATAAAAAAAAAAAAAAAACAAGGAACGTCTCAAAAATGGCCAGCTCCACAAAAAAAAAAATGTACATGACATATATTCTATGTTTCAACGACATATACACATTTTGTGTGGTAAGTTTTTATCTATATGTTACTGTTTACTAGTTATGCAAAATCGAGAAAAATACATCCAAAACAAACGGGTCTTCACAGGCTATTCCCAGAAAATAAAAGATGCAAAATTATTTTATTTTAATATATAGTATTTTATTCAAAATCTTTCAAGCCATTTTTGAGAAAATCAAAATTTTCGAAAATTTTTCCACATAAAGGGTAGTTTGGGGTGGGAGAATTTTTCTCAAAATCTTCGTGTTGCATCCTTGAAAGATACAAATTTATATACCAAGTTTGGTATTTTACCAAAACTTTTCGTTTTTTGGTTATGTGTTCACAGACGCATAGCCGTACTGATACACGAAAACACACACGTCACTATAGGGCGACGCTAGTACCCAGAATAATTATTTTCTTCAGGAATATTCGAGATAATTTTAATGTATTAGAATAATATGTTTCTATACCTATTATGTTGGAGCATAATTACTTTATTAGTCGTAAAAGTCGAAACGACTTATGACTGTGCATATATTATATTTAAGATACCGCAAAAAATAAATAAATATATAAAAAAGTTGTAAATTCCAACGCTTACTTTCAGGTGTACAATAACTCATCCCTAAACATAATAAAGAGGTCGTGGTAGCTTTGGCAAGATTGGCAATATATATATATATATATATATATTTATATTTTATTTTATATATAATTAATATATTTAGCCTCATGGCCTCACAGCTATTTACCGTTTTCTCACAATAAAATAAATGGTTATAAATCCCAACATTGTGCGCACTCGGCAGTTTTCGTCGAAGCTCGGCTTGGTACTTCGAAAGGTGGAAGCAAACAAATCCCATACTTGATCATGATTTTTTCAAATCTGCGATTTTTTTTCTAACACGACACCTGCTACGGTTGACATGATTAACTCTATTCTTTTCCACTCATACAATTCTTTTCGATTCATGCAATTCTGTTTGAACAACGATTCATGCCAAGATGAACACGATTTATAAGATTCTTTCCTTATAGTCGTTCATAAAAACGATTCGTTCATGAATCTCCTCACGTCTAATACGAGAGTCACTCCAAAAGTTTTGAGAATGAACACACGAGGATATTAAAATCTGATCATTGTATATTTTTTTCCAAAATATTCCGCTTTGCATTCTATCCATTGTCTCATATTTTGAAAATATTTTTAAATGCGAGACGCTATTCTACTTTGGACGGCGTACAAATCTATTGTTCGTACTGCGGCTTCAGATGACTCAAATATTGTCATATCCTGACTGCGTGGATAGGATTTGGTAGTACTGGGTTTTCATATGTTGGTGATATTACCAACTTTGCGGTATAATAAAAGAAGTGAAGACAGGACTCTTCCTCTATTTGTGCTATGTGCGAGTTAGGAGGTAACCATGGAGGACGCCACGCTACAAGCTTTAAAGTAACCAATAAATGATCACTTAACTTTGCTTAGAACTTTGAATTAGTAGATTAGTTAGCTACTTTCACCATCAATTATAATTATGTAGGCTATTTTTCCTGTGACCTCTGCTGGAATTACGCTGCGTTCCCATATGCATGCCTAACTGTAGTGAAAAGTACATTTTCTCCCTCTCATAGTCAAGCTACTTTCTTGAATTAATAACAGCAGCCGTGACAATATTTACCTGATTTTTTTTTTTGTTTGATTTTGGGGAATAGAAAAAAGACACATGGTACGTGATCTGGACTGTAGGGAGGATGGGACAACTATCCGATTCCTGCACTAATTGGGTGCAGTGTGGGCAGAGGCAATTTCTTGGTGCAATAAAAACACTTTGTGCCATCTGGCAATAACAGTCCTTTTTCCCTGGAGCGGAATCATCACAATGTGGCCATTCGCTGAGAGGAAGGAACAATTTCTGCTTCCCTTTAGTTTTTTGGGGGATCTTCTCCTGAGAAGACCCAGAATTTTGTTTAGTTTCTGGAGCATACGATAAATCCAGCTTTTGTCACCTGTTATAATGTTTGTGGATCTTTCTTCATTGAATTTTTCAAATATTTTCTTGAACCATTGCACATATGCTTGTTTCTGCTCATTTTAAAGTGGTCGAGAGCCACTGATTACGATATTGCTAGTGTCAAGTTTTACTTTCAGGCTTGTTTTCACTGCTGCCGGTCCAATATTTAGGACTTCCTGAATCCAATTATATATGCAATGTGATCTTTTTTCAACATACGTTCTACTATCACTGTACTTTCTTCCATTGCTGCTGTAGCCAGCCGTCCTGCATGGTCTTCATCTTCGAGGGAAACCCTTCCTTCTCTAAAATCTTGATGAATTGATTAACTTCCCCCTAAACCTGACGTTAAAGTCATCGAAAAAGCACAGCATGAAAATGTTCTCGCTTGGAATCTATCGTTGAGCCTATGGTGCAGCAACACCAGCTACATACACGATGCTGCTGATGTAAATTGTTGGAAACTGCGGAATAATGAGGGAATTCGGGGCACATAGTGAAACGATAGAGTGCAAAATCAGAGCAGTTAAATATTGGATGAGAATCGCTCACGGAAACAATCTCTAATTAGGGCAGTCTGTTACTATGAACAGTTGCGAAAGGAAGGTAATTTGATATGGCCATCAAAATTAAAGAAAGGGTTGGAAACCATTGGGACGAGACATAGTGGGGAAGGGAAACAGATGGAGTATTTGGAGAAAAATTAAGAACCGCCTCTGTGATATTGACAGACAGCAAATAATTGCACAATGCACGGAGAAGGTTTAATTAAAAGAGAATATGGACTCAAATCGAAGTGAGGTATGGGGCAACATCAAAACAGGTACCAAACTCATTATAGAGGGGCTCGCGTGGATTAGACTAGGAGCATGGGGGAGCACAAAAATTGCTGATGAGAATGGTACGAGAATCTGCCCCATTTGCGAGGAGGAACAGTCGTGTACTCATATCTTGGCAAGATGTAGGGGCACGGAGGAATGGAGGGAAAATATTTACTGCGATCATTTACCACCGCGAATATAGAACTGGAAGCATGTTGGGCGCTACTGACAGGCGCGGAGGACGTGGACGGTTTAGGTAAATGTATACATAAGACAAGACAGCTGAGATTTGAGAAGGCTGACAATAGAGAAGAGGGGAGGGTAAAGAATAGCTAACAAAAATTATTACAATGTTTTACATACATATATTTTATGTCACACTCATGTCACCGTTATGTTGTGGTATTGTGTATATATTATGTATTTATATTTCTCTTAAGTGTATTTGTCTATTATAATAGGGTACATTAATGCATTTCAATAAGGTGTACTCTGTACTGGAAATTTAATTTGCTGTATTTGAATATCTTTGTCATTTTATTTTCGTGTTTACTTTTTTAGTTCTTTTTTGTTGCTTTTTACTTTCTCTAATTTCACCAGAAATAGACGTTTTAGGATCCTCTGTATCCAAAAAAAAAGAGTATTTTCAGTAAAAGGTCCCTGTGTGTGTGTATGTGAACACGATAACTTCAAAACAAAAAGTCGGTAAAATGGCAAACTTGATATTTAAGTTTAGTATCTTCCAGGGATGCGACACGAAGATTTTGAGAAAAATCCCCCCACCTCAAACTACCCTTTACATGGAAAAAAATCGAAAATTTTTATTTTCTCAAAAATGGCTCTAACGATTTTCATTAAAATATCGTATATCAAAAATATTTACCTGACAAATAAAATCTTGAATGTTCTGGGAATACCCTGTGAAGACTACTTCATTCCGGATAAATTTTAATGAATTTTGCTCAACTGCTAATGGACAATGGACAAAAACTTACCAAACAAAAAATGTAGAGCACGTGAAAATACAGAACTTATGTCATATACATTTTTTTCGTGGAGTTGATCGTTTTTGAGATATTCCTTGTTATTGGTTTCAGCTTTAAAAACTTACTTTTCTCATACGGGAATGTTTCAACTCCTGTCCATACAAATAAAGGATCTTCAGTCACTCAGCAACCGGCTTTGGACTATCACTTTAACCTATGGTTCTTCCTTATTTCACTTCTACTTACAAGGAAGCAAGTAATAAGACTATTTCTGCTATTCTTTTCTCAATTAGATGATGATGATAATGGTGTTTAAGGGCGCTCAAATGCCGAGGTCATAAGCGCCCTTATGATTAAAACTTGGCAATAGGCAGCAAGAAAATACCAAAAAAAAAAAAAAGTAAACACAAGTAAAAGAGCTAACACAGTTGAAACGGAAGTAACAGAACTGTCCAGCCCTCTAACCAGAGCTGAATATAAAACTCCATCTAAAATCAACACATTAAAACCAAAAAAGTTTAAAAAACTGCTATCACACTAAAACGTCAAGGTAAAAGAAACTTTTGCTAAAAATTTAAAAACCCTGTCCAGTGCTCTTGGGTCATCTGCCAGGACCTGAGCAAGAGAGGCCGGCATGCCCATAGATGACCGAGTGTGTGCCAGGTGACCACACTCCAGCAACACATGACGAACTGTCTGTGCCTCCCCACAGAGCGCACAGACAGGAGCAGGTTCACGTTTAAAAAGGTAACTGTGAGTAAAAATACAGTGGCCAATTCTTAGCCGAGCTAGTACTACCTCCTCCCGGCGGAATAAACGAGAGGAGGTTACCCAGTTGACAGGGAGGTCCTTTTCTCAATTAGCATGAAGTAAATAGAAGCATAAGCTTTTTAACAATAATTTGTTGCAAGGATTTAGAGAAAGTCATGTGAATGGAACACATAAGATTTTTTTTTAATTTAGCTTACTATTTTGTGTACTGCAAAAGCACGTACGGTCTGTGGACCCGTCCCATTTATGTCATTAAAAAAAAAAAAAAAAAAAAAGTGTTGGAACGCGCCCTACCTTGCACATGTCGCTAACTGACTTATCACAACTCATTGTTGTTAATTCGTAAACCATTTGGAGTGACCCTCGTACATTCACGCTGATAAATTAATATTCACAGTGTTTCAAACTGTGTTCAGTGAAACCTATTATTTATACAGTCAGCACCGTTGTCGTGCTAATTATTCAACATTAATGTACTGTAAAATATTAACAGATGCTAATGTGAGTGCATTAGCTTTTACAATTATGTATAATGTACAATATTAACTGCATTTCTCTCCTATGTGGTTAACATTGAATTGATGTACTAGACATGACCCAAGAATAGCTAATCCTAGAAGAGATTAACAAACGCAAACAGCTAGAAACACACCAGTGTCAGATTCAGGAAGGATTATAATCTAGGTGGATAATACTGCTGCAGCCCATGGCAAAGCTCTCAAATGAAATGGCGAGATAAACTAAATAGGAGTATGCTAAGCGTGTAAACTAGACGAGGAATCCAGCCCAGTGAAATGCTACAAGATTTTTGTATATAGGAAGCATGTCAGGATTAAAAACAAGTCTAAAGTTTTACTTTAAAACGCTCGAGTAGTTATGGCATACTTAAACCAAACGAGGATCGCTCCGTTGGTGTCTTTCATGACTGAAAGTGTCAACGATGGTGCTTCATTGCGGTATGTCTTTTTGATAGTCTATAACGCCCGCTTTTACTGCATAGGGCACCACAGTACTACTACTGTTGGTGGTGGTGGTTGTCGTGGTAGTAATGGTCCTGGTGGTGGTTGTAGTGGTTGTTGTCGTGGTGGTAATGGTCCTGGTGGTGGTTGTAGTGGTAGTTGTGGTAATGGTCCTGGTGGTGGTTGTAGTGGTAGTTGTGGTAATGGTCCTGGTGGTGGTTGTAGTGGTAGTTGTCGTGGTGGTAATGGTCCTGGTGGTGGTTTTGGTGGTGGTTGTCGCGGTGGTAATGGTCCTGGTGGTAGTTGTGGTGGTGGTTGTCGCGGTGGTAATGGTCTTGGTGGAGGTTGTGTTGGTGGTTGTCGTGGTGGTAATGGTCCTGGTGGTGGTTGTAGTGGTAGTTGTCGTGGTGGTAATGGTCCTGGTGGTGGTCGTGGTGGTTCGTAGAGGTAGTGATCGTGGTGGTAATAGGCCTGGTGGTGGTGATGCTCATGTGGTGGTGGTGGTGGTGGTAGTGGTCGTGGTTGTGATGGTTCTGGTGGTGGTAGTGGTGGTGGTCGTGGTGGTTCGTAGAGGTAGCGATCGTGGTGGTAATAGGCCTGGTGGTGGTGATGCTCCTGGTAGTGGTGGTGGTAGTGGTAGTGGTCGTGGTGGTGATGGTTCTGATGGCGGTGGTGGTCGTGGTCGTGGTGCTGGTCCTGGTGGTGGTAGTGGTGGTGGTAGTGGTGGTTCGTAGAGGTAGTGATCGTGGTGGTAATAGGCCTGGTGGTGGTGGTGGTAGTGGTCGTGGTGGTGATGGTTCTGGTGCTGGTGTTGATGGTCATGGTCGTGGTCGTGGTGCTGGTCCTGGTGGTGGTAGCGGAGGTGGTAATGGGCCTGGTGGTGGTGATGCTCCTGGTGGTGGTGGTGGTGGTGGTAGTGGTAGTGGTCGTGGTGGTGATGGTTCTGGTGGTGGTGGTGGTGGTCGTGGTCGTGGTGCTGGTCCTGGTGGTGGTGGCGGTGGTAGTGGTAGTGGTCGTGGTGGTGTTCGTGGTGGTAGTGATATTGGTGGTAGAGGTGGTGGTCGTGGTGGTTCGTAGAGGTAGTGATCGTGGTGGTAATGGGCCTGGTGGTGGTGATGCTTCTGGTGGTGGTGGTGGTGGTAGTGGTATTGTTCGTATGGTGTTCGTGGTGGTGGTGGTGGTCGTGGTGGGGAGGTGGTGGTAATGGTCCTGGTGGCGGTTGTGGTGGTAGTTATCGTGGTGGTCATGGTCCTGGTGGTGGTAGTTGTGGTGGTAATTGTCCTGTTGGTAGTGGTTGTGGTGGTGGTAATGGTTCTGGTGGTGGTTGTGGTGGTAGTGGTCGTGGCCCTGGTGGTGGTTGTGGTGGTAGTGGTCGTGGTGGTGATGGTCGTGGTGGTGATGGACCTGGTGGTGCTAGTGGTGGTAGTGGTGGTGGTGGGGAGGTGGTGGTAATGGTCCTGGTGGTGGTTGTGGTGGTAGTTATCGTGGTGGTCATGGTCCTGGTGGTGGTTGTGGTGGTAGTTGTGGTGGTAATTGTCTTGTTGGTAGTGGTTGTGCTGGTGGTAATGGTCCTGGTGGTGGTAGTGGTCGTGGCCCTGGTGGTGGTTGTGGTGCTAGTTGTCGTGGTGGTGATGGTCGTGGTGGTGTTGGACCTAGTGGTGGTAGTGGTGGTAGTGTTGGTGGTCGTGGTGGTGTTTGGACCTAGTGGTGGTAGTGGTGGTAGTGTTGGTGATCGTGGTGGTGTTCGTAGAGGTAGTGATCGTGATGGTGGTAGTTGTCGTGGTAGTAATGGTCCGGTGGTGGTTTGGGTGGTAGTGGTCGTGGTGGAGATGGTTCTGGTGGTGGTGGTCGTGGTCGTGGTGCTGGTCCTGGTGGTGGTGGTCGTGGTGGTGCGTAGAGGTAGTGATCGTGGTGGTAATGGGTCTGGTGGTGGTGATGCTCCTGGTGGTGGTAGTGGTCGTGGTGGTGTTCGTGGTGGTGGTGGTGGTGGTGGTGGTGGTGGTGGGGAGGTGGTGGTCGGCGGTAGTGGTCATGGTCGTGGTGGTAATGGTCCTGGTGGTGGTGGTGGTGGTGGTGGTCGTCGTCGTCGTGGTCGTGGTGCTGGTCCTGGTGGTGGTAGTGGTGGTGGTCCTGGCGGTGGTAGTGGTGGTGGTCGTGGTGGTAATAGGCCTGGTGGTGGTGATGCTTCTGGTGGTGGTGGTGGTGGTGGTGGTAGTGGTGGTAGTCGTGGTCGTGGTGGTGATGGTTCTGGTGGTGGTAGTGGTCGTGGTCGTGGTGCTGGTCCTGGTGGTGGTAGCGGTGGTGGTCGTGGTGGTTCGTAGAGGTAGTGATCATGGTGGTAATGGGCCTGGTGCTGGTGATGCTCCTGGTGGTGGTGGTGGTGGTGGTAGTGGTAGTGGTCGTGGTGGTGATGGTTCTGGGGGTGGTGGTGGTGGTCGTGGTCGTGGTGCTGGTCCTGGTGGTGGTGGCGGTGGTAGTGTTAGTGGTCGTGGTGGTGTTCGTGGTGGTAGTGATCTTGGTGGTAGTGGTGCTAATCGTGGTGGTTCGTAGAGGTAGTGATCGTGGTGGTAATGGGCCTGGTGGTGGTGATGCTCCTGGTGGTGGTGGTGGTGGTGGTAGTGGTAGTGGTAGTGGTCGTGGCCCTGGGGCTGGTTGTGGTCGTGGTGGTGATGGTCGTGGTGGTGATGGACCTGGTGGTGCTAGTGGTGATAGTGGTGGTGGTCGTGGTGGTGTTCGTAGAGGTAGTGATCGTGATGTTCGTAGTTGTCGTGGTAGTAATGGTCCGGTGGTGGTTGTGGTGGTAGTGGTCGTGGTGGTGATGGTTCTGGTGGTGGTGGTGGTGGTGGTCGTCGTGGTCGTGGTGCTGGTCCTGGTGGTGGTAGTGGTGGTGGTCGTGGTGGTTCGTAGAGGTAGTGATCGTGGTGGTAATGGGCCTGGTGGTGGTGATGCTCCTGGTGGTGGTGGTGGTGGTGGTAGTGGTAGTGGTCGTGGTGGTAGTGATCTTGGTGGTGGTGATGGTGGTGGGGAGGTGGTGGTCGGCGGTAGTGGTTGTGGTCGTGGTGGAAATGGTCCTGGTGGTGGTGGTGGTAGTGGTGGTGCTGTTGTTCGTGGTGGTAGTGATCTTGGTGGTGGTGGTGGTGATGGTGGTGGGGAGGTGGTGGTCGGCGGTAGTGGTCGTAGTTGTGGTCGTGGTAGTGATCTTGGTGGTGATGGTGGTTTATGGTGGGGAGGTGTTGGTCGGCGGTAGTGGTCGTGGTTGTGGTCGTGGTAGTGATCTTGGTGGTGGTGGTGGTGGTGGGGAGGTGGTCGTCGGTGATAGTGGTCGTAGTTGTGGTCGTGTTAGTAATCTTGGTGGTGGTGGGGAGGTGGTGGTCGGCGGTAGTGGTCGTAATTGTGGTCGTGGTAGTGATCTTGGTGGTGGTGGTGGTGGTGGTGGTGGTGGGGAGGTGGTGGTCGGCGGTAGTGGTCGTAGTTGTGGTCGTGGTTGTGATCGTGGTGGTAGTAGTAGTAATAGTATGGTTTTAGGGCGTACAACTACTAAGGTTATTAGCGCCCTGGGGTTCAAAATTAAATTTGAAAAGAATTAAAACAGGACTAAAACAGGACTACCACATAAGGATTACAGTCATGGAGACAACATTAAAAGCGACTAAGGAGGGACTGAATTATCACAGAGGACAACGCCCCTCACAGAAAGAAGACAAGGAAATACACAAGATAAAATTAAACCCTACTGCACATCCCGAAACGGTGAACAAAAGTAAAAGGTTCTCACAAGTACTAAAGCTGTCACCTACCACTATGGAAAGATCAGTGTCCAGGAAAAAGATGCACGCAGCACATTAAAAAAGGCGACACTACTATAAAGGATGTCACACCGTTAAAGTTCATTACATGGAGCACATTGAGGAGTGGGTTCCCCATCTAAAAGTGGCACCACAGGCGATGTCACTGATGATCAGAGCTAGGAAGTTCGTACCGTTCGCGGTCCCGTCATACAGGTTGCGACCGATCATACGCATCATCAAAACAAGACATTGATAAGAACGCAGGGTGGAGAGGGAAAAAAATGTGTTTTCAAGTTGTCAAACCTTCGAAAATTGTTCCATATGAAGGGTAGTTGGAGGTGGGGGTATTTTCTTGCAAATCTTAATGTTGCATCCATGGAAGATACTCAGCTTAAATACCAAGTTTACATTTAATCAACTTTTTGAGTTATGCTGTCCAGACACACACGGATCTTTTTTAATTTTTTTTTAAATATGTATTTCCGGTACAAAGTTAGTATCGAAGTTTCAGGTGCATTGCAATACCTTCTATGTACATAGCAGGTGTAGAGAAAGTAAAACAGAATATTCAGAATGCGTTGTTAATCTACTTTTGGTGTCCCACAGAAAACTTCAAATATAGGAAGCATATTCAAGCTAGGAAAAGTGAGTGTAAGGGGATTAGTAATTGAAAGGGTATTAAAATATTTACTTAGAATCCAGGAGTTGCCTAACAGTGAATTATTAAAGGTGTGTTTGAATTTTCAAAATACTCTGAAGCAGATAAATCCATGGTTCATGAAAATCAAAGGATTGTTAATGATAAATGGGCTAGGGCATATGTGGGCTTCAGGATATAAATTAATAGAGAGAATTTAGTAATTAATAACAGTAAAGCTAGAGAATTTAAATGGACAAACACAATCGAACAAAGAAGGGACAAAAGGTCACTTAGATTTTACAAGGAATGGAAAACTGTATTAGGAAGAGAGTTATATCTTAAAGCTTGTGAAAAGAACGATAGAGAAGGGGTTGCTTAGTTTCGATTGGAAATATGGAACTTGAGAAATGATGGGAAGAATGTGGTGAAGGAAAGTGCCCAATATGTAATGAAATACATTTTTTATTGGAATGTTCGTACAGATCATAGGAGGAAACAACTGATCTACAGAAAATGGTTAAATAGGAATAAAAATCTGATGTGTACCATTCACATGACTTTCTCCATATCCCTGCAGCAAATAATTCTTAAAAAGCCTATACTTCTATATACTTTCTGCTAATCAGAAAAAATTAGCAGAAATAGTCTTATTATTCGCTTCCATGTAAGTAGAAGCGAAATAAGGGACAACTGTAGGCTAAAGTGATAGTCAAAAGCTGGTTGCCATGTCAATGAAGTTCCTTTGCTTATAAGGATAGGAGTTGACAAGTTCCTGTATGAGAAAAGTATACGTTTTTCATAGCAGAAACCAAAAATAAGGAATGTCACAAAAACGACGAACTCCACGAAAAAAATGTATATGACATAAATTGTGTGTTTTAAAGTGTACTACATTTTTTGTGTAATAAGTTTTTGTCCATCTCTTACGGTTTAGCAGTCATTCAAAATTTAGTAAAATTCATCCAGAATAAACTACCCTTCAGAGGCTATTCCCAGAAAATTCAAGATATACATTTCATTTGCCAGGTAAATATGTTTAGTATCCGAAATTTTAATCAAAATCGTTAGAGCCATTTTTGAGATAATCAAAATTTTCGAAAAAAGTTCCATGTAAAGGGTAGTTGGGGGTGGGGGGATTTTTCTCAAAATTTTTCGCATCCCTGGAAGATACTAAACTTAAATACCCAGTTTGGTATTTTACCGACTTTTCTTTTTTGAGTTATCGTGTTCACAGACACATGGACACACACGGACCTTTTTCTGGAAATACTTTTTTTTTTTGGATACAGGGGACCCTAAAACATATATTTCCGGTGAAATCTCGGTATCGAATTTTTTGGTGGAGTGAGTACCTTCTCTATACACTATATACATAGCACGTATAGAGAAAGTAAAAACTTATACTTTTTGCATACAGGAATTTGTTAACTTCTGTCCATTCAAACAAAGAACTTCAGTCACATAGCAACCAGTTTTTAATTATCACTTTAACCTATTGCATTCCCTTATTTCGCTTGTAGTTACAAGGAAGTAAGTAATAAGACTATTTCTGCTAATTTTTTCTCGATTAGCATGACTTAAATATCATCTTATGGAACACATAACATTTTTCGTTTTATTTTTCTATCTCAAATATAATCATATTTATAATTGTTTAAAGTTGAAATGTCTTTGAAAGACCCTGTATTTCTGAAAGAAAGTTCCAAGAATCCTATTAACTTTCTGGTATATTTAGAATGGGTGCAGACAAACGCAAGGCCAGTAATCTTCTCACTTGAGTTAAGAACTGCTGTGTACAAGATTGTCTGCCATTAATTAATTACGCTTAGCGTCCTTAGTTAATTAAGGTAGTAGTCAGAGAGAAGATACAGCGAGCAGCTAAACCCGCCCACATCTGAGATATGTTAGAGAATCAATTAGATGGTTGTGCTCTATGTTTCTTGCCATCGTAATATTTAAGTTCCTTGTACAGGATAAAATTGCTGTTAAATTCAATATTCGCGAATTATATTACACTTTTACAATCAGCAAAAGATTTGAGAAAATGCCCAAAGAGCTGAACACCATGAGCCAATAAATTGAACTGCGGAAAGTCTGTAAAATTCAACCAGAATAAAATAAACTTCAGAGGCTATTCCCAGAAAATTCAAGATATACATATTATTTGTCAGGCAATATCTTTAGTATACGATATTTTAATCCAAATCGTAATGGCCATTTTTGAAAAAAAATCAAAATGTTGGAGAAAAGTTCCATGTAAAGGATAGTTGTGGGTGGGAGGATTTTCTTGAAAACCTTTGAGTCACATGTTTGGAAGATACCAAACTTAAATACCAAGTTTAGTATTTAACGGTCTTTTCGTTTTTAAACTATGCTGTCCACAGACACACAGAGTCATTTAAAAAAAATGAAATCTACGAGTATAAAAATAAACTAAAAAGTATATAAATGGAAACAATGTTTTTGTTTGTTCTTTAGAGTTTGAATTTTGGACCAAAACTCTTTTTTTAGGAGGAAGGACCTTTGTTTAGTTTTACTCAATTCATCCCTCACTAAAAATTCTTTTTCTGGATTCAGGGAGTCTCAAAACATGTATTTCCGTTGAAATTTCAGTATCGAATTTTGGATGAGTGCAATAATTTTTCTATACACTAGGTACACAATACGTGTAGAGAAAGTAAAAATGAATTTAGACAGTAGATATTTACTATTAAAAAGACATGGAAGTTGGAATTTTTATACAAAAGTATCACTGCTATTGTGCATAGCAACTATTATAAATTTCAACAAAACATCTTACATACTGTGAATTTTTCAAATTTCATAGATGCAGCTACCTTAAGAGAGCATGACATTATCACCCATCTTCACTCTTTAAGGGTAACAACATGCAGTTTTTTTGCGCGACTTTCTTGCGAGTAGCTTCTTTAAAGTTCGGAACCCGCGCATCGAGAGCTCGCAAAGCTTCACCCATTGTTCTATGCATCTCTTGTTCCCCTTCCACCCTTTCCTTAACTCTTGAATCAATGATCTTCATTGTTCCATCTTCAGGACGCGACGTCGTGTTCCGATCCCTTTCTTTGTGTCCATCAGGTCGATTCTTGCTCACGATAGCTGACGATGCCTGACATTTAAAACCCCAGCCAAGAGAATGGGGTGGGTATCGTTTAAAGCAGACAATTCTCTTTAATTCAAATTGCTGCAATTGCTCCTTTCAATGGTACACTTTTCTCCAATATGGAGGAGCAATAAAGCAGTTCCAGCGGAGGTTCATATCTGCGCTGGCTTCTAGCGGCTTTAAAGAGGTCTTCAAGAGAACACGTTACCGTCTTTCTCGGAAAGATATTCCATCACCAGGCCTCGGATATTAGATAAAATGTCCAATTTTAATTTCTCTATTTATTGCATGTACAAGGGTCGGCTGATAAGTCCCGGACCTCTCAATGAAAACAGCATTTAATTTTTTTTTTGCTTTATTTCTCAACATAATCTCCAGAAAGGATACTATATTTGTCATATGGTGATCTAATTTAATTAGACTATCTCTGTAGAGATTTATCAAGGTCCTCAAAATAGCTGTTTACCACATCAATGACCTCGTTGCTGTGAAATCTTCGTCCTGCAAGAAATGTTTTGAGGTTTGGTAGCAGGTAGTAGTCACTAGATCTGGCGAATAGGGTGGATTTTCAAGCAATTCCAACTTTAATTCGCACATTTTACCTATTGCAATGACTGAACGATGAGCCGGAGCATTGTGGTGATGAAACAAAATGTTTTTCTTGTCAAATGAGGTATTTTTCTTTTCACCTCATCACTCAAACGTTGCAGTAAGTTTGCGTAGTAGTCATCAGTGATTCTTTCGCCCTTTTCCAAGTAATCAATAAAAACAATTCCCTGTGCATCCCAGAAAACACTCGCCATAACCTTGTTAGCTGATAAAATTAACTTTGTCATTTTTGGTGTTGGTTCACCTAGCGCAATCCAATATTTACTTTCCTAAATGTAATGATGTATCCAAGTTTCATCCATGGTAATAAGCAGTCTCAAAAATTCACTGGAATTTTTACAGTAGAGCTCCACATTCTAAACAGAAACAGTTTTTCTTTGCAACATTTGATCAGGTATCAACAAACGCGGCAGCCATCTTGCACAGACCTTGTGAAAGCCCAAAACATTACCTAAAATATTACCTGTACGTTCTTTTAATGTGTTTACAACATCTCAAACAACTTTAATCTGTAATCTTCCAGTACTATGCGATGAATTTTTTCAATGATCTCTAGAGTTGTCATCTACAGGGCGTCCAGAGCGAGGCTCATCACTAGTGCTCGTACGTCCCATTTTAAACTCTGCAACCCATATTTTAGTCATTGAACATGAAAGGGCAGAGTCTTCCACTGTACTGCCCATTTTCTCGTTGATTTCTTTAGGGTTAAGCGTTTCACATTGAAGTATTTAGTAACTGCTCGTTTTTCCAAATCCCCCATTTTCGTGAAAACTCTAAAGTTTTCTTGTTTAAAATGCTGTCCTTCGAAAACTAAATAAGCTATAACTATGGATACAAGCTAGTCTAGAGTTAAGTTATGCGATGCTAACTGGCCTAGTGGCGCTATATCTGTGTGAGGCCCAGGACTTATCAGCCGACCCGTACATAGGTAGAGTAGGTGTTGATTGAATTCTACCCAAAATTTCAATACGAGAAATAATCAACAGTTAAGCATTAACTTGCGCAGAAAAGTAAGAACTAAAAACAGTTTTAATGATTCGGTGTAACATTGTATAATGTACTGCCATAGCATATTGAAAACTTGGACACCAATAATTTTAAAATATCACTTAAAGGAGTTTTATTAGATCTGTGTCTATATGATGTTAATGAATATTTTAAAGCAGTAAGTATTAGCACTTCCTGACTGTGGGTATTGCTGTTTTATGACTTTCCTTTTATGTAATTGGCAATGTCTATGTTATGCACATGCTCCTAGACAATAAATTGATTGATTGATTCACGATTTTAGGATTTCGTGATTAAATAAAAAAATCTGATGTGTTCCCTTCACGTGCCTTTCTCTGCAATTCTATAACAAAGTATTTTTAATAGGCATATTCTTCTATCTACCTCATGCTAATTCAGATAAACACTAGTAGAAACGGCCTTATTACTTAGTTCCTTATAAGTAGATGAGAAATAAAGAAATTCTCTAGGCTAAACCAACTGACAAAATGTCTTAAAACTGGTTACCAAGGGATTCAAATTCGTTTGTTTGCATGGCCTGGTGTTGATAACTTCGCGTAAGATAAGTATTTTTTAAACTGAAAGCAATAACGGAATATCAAGGAAAGGGATATCACCACAACAAAAAAGTAAAGGACATAAATTGGGTGTTTTGACGGGATCTACATTTTTGTGTGGCTTTTTCTATCTATTACTGTTTAGCAGCTAAGCAAAATTCATCCAGAATGAAAAGGTCTTTAGAGGCTATTCCCAGAAAATTCAAGATATACATTTTATTTGGGATGTAAATGTATTTTCGAAAAATTTTCCATGTAAAGGGTAGTTTGTGGTGGGCAGATTTTCTTCAAAATCTTCTTGTCACATCTTTGGAAGATACATGCCTAAATACCAAGTTTGGAATTTAATGTCTTTTCGTTTTTGAGCTTTACTGTCCAAGGACAGACCCACACACTAATGTGGTAGAGCACCACATATACTTTTGGGGCCCTTTGTTATTTACGTGAAGCCAAGGAGGGAGCAATGAGGGGGTGACCGTAAGGACGACGATTTGTGCAAGTATGGACGCGGTCTATAAAGGTTCCATATTGAACGCCTTTAATTCCACCCTGGCCCAGCTGGTAAGTTCCGAGCCTACGGGGGTTCCCCAAAGGGACTCTAACCCTTAATCACTTCAATAAGCGTTATTCAAGGAATAAACTTCACAGTAGACTAGTACCGACCAGCCGCATCCAGCCGACCACCGTCACCTGGTCCTTCAGCCGTGGAACAGATAACAAAGAAGTGATGGGAATATGACGTTCTCAGGAGCCTTCTTAGCATTCGCCTGGCAACACAGGAAACACCCATGGATCTAGAAGGCCGGTCACGGGAATCGAACCCACTATCTCCCAAAGGCCGCGCACTTGCTCTCGGTCAATATGGATTAGAAACACTTAGATTAAAACAGAGATGATACAGAAAGTTAAAATAGGTAATCTAATATTACTGAAACTGATTGGTTTATGTTCAGCTGATTATGACGATACTACTTATTGTTTCACTTTTCTGTCATCCGGTTCCCTTAGCTTTTGTTTTGTGTTCGTCGCTGCCTGCAGCTGATGTTTATCTTGGCGTTTAATTAAGCTCTATCTTAATGAATTAATTACCTAATTACGATATAAAGGAACAAGTTGTGAACAGCAAAACTTTATCAAAGCTAGCTTCTTGATTTTTCTTATATGCTTGCTAGCTCAGTTTTATCGTCTAATTTGTTGGATGTGTGTGCATCGCTCTTGCAAAATTGACGGCTACTCTAGTAGACTCATGAATACATAATTTTAAGACTCTTAATCTTTTTCGACTTAATTAATGTCTTTTCTATAATATTCCGAAAGGGATAACACCCTCTATAGTTTGTATTTATGTAAATAGAAAACAGGAAAACTTATTCTAAAGCCCATGAAAGTTTTCGAACATTTTAATGGTATTTCAGATTTCCTCACTGGCTGTGTGGTTATAAAATGAATTCTTATTATAATTACAGTTTCACAGTTTTTTGGGCCTGAACTCCTGAGTATATGAATTGTCCGTGTCAAGAAGGCATGTGCTTTGTCAAAGGAATAACTAGGCATCATCGCCCATGCTCCAGTGTTTCCACTGGACATTAGCCCTTAATTTCATAGTGTTGTACATATTAATAAAAGGTTTTACTATTTTAATTGACTTTTTTTTCTAATTTAGTATTACTTCAGCAATAAAATTAAGCTAATATAGCTGTTTTATATTGCAAAATTATTAATATGGCGTAATAAAAGCGTGCAACTGCAGTTCAAATATAACTCCGTCGCATCCAAGCATGCCAGCACCCCATTTATTTTACTTGGGCCCTCCCCATCTTTTACCACATGCACATTATACTGCATGACCATTTCGTATTACACTAACCTACAGCAATAAAACTAAGCTAGCTATTGCTGTTTTATATTGTAAAATTATTAAGATTTTTGCAATAACACTGTAGTGTTTTAATACAAAAGAGCAAAGTCCATTAAACTGCAATCAAATGTAACTCCGTCAACATCCAAGCGTACCATCACACCGGTTATTTTACTTGAGCCATCCCCATCCTTTAACATATGCACATTTGACTGCAGTCGCTGGAACTCGAACTCTTCACGTTCGGCTTTGAATGGACCACAAAGGTTAAGACTTCTACTGCTGATCCATATTTGAAAGTGTTGAAAACATTAAGTTGTTCAGATGTGAAAGTTGCCAGATTGCCAAAGTTTTTACTTCTTCTTGGAAATTCTTGGGGTATAGCTTCACATATTTCTCAGCTACGCTTTGCGGCTTAGGCCACTCCTCCTTTGGCTACGCTTTGGGGCTCAGGGCCCCAAATGTTTATAAGTATCTACAAAGCGCCTCTGATGACAGAATAAAAAAGCACCCACGTAATGAAGTAATGCCAAGTGGTGTAAACATCGTATAGTAAAAATAGAAAGTGTTCTCTAACAAACCTTTATGGAAGAATAATGAAAATACATGTCTAAGACACCAGAATAGCAAAGAATCGTTGGCACTGACATGACAGAAACATAAAGCAGATATTTCACCCTCGTCAGCGGAACAGTGAAAGTATGTAGAGCTTTTTACAAGCTGCGAAGCACACAATGGTGAGCAATTAGTTGAGGAAATGAAGCGATCAGAGCGAACTGCCCGACTACAAACTCAGTTAAAATGGTGCAGTTTTTAGCAACACTTCAATCTCCCTCTCTCCCCCTCTCCTCTTCTCTCCCACCCCCACACACACTACTGCGAAACCATTCTCTCTATAATTATTCCTCTCACAACTTCAATTTACAAGCCACAACGACTTTTGTGCAGTTTATTGTTTCCAACTGCAAAACTGCAGTATCTAATTGGAGATGCAATGTGCTGTGATGATTCACATAATTGATCTCAAGAGAACAAAAGATTACCTGAGCGAAATAACCGCAAGTTATTCACCAAAGTACACATGCAAAAGTTTTTTAACGTTGACTAAAAGTAAAAAGCTTGATGAATTCTATGATTTCTCTACAAATTATTGTTACAAAAGATTATTACTTTCTCTAGCCGAATATGTACCGTGTACATAGCGATAGAGAAGTATTGTGTTCCACCCAAAATTTCGATGTCGAGACTTCACTAGAAATATAACTTTTAGAACCCCTGAATCCAAAAAAAAAGCATTTTCAGAAATAGGCCAGTGTGTGCGTACGTGTGTGTGTATGTGTGTGCTCGCGCGCGGTCAACATAGCTAAAAAACGAAAATACTGTTAAATACCAAACTTGGTATTTAAGTTTGGTAGCTTCTAGGGATACGACACGAAGATTTTGAGAAAAATCCCCCCACTTGAAATGACCCTTTAAATGGAACTTTTTTCAAAATGTTTGGTTTTCTTAAACATGACTAACGATTTTGATTAAAATATCGTATATTAAACCTGAAAAATAAAATATATATCTTGAATCTCCTGGGAATAGACCACTTTATTCTGGATGATTTTTATTTAGTTTTGCATAACGGATTAACCGTAAAATATAGACAAAAACTTACTAAACAAAAATGTAGATCTCGATAAAATAGACACTTTATGTCATATATGTTTTTTTCTTTCGTGGAATTGGTCGTTTTTGAGTTATTTCTTGTTATTCGTTTCAGTTTTTAAATACTTAAAACTTTTTCTCATACGGGAACTTGCCAATGTTTGGCCACGCAAAGAAACGGATTTCAATACCATAGCAACCACATTTTAAAATATTTGACTGTCGGTTTAGCCTAGTGTATTCCCTTACTTCCCTCCTACTTATAAGGAACTAAATATTAAGATTATTTCTGCTAATGTTTTGCATGAAATAGAAGAATAAACTTTTTAACAATAATTTGTTATAGAGATGTAGAGGAAGTCATGGGAATGGAGCACATCAGATTTGTTTTCATAAATTTAGTTTAAATTTGAAAGATGCATCACCTTAAAGGATTATTGCAGCTGATTTTATGTTGCTGCACAAAAGTGGGCCACAAGATATCTCGTTTTTTAAAAGCGAATTTTAGCTTTAGAATAATATTCATAGAACGTTTGAGTAAATATAGGGGGAGATGGTATGTAATAGCTCACGTCAGTTTTTTTTTTTTATGAAAATATGCGGAGCAATGTGAAAATGCGGGTCTAAGTCGGCGAAGCAGTTATTTTATTTGACAAAGTTTTCACACAGGGGAATATGGCCGATCTCCTAGCACAACATAGCATACGTATTGTATATGGATGCAGGTCTGAAGGCATTCTAATCACGACTTGCGTCGCTGTGGGCGTAACTAAAATTACCACTACCGAACCGAATGAAAACACACATTTCGTATTCCGTTCAGATATCGGGGTCGCATTCCAATAAAAGACAGATCCACCGGGCAGAGCTAACATTTTGTAACCCGCTTCCCCGTGGACGTGTCTGTCACCACAGTGTCGCGCTGGGGGAATAAAATGCCCCTGCTCAAAAGAAAGCAACTCCAGATATGCGTTATAAAAATAATATAATCCTAGCTTTGTGTGACGGCAGAAGACCTTCCGTTCAGGTGGGATATGCAGATCTGAAGCGTTGTTTCTTTTGATTTCATATACTGGAGTCGGGTGACAAGTCCCGAGTCTCTCAATGAAAACAGCATTTAAAACATTTTGTTCTTTCTCTACACGTACTATGTACATAGTGTATAGAGTACATTGCACCCAAAAAATTCCATACCGAGATTTCACCGGAAATATATGTTTTGGGTCACCCTGAAACAAAAAAAAAAAAAAAGCATTTTCGGAAAAAGGTCCGTGTGTGTCTGTGGACAGCATAACTCAAAAACGAAAAAACCGTTGAATATCAAACTTGGTATTTAAGTTTGGTACCTTTCAAGGATGCGACACGAGGATTTTCAAGAAAATCCCCCACCCCCAACTACTCTTTACATGGAAAAAATTTTGATTTTCTTAAAAATGGCTCTAACTATTTTGATTAAAATATCGTATATTAAAGATATTTACCTGACAAATAAAATGTATATCTTGAATTTTCTGGGAATAGTCTCTGAAGACTACTTTATTCTGGACGAATTTTACGGAATATTGCATAACTGCTAAACCGTAAGCGATGGATAAAAACTTACCACACAAAAAATGTAGAGCACGTTAAAACACACACTTTATGTTTTATACATATTTTTTCGTGGAGTTGATCGTTATTTAGATATTCCTTGTTTTTGGTTTCAGCTTTGAAAAAGTTATACTTTTCTCATACAGAAATTGATCAACTCCTGTCCATACAAACAAAGGAACTTCAGTCACATAGCAACCAGCTTTGGACTATCACTTTAAAATATGGTACTCCCTTATTTCGCTTCTACTTACAAGGAAGCAAGTGATAAGACTATTTCTGCTACTTTTTTCTCGATCTGCATGAAGTAAATAGAAGCATAAGCTTTCTTACAATGATTTGTTAAAGATGAATAGAAAGTCTTGCGAATGGAACATATCAGATTTTTTAGCTCTATTTCTCAACATAATCTCCAAAAAGGCTAATACATTTGTCATATCAGTTTCTAATTTAATGTTTTCCATGTATAGGATAATTTGGAGTAGAGTGATTTTCTTAAAAATCTTCATGTCTATCCTTGAAAGATACCAAACTTGAATACCAAGTTTGGTATCTAACAGTCTTTTCGTTTTTACTTTCTCTTGTGTACAATGTACATAGGGATAGAGAAGTATTGCATTCCACCCAAAAATTCGATGTCGAGATTTCACCGGAAATACATGTTTTAGGATCCCCTGAATCCAAAAAAGCATTTCCAGAAAAAGGTCCATGTGTGTGTGTGTATGTGTCCGTGTGTCTGTGAACACGATAACTCAAAAACGAAAAGTAGCTAAAATACCAAACTTGATATTTAAGTTCAATATCTTCCAGGGATGCGACACGAAGATTTTGAGAAAAAAAAACCCACCCCAAACTACCCTTTTCATGGAACTTTTTTCGAAAATTTTGATTTTCTTAAAAATGACTCTTAACGAATTTGATTAAAATATCGTATATTAAAGATATTTACCTGAAATATAAAATGTATATCTTGAATTTTCTGGGAATAGCTTCTAAAGACCTGTTTATTCGGGATGAATTTTGATTACTAATAGACCGTAAGAGATAGACAAAAACTTACTATACAAACAATGTAGGCCTTGTTAAAATACACAAGTTATGTCATATACATTTTTTTCGTGGAGCTTACCGTTTTCGAGGTATTCATTGTTATTAGTTTCAGTTGTGAAGTACTTATACTTTTTTCAGACGGGAGTGTCCGTTTTTCTTTTGTTCTACTCCTGGCCAAGAAAAGAAGCGATTTGTAATGACAATCACATAACGACAGCTTTTAAAACATTTGACTATCGATTTAGTCTAGTGTATTCCCTTATTTTCTTCCTACTTATAAGGAACTAAATAATAAGAACATTGTGCTGAATACCTCGATTAACAAGGTGTAGAAAGAAGAATAATCTTATGTAAGAAGTTTGTAGAACGGCTAGAGAAAGTCATGAGAGTGTAATACATCTGATTTTTAGCTATGCTGACAACAGACACAAACACACGACCTTCCTCCAATTTTTTTTTTTTTTTGGATTCAGGGGGTCCCTAAACACGTATTTCCGGTGAAATCTCAGTATCAGATTTTTGGGTGGAATACAATAATTTCTCTATACTCTATGTGCATAGTACGTGCAGAGAAAGTATCAATTAATAATAATAATAATAATAATAATAAAAATAATCTTTTGTAAGAATATTTGTTTACGGAACAGCTAGAGAAAGTCAATCAATGTCTGTTCAGGACACACAAAATCATATACCTCCGGTGAGGTCCCAGTGGATTGTATGGTGGAATACAATGCTTTCTCCACTTGCAATATGTAGCAGAGAAAGTAGCAATATCTAATTAAAGGCTAATAAGGTAGTGAAATACTTGTTTACAGTGTTGTTGGATTGCTTGAACGCAGTCTTTTATTCGGTTCCGAAACCTGCGCGCTCCGTTTGCTCGATGGTAACCAAATTTACGAGAGCTTCTCTGGAGAGGCACTCATTGCTTTGAGACAATAATTCTAAAAACAAGATTAATAAGAGCGGAACTCCAGCTTAGACAACTCTCTTGTTCTTGTTCTACCTTTGCTAATAAGATTTCTCAAGTGCACCCGCATTTCTCTCGCAGACTTGTGTCAATTAGTTGGAGTCAATTAGCCCGAGCATCTCTTCTCCGTCCCACTGTGTTTATTTGCCAATTATCCATTCCTTTTCATCTTCTCTTCCGTCCATCTGTGTGTCACTTAGTCCAAGCGTCGCCGTTTTGTTTGCTGGTCGCCGCAAGACATAGATAAGGAATTGCTACTTCTTTACTTGATCTATAAATGTGAAAATAAGATGTTTTCCATTCACATGACTTTCTCTAGCTACTCTAAGTACAAACTTCTTAGAAAAGATAATGCTAATGGAGATAAACATTAGCAGAAATGTTCTTATTACCAAGTTCCTTATAAGTATAAGGGAACTAAAGAAACGTGCTCTGTTAAAGTGATAGTCAAATGTTTTAAAAGCGTCGGTATGCGATTTTGTCATTGCAAATCGCTTCTTTGCTTGGCCAGAATTAGAATAAAAGAACAACGGTCACTTCCGGCTGGGAAAAGTATGCGAACTTTACAATTGAAACTAATAACAAGGAATACTACGAAAACAGTAAGCTCCACGAAAAAAGTGTATGAATCATAGCTTGTGTATTTTAACAAGATCTACATTTTTCTGTAGAGTAAGTTTTGTCTGTCTCTTACGGTTTACTAGTTATGCCAAATTAAGTAAAATTCATCCAGAATAAACAGGTCTTTAGAAGCTATTCTCAGAAATTTCAAGATATACACTTTATTTGTGATAGAAATGTCTTTAATGTTTGATATTTTAATCAAAATCGTTAAGAGCCATTTTTTGGAAAAACAAACATTTTTCCATGTGAAGGGTAGTTGCGGGTGGGGAAATTTTCTTGAGAATCTTCGTGTCATATCCTTGGAATATACTGAACCTGAATACTAAGTTAGGTATATATCGTACATTTAGTTTCTGAGCTATGCACGGATTTATTTCTAAAAATGCTTTTGTTGCATTCAGGGGTCCTATAAACATATATTTCCGGTAAACTCTCGGTATCGAATTTTTCAGTGCAATTCAATACCTTCTCTGTATAGTATTACATAGTACGTGTAGAGAAAGTAAAAAAAAAATATTGTTAAATGAAGCTTGAGTGACCAAATAACAGAGTACGTTTTATGCTATGTTGCTGTTATTTAAAATTGTTTAACTCTAAAGTGGGTGAGTAATAATTTGTATGCAGATTTCAAGTAAACCACTCAGCATCCGTAATTTAGACTTTACAAACTGTCTACTTTGTTCCAGAATGAGGTCAATACTAACAAGACCTAAAACGGGACATTCCAAATGTGATCTCTATCAAAAGATGCTTGTTTCTTTGCTAAGTGAACTGGGAGAATCAATAGATAGGAAAGAGAAGGAACATTTGATATCAGAGTCCAGGGGATCAGGAATTTATCTGGTGAAGGTGTTCAGATGTCTTTCTCTGACGCTGCAGACACAGCAGTCCAATTTGTGTTACACCACTTGAAAGAAATGAGGAGACAGAAAGCGCGAGGCAAAAGAGAACAAGAACAACTGTTGAAGCGCGTAGCATCGAGCTTCTAACTTATATAGTCGATATGGGATTCAATGCTGCACAAGAAATGTGTAAGGAGTAGAAAAGTCGTGGGAATAATTCACCCAAACTTGGTAATAGTCATTTTCGCAACACGTGGACAACATATACTAGGTATTTATAATATTATCGCACAGGTGGCATATTAAGATTATTCACGAGTTGTGTATAAAATTGTATACAAACCTGTTCCATTCATTGCCTATCCAGTAACAAGTTATTCCTACAAAAGCTTATTCTTCTTTCTACTTCATGCCAATCGAGCTAAATATTAGCAGAAGTGGTTTTATTATTTTCTACTACATGCTAATCGAGCTAAGCATTAACAAAAATTGTTTGTCATTGTACTTCATGCTAATGGAATAGAAGTACTTAATAAGCTTTAATAGAACTTTGTACTTCAATCTAATTGATATACATTAGCTGGAATAGTTTTATTGTCTTTCTACTTTTTTTTTTTTTTTTTGGTAGAGTTTTAAGGCCCACTTTTACTGCTCTGGCACCGCAGGTGATGACACTGATGATAAATGAAGATGGAGCCCCGGTGGAATGAGATGGCGGGGGAAACCGGAGAACCCAGAGAAAACCCGCCCCTACGCCGCTTTGACCACCACAAATCTCACATGCTGTTGCCTGGGATCGAACTCGGGCCGACTAGGTGAGAGGCGCGGCCCTTTCTAGATTAGCAAAAACGGTTTTATAAACTCCTTCTTCATACTAATCGAGATAAACATTAGCAGCAATTAACTTTTTACTTCATTCTAATTGAGATAAACAGTAACAGGAATTGTTTTATTATTTTTCTGCATCATGCTAATCGAGATATACATTAGCAGAAATGGTCTCATTATTATACCTCATGCTAATTGATATGAACTTCAGCAAAAATGGTTTTATTATCTTTCAACTTCATGCAACCGAAATAAACATCATCAAAAATGATTCTATTATCTTTGTGTATCACTAGAAGACATATTTTTATTACTTAGTTTCTGCTCAATAGAAGGCAAGTAAGAGAATAAGCTAGGTTTAGGCGAAAGTCAAATGTTATAGAAGCCAGTCACTATGCTATGCAATTGAAACTCCCTTCTCTTAAATTACCAGGATGAAAAAAGTGAATAACGACTTTTGCCATTTAAGAAGAGTTTAAGTATTTTAAAATTTAAAACAAATAACGGAATATTTCTGAAATGGTTAGCTCTACAGGAAAACTGTAAATGACATAAAACATTGCCTCTTTGTATATCTCTCACGGTTTACAATTTGTGCAAAAGTCATCCAAACTGAAGAGTTCTTCAGAGGTTATTCTCAGAAAATTAAATATCTACATATGTCGTTTATTTGTCATGCAAATAGCTTTAATATTTTAATCGTAATAAAAATTTTCCCAGGTAAATGGTAGTTCAAGGTTGGGGATGTTTTTGAAAATCTTCAACTTGCATCAAATATCAAGTTTGACATTGAGCCAACTTTTAGTTGTTAAGTTATGTTGGTCACAGACACACGCACGCACGCTCGCGGATTTTCTCAGAAAAGTGTTTTTTTGTTGTTGTTTTTGTTTTGTTTATTCAGTTGATCCGAAAACATGCATTATTTCTATTGAAATCTCGGTATCGTATTCTTGGGTGGAATGCAATACCTTCTCTTCCTGTGTATGATATACTAAGTAGAGAAGAGAAAAATTATAATAGGAAATAAAACATGAAATAACCATGTGAGAGCGGTTTTATGTATTGAGACATTAGCTTCTCCCCTTGCATTTCGGTTTTTATTACTATAGTATTTTCATTTAGAGTAGGCAGTTCAAGGTCACGTCTGGTGGCTTACCATGTATCCCCTCCACACCGACTTCAGTGCTCCTGCCTTCCTTTATTTCTTTCTTCCCTCCCCCTCCTCTCTCTTCAAGTCATACAGAATAAAGTGCTGCAGAGTGGGGGTGACGGCAATTCGCATTATAGGTTGCTTTAAAGGACTTACGGGTTCGAGTCCCACGTGATGGTTCAGGAGATTAACGGATGGTGTGGAAGTGTGAACGCTCTACCTCAGGGTATGTCAGCATGGAATCTTTTTCAGGGATGGTGTTTAGACACAAGTGGTTTCCTTTGCGTTCATGATTACTATTGAACTCATTTATTTCTTTTCGTAAATATTTTCTGCCGTTTGTTCACACCCGCATTCCTCCTAAGTTCTCCCCCTTTTAGCTATTCTTTACGCGCCTAACATCCTGTATTACTTATAATTGTATTAATTAACACTGTTTTTATAACGGCCGTAGGCAGCTTGTTCGTTTCCACCGCTGAATCAAATAGCACGTCTTAACTCATCGCGTCTCCCATAGCAAGTGAAGTAGCTTCTCTCGACTAATAAGAAATTCGTTGATTTGCTTGTGTAATGTTCGCCCTCGCAAGGGTACATGTCTACGTGAGTTGTTTGCCAACCCGTGTTTTGGTCACATTCGCACCTTGGTCAAGTACGTCTTTACCCTTTTTGATGGGTTTTATGATATTTCTTTCCTGGTCATTTCAAATGCACATTTGTCTCTTCTTAATGACATTTATATCTCCCTTATAAATACCTTTTAATTCCGTGATGCGTAATGTAATTCTCAAGGCAGTATTTAGTATTTATTTGTTTAGTCATTAGGTACGTTAGTACAATAGACCTGGTCAAAATAATATATACAAGTAAGAGTCAGTCATATAACAATTCTAGTATTACAAAATTCATCCAAATTGTAAAATACATTGTCCATCGACCATTTTTTTTACTTTAACCTTAAACTGTATTACATTTAGATCTCTCATGTGGTCAGGAAGCTTATTATAGGCTATAATGCTGGTTATCAAATAACTATCTTTAACTTTCTTCAGTCTAGTGTATGGAACATGCAATTTATCAATATTTCTGTTATTTAATGTGTGTACATGTCTGTTCAGTTTAAACTGATTTAAATTCTGGTGCACATATAATAATAATAATAATAATAATAATAATAATAATAATAATAATAATAATAATAATAATAATTGTAATATATAGCAATTGTACACTGTTAAAATCTTCTGTTGCTTAAAAAGTGGTCTACATGGAGCATTGTAAGAAGTATGACATAAAATTCTCATGGCTTTCTTTTGCAGAAGTAGAATATCATTCAATTTAGAACAGTTCCCATATGCTAACAATCCATAGCTAAAAGCACTTTCAAACAAAGCATGTGCACCATCTGAGAGAGGAATATAAGCTTGAACTACCTATTCTAAATGAGCATAGTATAGGGAAATAGCAAACAGGTAATGTTTGAGGGATTGCAGGTTAACACAGCTACTGGTATAATATCAGAAACATGTGGGTCGGTACTCTCACTATCCGCTCTAATGAGGCTTCACGACGTAACTTAGCTACTCTTCCTGTTTCTACTTTTCTCAACCGTGTGTCAAACTACTGCCAAAAACATAATATGCGCACTCACAAATGCAGTCAGCTCTTATCTACTAATGTGACGTGGAGAGAAGCTTTTCTCATTATAAACGCTGACCCAAAGTTTCAAAAAAATGTTCATTATTGTACATTCCATTAAATTGATAAAATAAACTAAAATAATAAAATATAGATTAATTGTTATGCCTACATATCACAAGTTTGTGAGCAAATATAAATATTCATATTCAATAATAATAATAATAATAATAATAATAATAATAATAATATGTTACATCGAACTTGCAATGATATGTGTTACATTAACTATAAAAATCACAAATATCATTTATATTTAAGTATACATGTTTAATAGAATATAAAATACAATCAAGCAATACTTCACGCTGCAAACACTCATCTGCCTCTATTTTCTCTTCGCTGCTGAAAAATTAGTTTGCAGAGCACGTGCTCCTTACGTCTACTAGTAAAGATGCGCCCTATTACGCTCCTGTTACGTATATTATGAGAATTTGCCATGGATAAAGGTAGTCAACTATATAACATAAAATGTGCATAAAGTGCGGCCCAAAAAGCCATATTATAAGCTATATTTAATTGTTTTTATATTGTTTTATATTTTTTTAAACTGTAAAATGAATTTTAAGCTTTTCATATGTGTGATTTAAAATTGCTTAAAACATATATTAAAGAGTATAATATTATTACAGTTCGTTATAATTATAGTGTACGTGACTTGTGATCTGAATTCTACAGAATTTCGTTAATAATGCTTTTCTGTACGAATTCATAAACCTAAACTAAGAAATGTCAAAAGATGCAAATTATAATATTGTTTGTGCTTTCTACAAATTGAAATGAGCATTTTCTCTACTTTCGCTCATTTAATTTCGCACCTAGACTTTTATTAAAGTGAAGACAAATACCTTCTCTCTGTATTATATCAGAATACGCAAGACATTATTTAAAAATCTGAAACGTTCCATTTATATTACCTCCTCTACGTGTTCCTACAAAAGCGTATTCTTCTCTCAACTTCATGCTAATCAAAGTAAACGGTAGCAGAAATGGTCTTATAACTTAATTCCTTTTAAGTAGAAGGTAAATAAAGGACTACACTGGACTAAGGCGAGAGTAAAATCTTTTAAAAGCTGTTGCTACGGGGATCCAAATGAAATACGGTTCTTTTTTATAGACAGGAATAAAACAAAATAGATATGAAACAGATAAGTTTAAGTTTTTTAAAACTGAAATTAATTACAAGGAATATCTCTGAAAGTGTTAACTGTACAAAAAAGTTAATGATATAAACTGTAAGTTTAAACGAGATCTACAATTTTTGTGAAGTGTTTGTCTATCTCTTAAGGTTTACTACTTATACAAAAGTTACGCAAAATGAGGTGGATTTCAGGACCTATTCCAAGCAAATTTATATTCTATATTTTATTTGGTATGTAAAAATCTTTAATATATTGCATTTAAATCAAAATCGTTAGACATTTTCTTTAGAAAATTGAAATTTTGAAAAGTGTTCTATGTTAAAGGTAGTTATAGGCAGGGGGGGGGGGGTTCTTTTCCAAACCTTCGTGTTGCATCCTTGAAAGATACTAAGCATAAATACCAAGTTTAGTTTCCGTTTTTGAGTTCTACTGTCCACAGACAGACACTCGGAACTTTTTCTAATTTTTTTGTTGGAATAATTGGTTCCAAATACATATATGTGTGTGTTTGTGTGTGTGTATGTGTACGAGGGCCGTTCTTTTTTCAACCTCCGATATGTTATAAATAAAAGACAGGTTCATAGAAAACAATTATTTTATTACTAAAATGTTTGTACACTTATGGTTACTTTTCAACATAATCACCGAAAAGATTGATGCATTTATCGTACCTGTGCACAAGCTTTGCCATACCCGCTTCAAAAAATGTTGCCGCCAACGATTTCAAATGAACATTGACGTTGCTTTGAAGATCTTCGTACTTTACGACGTTTGCGGAGAACCATTCAAAACAAACGAAGAGGAAAGCTGACTTCAGGAATTGTGTTCATCCATAGCAACGCTCGTCCACAAACTGCGGGCAAAACTCATCGGTTCCTTGAGCAACTTCAATGAGACATTTTCGGTCATCCGCCGTAAAGTCCTGACCTGGCAGGGCAGCACTTTCAAACCAACGAAGATCTTCAAAACAACGTCAATGCGCATTATAAATCATTGCGGTAACATTTTTTGATGACTGAGTCAAGAACAGATATGTTGAACTCAAAACTTAAAGTAACTTATGGTGTAATACTAACAACTTGATTTTAAACAGTTCAAAAACAGAGACATTACATTTTAGTTTAAGGAAAATAAATTCAGATGTCCATAAAACAGTGAAATTTCTAGGTTTGCATATCGACTCAAATTTGTGCCACCAAACTCATGTTACGTATGTAAAAAAGTAAGTAAGAGTTTTTTCATGTTACGAATACATAAGAAGAATATCAATGTAGAATCTTTAATTGCAGCCTATTATGGACACATTCATCTGAATTACGAACTTTTGCTCTGGGATAACCACGCTTCCGCATTACGAGTTTTTATTTTACAGAACAGAGCTTTAAATTTAATTTATGGAACTTCACCCAGGACTCATTGTATACCAATTTTTACTTTCTCTAGCCCCATATGTACTATATACATAGGGATAGAGAAGATATTGTAATGTACCCAAAAATTCGATACCGAAAATATATGTTTTGAGGTCCCCTGAGTCTGAAAAAAACATTTTTAAAAAAAGGTCCGCGTGTGTGTGTCTGTGTTTGTGTGTGTGTGTGTGTGTCTGTGTTTGTGTGTGTGTGTGTGTGTGTGTGTCTCTGTGGACAGCATAGCCCCAAAACAAAAAGACCGTTAAATACCAAACTTGGTAATTAGGTTTATTATCTTCCAAGGATGCGACACGAAGATTTTCAAATAATCCCCCCACCACAAACTACCGTTTACATGGAAGACATTTCGAAAATTTTGATTTTCTTAAAAATGGCTCTTAACGATTTTGATTAAAATCCTGTATATTAAAGCTATTTATGTCCGAAATAAAATGAATATCTCGAATTTTTTGTAAATAGCCTCTGAAGACCTGTTTATTCTGGATGAATTTTGCTTAATTTGGCATAACCAGTAAACCGTAAGAGATAGACAAAAACTTACTTTACAAAAAATGTAGGTCTTGTTAAAATACACAAGTTATGTCATACACATTTTTCTCGTGGAGCTTACACTTTTCGAGGTATTCACAGTTTCAGTTGTGAAGTACCTATACTTTTCTCAGACGGGAGTGTCCGTTTTTCTTTTGTTCTACTCTTGGCCAAGAAAAGAAGCGATTTGAGATGACAATCGCATAACGACAGCTTTCAAAACATTTGACCATTGGTTTAGCCTAGTGTATTCCCTTATTTTCTTCCTACTTATACGGAACTAAATAAGAACATTGTGTAATGAGTACCACGATTAGCAAGGTGCAGAAAGAAGAAGAATCTTATGTATGAAGTTTGTAGAGCAGCTAGAGAAAGTCGTGTGAGTATAACACATCAGATTTTTACCTATAACAATCCTGAAATAGTTTAGTAGAACCTTCACCACAGAAATGAGTTGAAATATGTTGTATAACGATTGGTTTTACACTTTCCAGGAAAATATATTATTAATGTTGAAGTTTCAGTGTAACGAAGCCGGTTAGGGACCCGATCTCTGTTTCTTTTTTACACTTTTAGATATATTCTGCTACGATAGCGATTAAAAATACTAAGTTTCGGGGAAAATATAACGTCATACCAAAGGTATGGGCATATTATTTTTTTACGTTTCTGCGAAGTCCTGCATCATGTGGAGGTAGAAAGTAACTTACAGAAGAATTTTCAAAATTAATAACCTTAGGACTTAATGACTTATTATTGTAGAATAACCACGCTTAATAAAATAATTCCGAATTTACTAAGATATTCTACTTTCATAGTAATTTGCCAGTTTCATTTAATAATCCTCATTTATGGCAGTAGTGCACTGAGAATTTTAACTTCTGTACCTGGCAAAAAAAAAAAAAAAATCTGATATGTACCATTCACATGACTTTCTCTATATCCCTGCAACAAATTATTCTTAGAAAGCTTATACTTCTATTTACTTTATGCTAATCAGAAAAAATTAGCAGAAATAGTCTTATTACTTGCTTCCTTGTAAGTAGAAGCGAAATAAGGGACAACCATAGGTTAAACTGATAGTCAAAAGCTGGTTGCTATGTCAATGAAGTTCCTTTGTTTGTATAGATCGGAATTGACAAGTTCCTGTATGAGAAAAATGTTTCATAGCAGAAACAAAAAATAAGGAATGTCTCAAAAACGATGAACTCCACGAAAAAAAATGTATATAACATAAAATGTGTGTTTTAACGTGCTCTACATTTTTTGTGTAGTAAGTTTTTGTCCGTCTCTTATGGTTTAGCAGTTATTCAAAATTCCGTAAACTTCATCCAGAATAAACTACTCTTCAGAGGCTATTCCCAGAAAATTCAGCATATACATTTTATTTGGCAGGTAAATGTCTTTAATATATGATATTTTAATCAAAATCGTTAGAGCCATTTTTGAGAAAATCGATATTTTCGAAAAAATTTCCATGTAAAGGGTAGTTTGGGGTGGGGGATTATTTTCAAAATCTTCGTGTCGCATCCCTGGAAGAATCTAAACTTAAATACCAAGTTTGGTATTTTAACGACCTTTCGTTTTTGAGTTATCGTGTTCAAAGACACACGGACACACACTGAGCTTTTTCTGAAAATGCTTTTTATGGATACAGGGGGTCCTAAAAAATCTCGGTATCGAATTTTTTGGTGGAGTGCAATACATTCTCTATACACTATGTACATAGTGCCTATAGGGAAAGTAAAGTAAAGTAAAATGGAACAATTATTTTGAAAGTTTCTTTAATATATACAAAACACATTAACGTGCACATTCAGTATTGGTTTGATGGACCAGCTAAAGGCGTAACGGCATTCACTGTATTGTAAGGCCTTCTCATTAGGTGGTGCTACTTGCGTCCACAGGTAAACGTATAGTGAACGTCAGCGGTTACTTACACTTCGCTAGTGATTACTGTGTTTTTTTTTTTTTTTTTTTTTTTTGTGCCATGAAAACCATATAAAAACATTTGTTGAATACTGTAATAACAATACCAATATGAAAATAGGAAGGCTAACCACAATCATTGATCCAAAAGAATTAAAAAGAAATGGGGTCGCATTATGTATTTGCATAAATTGAAAGCTAGCATAATAAAATGTTATTCTAACAAGTAAGTTGTGCATACTCATTAGTAATTAGAATACATTTGTATAATGATAGACAGGAAAATATGTACGAAGGCTTTCATGGTCGGAGTTAGTTGTCCCCATGTTGAATTGAATCTTGGAGCAGGATCAACAATCAAGAGTTCTTTTTACTTTCTCTACACGTACTATGTACATAGTGTGTAGCTAAGGTATTGCACTCCACCCAAAAATTCGATACCGAGATTTGCACATAAATTGTGTGTTTCTACGTGCTCTACATTTTTTCTGTAGTAAGTTCTTGTCCATCTCTTACAGTTTAGCAGTTATGCAAAATTAAGTAAAATTCATCCAGAATAAGTAGTTTTCAGAGGCTATTCTCAGAAAATTCAAGATATACATTTTATTTGTTATGTAAATATCTTTAATATATGATATTTTAATCAAAATCGTTATAGTCATTTTTGAGAAAATAAAAATTTTCGAAAAAAGTGCCATGTAAAGGGTAGTTTGGGGGGAGGCATTTTTCTAAAAATCTGCGAGTCACATCCCTGGAAGATACAAAACCTAAATACCATCTTTGGTATTTTACCCTCTTTTCGTTTTTGAGTAATCGTGTTCACAGATACACGGACTCACACACACACACACACACACACACACGCAAACCTTTTTGTGAAAATGTTTTTTTTTTTTTTTTTCATAGGTGAACCTAAAACATATTATATTTCCGGTGAAATCTCGATATTGAAATTTTGGGTGGAGTGCAATATCTTATCTATACACTATGTACATAGTACGTGTAGAGAAAGTAAAATTGAGTAAGTTCTTTGGAGGTAGAAAAGTATAACATCGGTCTTGAAAAACATGTATTACGTGACAGTAAATATCTTCACAGAATGGAGATTACGTTGGGAAATACAGTAAGGTACTGTTAACTTTATTTATAAGCTTTGTGTTGATAACTTTAGTTATACCAAGACCTCTGTCACTTTCTGGACGGCCCTCTTATACAATGAATTATACTAGAATAAAAGCTGATGTGTTCCATTCACACGACTTTATCTACATCGTTGTAACAAATTATTGTTAAAAAGCATATTCTTCTATCGAGAAAAAAATCAGTAGAAATCTTAATTACTTGCTTCCTTGTAAGTAGAAGGAAAATAAGGCTAAAACGATAGTCAAGTCTTTTAAAGCTGGCTTACATGGTTGAAATCCCTTTCTATGCAGGGCCAGGAGTTTGCTATTTTCCGTGTGAGAAAAGTTTAAGTATATTAAATATGAAACAAATAACAAGAAATGTCTCAGAAAGTCAAGTTCACGAAAAAAACGTAAATGACAAATTGTGTTTTAACGTGATCTATATTTTTTGTAGAGTAAGCTTATGTGTACCTCTTGCGGTTTATCAGTTACGCAATTCAGAAAATTCATTCGGAATAAAGAGGTCATTAGAGGCTATTCCCATAAAATTCAAGATATACATTTTATTTGCCATGTAAACAGCTTTAATATACGGTATTTTAATCAAAATCGTTAAAGTCATTTTGGAGAAAATAACATGTTTTATTTTTTTTTCCCATGTAAAGGGTAGTTTGGGATGGGGGGATTTTTCTCAAAATCTTCGTGTGGCACCCCTGGAAGATAGCAAACTTAAATACCAGGTTTGGTATTTTACAGACTTTTCGTTTATGAGCTATCGTGTTGACGGACACTCACACATATGGGCCTTTTCTGAGAATACTATTTTGGATATAGGGGACCCTAAAACGTATATTTCCGGTGAAATCTCGGATTAGAATTTTAGTTTAATACAATGTGTACATAGTAAGTTCAGAGAAAGTAAAACTATAGACAAATATGAAATTTAAACTTTAACTTTACCAAAAGAGACAAATTCTTTCAAACATTTTCTGCACCCTACGCCTCACGGTTTTATAACAAGAAGGACGTGTTTTTATTTGACAGTTCAGCGGGAGTAAATGTGAGGTTTCCAAAACTACAGCGAACGCGAGTGGAGTACTTTTGGCTTTACTTTAGAGACAGTTGCTATAGTAACAGTGGATTTCCGAGTGCGTCAACAAATTTAGACCATGCGTAGCTACCAGCTACCTGGAATGTTGCAGTTTTTATGCCTTAAAGCGACATACCTTTTCTCTCAGTGGTGATATACTGTAGTTAACAACTGACGTGAAAAACAAGTATCGTGCATATTATATAGAGAAGGTATGTATTCCACTTAAAAAATTGATACCAAAATTTCACCGGAAATTCATGTTTTGGGTCCCCCTGAATAAAAAAAATTTAGAAAAATGCGTGTGTGTGTTTGTGTCTGTATGTCTGTGGGAGGCATAGCTCAAAAACGACAACACCGTTAAATACCAAACTTGGTATTTAAGTTTACATGGAAAAATGTTCGAAAATTTTGAGTTTACTCAAAAATGGCTCTGATTAAAATACCGCATAGTAAAGATATTTACATCCCAAATAAAATGTATATATTGAATTTTCTGGGAATAGCCCCTGAAGACTTCTTTATTCTGGATGAATTTTGTTGAATTTTGCATAACTGCTAAACCGTAAAAGATAGACAAAAACTTACTGCACAAAAAATGTAGATCTCGTCAAAACACACAATTTATGTACTTTACGTTTTTGAAGTGGAATGAACCGTTTCCAAAATATTGCTTGTTATTGTTTTCAACTGTAAAGGACTAATACTTTTATCAGATAGTAAGTATCCGTTTTTCTTTTGTTCTTCTCCTGGCCAAGCAAAGAAGCGATTTTCAATGACAATCGCATAACGATAGCTTTTAAAACATTTGACTATCACTTTAGCCTAGTGCATTCCTTTAGTTTCCTTATGCTTATAAGGAGCTAAGTAATAAGAACTATCTGCTAAAGTTTATCTCGATTAATATGATGTAGAAACAAGAATAATCTATAGTAGGAAGTTTGTAGAGCTGCTAGAGAAATTCATGTAAGTGTAACACAGATTTTTTCCAGTTCACCGTTACCATAGATACAGCTTTCTTCAATAGAAGATGAGTTATTTTATTTATACTGCTCTAAGAATTGTTATTTTACAAATCACACCTCTCTCACTAAATGATAGAACACAACTGATTCAATGCTATAATGAAAACAAGAGTTTTTTTCAAGGTCTGAGTAAATTTAGAACTCTTGACAATTTAAATGCAGGTCCGTGTTCCATTTATATTTCTAGGGATTTAATTAGGGAAGTTGAGGAAACCGGTTATCTTGCTTATAAGAAAAAATCTTATATGTTCCATTCACATGACTTTTTTACATCTCTGCAGAGACTTTCAATAGCTTATTCTTCTATCTAGTTCATACTAATCGAGATAAACCTTAGCAGATATGCTTTCTTGTTTGCGGAAAGAAAATAACTGAATACACCGGATAAAACGTAAGTTAAATCTTTTAAAACTGGTTGCCATGTGGATGAATACCGTTTCTATGCATTGCCAGGAGTGGACAAGTTCCCGTATATCAAATATTTGAAGTATTTTAGACCTGAAATCAATAACAAAGAATATCTAAAAAATGGTCAACTTTACGAAAAAAAATGTATATGACATAAATTGTGTCTTTTAACGGCATCTACAGTTTTGTATAGGAAGTTGTTGTCTATTTCTTACGGTTTACTAGTTATGCCAAATTAAACAAATTTCATCCAGAATAAACAGGTCTTTAGAAGCTATCCCAGAAAATTCAAGATATATATATATATTATTTGTCGGCTAAATATCTTTAATATACGATATGTTAATCAAAATCGTTACAGCCATTTTTAAGAAAATCAAAATTTTCGAAAAAAGTTCTATGTAAAGGGTAGTTTGGGGTGGGGGGATTATTCTCAAAATCTTCGTGTCGCATCCCTAGAAGATATTAAACTTAAATACCAAGTTTGGTACTTTACCGACTTTTCGTTTTTGAGTTATCGTGTTCACAGACACCCGGATACACGCACACACACTGACCTTTTTGTGAAAATGCTTTTTTTGGCTACAGGGGAGCCTAAAACATATATTTCCGGTGAAATCTCGGTATAGAATTTTAGGTGGAATACAATACTTCCCTATCCCTATGTACATTGTGCATACGGGGCTAGAGAAAGTAAAAATGCATCAATAGTAAATTAGATCCACGCATTTGAACTCACCCTCTATGCTCCATGAACGCAAAGTAACAGTGAACGCTCTCAGCTTTCATTTGGTCGGTTTGTTTATTATGAAAACACACCCTAGAAATGTTTTGAAAAGCAAAAAAAGCTATAAAGTAAAATTCACACTTGTGGCGCATTGAGTCTCGACAAACTCATTCTATATACCCTGACTGTTATTGCTGGAAGTCAAGGTCAAAGCTTTTTACTAGAACAAAAACGCACATAATTTGGAATGCTCTCTAGAAGCGTTCCTATAATTTTTGCTTACTGTATAAATAGGAGAAATGTGATTTGTTTCAGTCACATGACTTTCTCTATTCTACAAATAATGTTTTTATCCACTCATGCTAATCAAGAAAAACATGTTTCCTTCTTACTCGATTACAGCGATATCCAAAGCATTTCAAAGCTGAACGATTATGCGAACAATTGAAAATCTGTTCCTTGTATTGCCAGCAAAACAAAAGAGATGCAATGAAAGGTGATCCAGTTTCAATGATACGTAATTTGAATTGAAACCAATAACAAAGAATATATTGAAAACGGTTCAAATCTACAACAAGAATGTATATGACAAATTGTGAGTTTTAATGAGATTTACATTTCTTAAGTATTAAGTTTTTGTACATTGCCTACTCTTACAGTTATGCAAAATTCAGCCAAATTGAACTGGTCTTAGAACCTATTCTCCGAAAGTCTAATATATACATTATATTTTTCGAGTAAATGTCTTTAATATGTGGTATTTAATCAAATCTTTTGTGTCGCATCCTTGGAAGATACCAAACTTGAATTCCACTTTGTTGTCTAATGGTCTTCTAGTCTTTCAGTTGTGCTGTCCACAGACAGACAGACAGACACAGACACACAGGACCTTTTAATAAAAATGCTTTTTTTTTCCTAATCAGGGGATCTCAAACACATATTTTCGGTGAAATCTCGATAGCAAATTTTTAGGTAGAATATAGTACCAGCCCTGTTTATAGGTACACTGTTTACACAGTACGTGTAGAGAAAGTAATAAAATACAATGTGAATGTAAACTCAAGAGCTAAAAAGTACCTTTTCAGACAGTATGATCTAAAAGTAGAACTTTTAATACAGTGCACACAAACTGAAAAATGTGAATTACCATACTGGTGCGATAATATTTACACTACTATCCAGTATTCAAGTTTTGTAAGAATATAGAGCATGTACGATAATATTAGCAAAGAATTGAATTTCGATTTTTAGCTTCAGTTATTTCGTAGTTGAAATGCGCTGGTAAAATGGATGCATTTTTTTAAAGTTTAGAATTCATGTTATTTTACTGTGAGTTTTGTCTAATTTTTACAATGTTTGTTAAGTTTCGTAAATGAAATACCTTGAAAAGATATCCGAAGTTAAGGAATAATTTATAAAACCCGTACTGTGTGTGCTAACACGAGCCGAAACAATGTCACAAAAAATCTGATGTGTACCATTCACATGACTTTCTCTACACCCCTGCAACAAATTATTCTTAAAAAGCTTATGCTTCTATTACTTCATGCTAATCTAGAAAAAATAACAGGTATAGTCTTATTACTTTCTTCCTTGTAAGTAGAAAGGAAATAAGGGAGTAGCATAGGTTAAAGCTGGTTACTATGTGACTGAAGTTCCTTTGTTTGTATGGACATGAGTTGACAAATTCCTGTATGAGAAAAGTTATGATTTTCGACCCTGAAAACAAAAACAAGGAATATCTCAAAAACGATCAGCTCCAAAAAAAAAAATGCATTCAACATAAATTGTGTGTTTTAATGTGCTCTACATTTATTGTGCGGTAAGTTTTTGTCTATCTCTTACGGTTTAGCAGCTATACAAAATTCCGGAAAATTCACTCAGAATAGAGTAGTCTTCAGAGGCTATTCCCAGAAAATTCAAAATATACATTTTATTTGTCGGGTAAATATCTTTAATATACGATATTTTAATCAAAATCGTTAGAGCCATTTTTAGAAAATCAAAATTTTCGAAAAATGTTCCATGTAAAGGGTAGTTTGGGGTGGGGGGATTCTTCTCAAAATCTTCGAGTCGCATCCCTGGAAGATTCTAAACTTAAATACCAAGTTTGGTATTTTACCGAGTTTTCGTTTTTGAGTTATCGTGTTCACAGTCACACGGACACACTGACACACGGACACACATACACGGACCTTTTTCTGAAAATACAGTTGTGCATATATTTCCGGTGAAAACTCGGTATCGAATTTTTTGGTGGAGTGCAATACCTTCTCTATACACTATGTACATAGTTCGTATAGAGAAAGTAAAAAAGTCTTGAAATGTGGTTTCTTCGAAGCCAAAATCTGTTGTTGATAATTCTGTCGTAGAGCTGCTTTGAACTATCAATAGGCAGTATCAAAATAGAGACGTGCATACCCTTTAAGTGTGACACGAGAGAACTTGTAAATGATAACGTCTGTTCTTGTCGATTGAGCCTGAGTTAGTATTGACTCATACATCAAAAGATGTTTGGTTGGCATCAACAGATATGTGGTTATCTTATTATCTTTCCCGAGACGTTATACATTAAAGACAGCCTTTGTTTAACTTAAGAGCTTTTGCGTCACTTGTGAAATAAATGAGTGAGCAACTACCTCTCGTATTCAATGCTGCTGTAACAATTCGTCTGTGAATGCTATCAGAGAAACAGTGAGAATACATTCTGGGTGATCACAAGAGAGATTCGGTTAGTGCTGGAAATGGGAAATATCAGCTGCTGCAAAAAACTTTGTTTACGAACAACTTGATACAACTGCAGCCGATTCCAGCAAAGACGTCGATGATAATGATGCATAAGTTGTGTTAGAAAAGAAAGGGAAGGTAGTGTTAGGGGACGTGTTGTGCAGCCAGGAGCGAAGGAATCTGTAAATTAAACAGCAGTTATGCAATTCCTCCCTCGTGTACGTTAGCCACTTTTGCTAGGATTAACAGTTAAGCCCTGTTCAGACGGAGACATATAGAAAATACCTCTGTGTGTGCAACATTTCTCTGGCCATTTATTGGCTCGCCATGATATTGCTTCCAAATGACATGCCAATGAAGGAAGCTATATTGCTTACATCTGGTAGGCATTTCCTAGTCTATATTTTATATGTATGTTGATTGCTTAAGTTTGGTTATTATTCAGCAGCTGCTAGATATAACTTCGTAATATTCCTCGTTCTTAGATCGGACAATTGGGGGATAGAAATTTTGAGCCCGATGCCTAATCACATTCTCCACATATGGAAGTGCCAAAGCTTCGAGTAGTAAGCCTCACTGAGAAGCCAGAACGTCGCCACAGGCGGTTCCGGAATATGCGTATGACTCGTGGAATTAAATCAAGTTGAACCTTAAGTAACCTTCCCTCTTCTATCAACAAATTTTGGAAGTCAACAGCGGAGCAACGGCAAGGATGCTATTTTTATAAAAAGCCAACCGTAGCGCTACCTCCTTAACACCCTCAACCTCAAAAATAAAGCTATCCTAGCGTTCCTGTGGCTAAGCCCGTTAAGACACAACACCACCTAAACTCATCACAAGTCTCCAGATCTCGCCTGCAGGTGGGAAAGAGGGGAAAGTCCTGTTTCTGCAGCACGCGGCACCCTTCCCCCTTCCTTCAAGCCCTAGCCAAAAATAATACGAATGGGCTATAGGATAAAAACAAAAGAAGTCACATACTGGACAAGGAGTAGAGTTTTCTTATAATTTTTACTTTCTCTACACGTAATCGTACATAATGTATAGAGAAGGTATTGTAATGCACCCAAAAATTCGATACGGAGATTTCACCGGAAATACATGTTTTGGGTCCAGCTGTATCCAAAACAAATTTGGAAAATGGACCGTGTGGGCGTGTGTGTGCCTGGGTGTTTGTATCTGTGGACAGATAGCTCAAAAACGAAAAGACCGTTACTTGGTATTCAAATTTGGTATCTCCCAAGGATGCAACACGAAGATTTTCAAGAAAATCACCCTACCCCAACTACTCTTTGCATGGAACAATATTCGAAGGTTTGATTTTATAAAAAAATTGCTCTAAAGGCTTTGATTAAAATATCGTATATTAAAGATATTTACTTGACAAATAAAATGTGTATCTTGAATTTCCTGGGTTAGCCTCTGAAGATTATTTTATTCTGGATGAATTTTATTGAATTTTGTATAACCGGCAAACCGTAAGACATAGACAAAAACTTACTGAGCAGAAAATGTAGAACACGTTAAAACACACAATGTATGTTATATACATTTTTTTCGTGGAGTGTATAGTTTTTGAGATATTCCTTGTTTTTAGCTTCAGCCGTGACATACCTATAGTTTTCTCATACAGGAATTTGCCAACTCCTGTCCATACAAAAACAATGAAACTTCAGTCACATAGCAACCAGCTTTTAACTATCACTTTAAATTATGGTACTCCCTTATTTCGCTTTTGCTTAACTAGGAAGCAAGTAATAAAACTATTTCTACTAATTCTTCTCAAGTATGAAGTAAATAGAAGCATAAGCTTTTCAAGAATAATTTGTTGTAGAGATGTAGAAAAAGTCATGTGAATGGAACACATCAAATTTTTTTAACACACATATTTGGCTTTCAGGCGTAACCTAATTGGCCATTAGGGGAGAGAGAATGACTTACACATAAACAAACACATCAGCACAAAGCACTAAACATCCATGTCCATAGCGTGATTCGAAACCACAGCCCTTTCGCGGCAGAGCGTCAACGCCAAACTCGGCAATCACCAGCATTTCAAACTTTAAACTGTTATGTTATGGTATTTGAAATATACCCTATTCACTTTCTTTTCCGCCAGCAGGTGAGAAAGAGGGGAAAGTCCGGTTTCTGCAGCAAGAGGCACCCTTCCCCCTTCCTTCAAGACTTTGAAGTCATATACTGAGCAAGCAGTAGAGTTTGCTAATACTTTTATTTTCAGTTATTCATGAAGTTCCAACAAAGTGGCCCCGATATCAATGCGATCGTATCTTAGTTGTGGGTTTACCTTAAAGAACTAGTTTTCCTGACACATCTAACAACCCAATGGCAACTAAAACATATAATCTTCCAAGAAATTGGTAATATTTCAAGACATCACCTGCAAAACGATGTATATGAAGTAGGAAGAATGGTGAACGTGAATTGTTTAGTTTTTATTATTTAAAATATAGTAATATTTATACAGTTTTAAAGTTAAAATTGACTTTTGAAAAACCCTATATTGTATGTTTCTGAAAATTGGTCGTTAAATAGAGCTGACAGAAGGAAAATTTAAACAAATGAAATGAAGTTTTTAAGATAGGTTCTTACACTTTTCGATTAAGTAAAAAGTAATGAAAGCAGAAATGAATTAAATGTTTTTAATTTAATGTAAAAGTGCAAATAAAACCAAGTGGTATGATCACATATTACGGTAAATATGTGATCATGCATATTACGGATGGGTGGTAATATGGTAAACATATCTTAAATTACACACCAGAAAGATGTCAAGGTGTTCGCCGTCCTAGAATTAAATGGATGAATTCTCTCCGAGCCAGAAAAGGCTGAAAAGCCTACTGCTGAAGAAGAAAAAGACGGTAAGTTTATATTATGAATCTAAGTTGTCCAATTTCGTTTTAAAAACAACTTATAAAACATTTTACTCTTCACGTATATGATCACTCCATATGAGTTCGTCAAAGTATAATTTATGTCCAATTGATACTTCAGGGTTAGGACTCAGGATACCTGATATAGAGGATAAGCATAAAAAATAGCATGGGGTAGAGAGATCATTTCATCAAGTAAAGTGAAGTTTGGGAATAGGTAATTTCCTAAGTAGTTCTCGAGAGTTGCCTAATGCCATATTTGCTGTTGTTTACAGGGATTGTTGAGGGAGGGACTAGTATATTCTCTTTGTTGCATTTTCTCTTTTCCTCTCTTCAAACACACACACACACCACAAAACGTTTATATTTTCCTGAAAGCGGTAGAGTACTACCAGGTAAAAAAAAACCTACATCTCTCTAAAGGGTAAAAGTTGGTTTTGTTTGGAAAGAAAAAAAGCATTCTGATTTGACTGTTCGAAAATTACATATTCACAGAAACACACAGAAGAATCACGTGGTGAACTGAAACAAAGTTCGCAAACAACTACAAAAACAATGGAAAGTTGCCACAAATACAATGTTTACATCACCAGAGAGCGTCTGTCGCCTCCAGAATGAGTCCTTGGTATGATCATTTGCGGTACTCTTTGTGCTCTGAGCTCTTTTGTCAGGACTGGAAAAATTCTGTGTGTCGTTAGTGTAATGAAATTTCTTGTTGCTCAGTGAAAATAATAATTCTTATTAGCTGAATCACAAAGGGAAACCTTTCAGTGCTGCTTCTAAACTTTTGTGGTGTACGTTAAACCATTTAATGCAATTAGATCTGTTTTGGGAATAGTTGTTCGATCTACGCTGTATCTATGCTATAACTCGTATCTCCAGGGATTATCCTGCATGAAAACATGTTTGTACATGTTTGGGAGATTGGCTGCTTTACGCTACGCAATGCCAATGACTATGATGGAAATCCAGTTAAACACAGTAAAATCTGAGTCTATCGGACCCCTTATTAGACGGAAATCTGCCTTCAACGGTAATATTTCATGGCCTCGTGAATTTATGGGTATAAAACATGCTAACTATCCTTTATTAAGGCGATGCATCTGTGAAATTTTGAAAATTCAGAATAGTTAAGATATCTTGTTGGAATATCTGCCAGTTATTATAAACAACATAAGTAATATTTTGGCCGTGCACCAAAATTCTAGCTTGCATGGCTATTTATATAATAATGGTTTACTGTCTAAATACATTGTTCCAATAAAAAAACTCTGATGTGTTCCATTCACATGACTTTCTCCACTTCTGTGTAACAAATTATTGTCAATAAGCTTAATTCTTCTATTTACTTCATGCTAATCGAGAAAAAGTTAGCAGAAATAGTCTTATTACTTGCTTCCTTGGAAGTAGAAGCGAAATATGGGAGTATCATAGGGGTAAGTGAAGTCAAAAGCTGGTTGCTAAGTGACCGAACTTCCTTTGTATAGACACAGATGACAAATTCCTGTATGAGAAAAGTACAAGTTTTTCAAAGCTGAAACCGAAAACAAAGAATGTCTCAAAAACGAGCAACTCCTCGAAAAAATTTTATGTAAAATAAATTGTGTGTTTTAATGTGCTCTACATTTTTGTGTGGTAAGTTTTTGTCCATTTCTTACGGTTTAGAATTATGCAAAATTTCGTAAAATTCATCCAGAATAAAGTAGTCTTCATAGGCTATTCCCAGAAAATTCAAGATATACATATTATTTGTTAGGTAAATATATTTGATACACAATATTTTAATCAAAATCGTTAGGGCCATTTTTGAAAAAATCAAAATTTTAGAAAAAACTTCCATGTAAAGGGTAGTTGGGGTGGGGGATTTTCTCGATAATATTCGTGTCGCATCCTTGGAAGATACCAAACTTAAATACCAAGTTTGGTATTTAATGGCCTTTTCGTTTTTGAGCTGTGCTGTCCAAAGACACACACAGACAAATACACACGGACCTTTTTTCAAAAATGTTTTTTTTTATTCAGGGGGACCCAAAACATGCATTTCCGGTGAAATCTTGGTATCGAATTTCTGGGTGCAATACAATACCTTCTCTATACACTATGTACATAGTACGTGTAGAGAAAGTAATAAACCACATGGTGCATTTTTAAAATATTCACATAAAAATATCCACTTTAACAGAACATTAGTTTACAAATAGTTCTGTAATACTATTTTTACTTTCTCTACACGTACTATGTACATAGCGTATAGAGAAAGTATTGCACTTCACCTAAAAAATCGATACCGAGACCTCACCGTAAATATATGTATTAGGGACCCCTTTATCCAAAAAAAGCATTTTCAGAAAAAGGTCCGTGTTAGTGTGTGTGTGTGTGTGTGTGTGTGTGTGTGAATGTCCGTGTGTCTGTGAACAAAATAACTCAAAACCAAAAAGTCGGTAAAATACCAAACTTGATATTTAAGTTAAATATCTTCCAGGGATGCGGCACGAAGATTTTGAAAAAGTTCCCTCACCCCAAACTAACTTTGGCATGGAACTTTTTTCGAAAAGTTTGATTTTCTCAAAAATGGGTCTAATGATTTTGATTAAAATACCGTATATTAAATATATTTATGTGCCAAATAAAATGTATATCTTGTATTTCCGGGAAATAGTGTCTAAAGATCTCTTTATTCTGAAAGAATTTTGCTGAATGTTGCGTAACTGGTAAACTGTAAGAGATAGAAACACGTTTAAACATACAATTTATGTCATATACTTGTTTTCGAAAATTCACCATTGCTGAAATATTCCTTGTTATTTGTATCAGATTTGAAATACTTAACATTTTCTCACACGGAAAGTTGCAAAGTCATGGCCCTGCACAGAAAGGGATTTGAACCACGTGGCAACCAGCTTTTAAAAGATTTGGTTGTTAATCTAGTGTATTCACTTATTTTCCTTCTACTTAGAAGGAAGCATATACTAAAGACAGTTTTTGCTAATGTTTATCTCGATTATAATAAAGTAGATAGAAGAAGAAACCTTGCGTGTCTGTCTCATATTCAACAGGTCGTGAGTTCGAATCTGCTTAGGGTGAGTTACCCGAACAAGGTTTTTTTTTCAAAGTCTTCCCTTATCCTGAGAAGACAAACGTCGAGTAACTTTAAGCTCCATGGACCCCGATATTATTGAACACCATTTCACCAAATTCATTCATCGTCCGATATGACCAATCGGTTAAAGGACGTTAAGCTACCAAAAATATATTATAACATTTATAACTAAACACAATAACCAGCTAAACTTATTAAAAGACAAATTCAAAATATTTTGGGTGAAATACAATTCCTTATGTGGCACATACGTGCTAGAGAAAGTAAATATCCAGTATGGTTTCTTAATGTATCGTTTGGTATACGTTATTGTTTGAAATCTGTAATAAATGAATACCAAGATTCAGTGCAGATGTTGCTGGGAGAATTTCTTGGCAATGACAATAAACATGGCTGATGCGTGGCTCTTTTGTCCACCTGAAGGAAGTTTTCTCGACCTGAGGGAGCCACTTGAAACAAAACACTGCTGCAGGACAGTACATAATGGACCTGCCACACCCTTCTTTTAAAGTTTGCGGTTAGGGGGCTTGCGGTTGGAAACGAACCCTCGCTGTTATCAAGTCTTCCACTTACTAGTCCTTCAGCTGAGGTGTGATTCTCGGCTTGCAGGCAAGGTCTCTAGGAAACAGATTTTACTACATTAACTCTCGCCCCTAGTATAGGTTCGTCTTTTGTTTGCTAATGGTTATTGCCCAGTGGAAGGGGGGAGCGATCCCGTTTGAGGGCCATCATGTTTTGGAGAAAACTATACCCACACACTCTGACATTTCTCTAAAACATTCTTTTGGGTCTTAGGAGGTCTCAAAACATACCTATATTTATGGCGAAATCTCGGTATCGAAGAAGGAATTAAACTCCCTTCAAAAAAATCTGATGTGTTTCATTCACATGGCTTTCTCTATATCTCTGTAAATTATTATTATTAATAAGCATTTCTTTTATTTATTTCATGCTAATCGAGAAAAATTAGCAGAAATAGTCTTATTTCTTGCTTTATTGTAAGAAGAAGCGAAATAAGGGAGTACCATGGGTTAAAGTGAAAGCCGAAAGCTGGTGCTATGTGGCTGATGTTCCTTTGTTTGTATGGACAGGAGTTGACAAATTCCTGTATGAGAAAAGTATGTTTTTCAAAGCTGAAACCAAGAAAAAGGAATACCTCAAAAACGATCAACTCCACGAAAAAAATGTATATAACATAAATTGTGTGTTTTAACGTGCTCTACAGTTTTTGTGGGTTAAGTTTTTGTCCATCTCTGACGGTTTAGTAGTTATGAAAAATTCATCCAGAATAAAGTAGTCTTCAGGGGCCATTCCCAGAAAATTCAAAATATACATTTTATTTGTCAGGTAAATAACTTTAATATACGATATTTTAATCAAAATCGTAAGAGCCATTGTTTAGAAAATCAAAATTTTCGAAAAAAGTTCCATGTAAAGAGTAGTTTGGGGTGGGGGGAGTTTTCTCAAAATCTACGTGTCGCATCCCTGGAAGATACTAAACTTAAATACCAAGTTTGGTATTTTACCGACTTTTCGTTTTTGAGCTATCGTGTTCACAGACATACGGACACACACACACACACACACACATACACATGGGCCTTTTCCTGAAAATACTTTTTTTGGATACAGGGGACGCTAAAACATATATTTCCGGTGAAATCTCGGTATCGAATTTTTTGGTGGAGTGCAATACATTCTCTATACACTATGTACAATGTGCCTATAGAGAAAGTAAAAATGAAAATAAATATTTTTCGCCCATCTGGGTAGTGTTGTAGCAGTTTATCTGCCTCACAGTCTACAGATTATGGGTTAGAATCTCGCTTAGGGTGAGTTACCCGGACAAGGTGTTTTTATCGGTGTTTTCTCTTATCCTGAGAAGACGATTATCGAGCAACTTTAAGCTCCATGTACCCTGACATCATTTGAGCATCGCTTCACCAATTTCATTCATCGTAAGGACGTTAAGCCATAAAAAAGGTGTACCTATATATAGAATCTACAGAAGTGAAATATAATATAATGAATAATATTAAAATTATAAATAAAAACAATTTATTATAACATTTATGAAAAATAACAGAATAACTAGCTAAAACTATTAAAAACACAATTCCAAAATACTTTTGGGTGGAATAAAATACCTTCTCTATCTACTATGGTACATATGCGCTAGAGAAAGTAGAATAACGTATTGTTTGAAGGTAGTAATAACTAATACACGAATATTCCGCTACCAAGATGCTGCTTGCAGAATTTCTTGGCAATGACAATGAACATGGCTGATGCGTGTTTCTTTTGTCCACCTGAAGGAAGTTTTCTCGACCTGAGGGAGCCACTTGAAACACAAAACTGCTGCAGTAAACACGCCTTGTAAACAGAATGTATAGTATGCAGAGATATTGTTCCTCTCATGAGCAAGGACCTCTCTCGTAAGTCACACAAGTGTGTCCTTGGTGTGGTCACGTTTCCTTTTAGTCAACAATATTCAGTCCTTCCGCTCTCCAACTTTCCATTACTCTGTTCCCTCTGGATTTCTCCTCCGTCTTTTTTTTTTTTCTTCCTTATAGTGCCTGGGAGTAGTTCAATTTATATAACAATATAACACAGACTTTTTCCTTATTTTTTCATCGTCCATAGCAATAAAGATATAGCCAACGTAGCGAATGTTCTGTAATCCCTAATACTATACTTATAGACAGAAAATCTGACGTGTTACATTCAATTGTTTTTTACTTTTTCTATACGCACTATGTGCAGTGTATAGAGAAGGTATTGCACTCCACCCAAAAATTCGATACCGAGATTTCACCGGAAATATATGTTTTAGGGTCCCCTTTATCTAAAAAGAAAAGCATTTTCGGAAAAAGGTCCATGTGTGTGTCCTTGTGCCCGTGTGCTGTGAACACGATAACTCAAAAACGAAAAGTCGGTAAAATACCAAACCTGGTATTGAAGTTTACTATCTTCCAAGGATGTGACACAAAGATTTTTAGGAAAATCTCCCCATCCCCAACTACCCTTTACATGGAACTTTTTTTTCGAAGATTTTGATTTTCTCAAAAATGACTAACGATTTTTATTAAAATTTCGTATATTAAATATATTTACACGACAAATAAAATGTTTATCTTGAATTTTCTGGGAATAGCCTCTGAAGACTACTTTATTCTGGATGAATTTTACGGAATTTTGCTAACTGCTAAACAGTAAGAGACGGACAAAAACTTACCACACAAAACATGTAGAGCACATTAAAACACATAATTTATGTTAAATACATTTCTGTCGTGGAGTTGATAGTTTTTGAGATATTCCTTGTTTTTTGGTTTCAGCTTTGAAAAACTTAACTTTTGTCATACAGGAATTTGTTGTCTCTTGTCCATACAAAGGAATTTAAGTCACATAGCAACCAGCTTTTTACTATCACTTTAACCTATGGCATGCCTTTATTTCACTTCTACTTACAAGTAAGCAAGTAATAAGACTATTTCTGCTATTTTTTTCTGGATTGGCATGCGGTAATTAGAAGCATAAGCTTTTAAACAATAATTTGTTGTAGAGATGTAGAAAAAGCCATGTGAATGGAACACATCAGATTTTTTGGGGGGTTGGAGTGCAATACCTTCTCTAAGTACGTACCATGAATTGTGTAGAAACGTTAACAGCGATGAAAGGAAACAAACTATGGAACAAAATGAAAATTATAAATAATGTTGATTGGTTGGGTTATGTACTTCAATAAGATTTATCAGAAATGATCTTATTACTTGCTTCCTTGCAAGTAGAAGCGAAATAAGTGAGTAACATCATAGGCCAAAGTGATGGTGAAAAGCTGGTTGCTATGTGACTGAAGTTCCTTTGTTTGTATGGGCAAGAGTTGACAAATTCGCGTATGAGAAAAGTATAAGTTTTTTTTAAGCTGATGCTAATAACAAGTGATATCTCAAAAAGGTCAACCACACGGAAAGGTATATAACATAAATCGAGTGTTTTAACGAAGTCTACATTTTTTGTGTAGTAAGTTCTTTTCTATCTCTTACGGCTTACCAGTTATGCTAAACTCCGCAAAATTCATCCAGAATAAACATGTCTTTAGAGACTATTCCTAGAATATTCAAGATATACATTTTATTTGTCATGTAAATATCTTAAATATAAGAGATTTTAATCAAAATCGATACTGCCATTTTTGAGTAAATCAAAATTTTTGAAAGTTTTTCCATGTAAAGGATAGTTTGGGGTCCCAAAATCTTGAAAAGCATCGTGACACACCCTTGGAACATACCAAACTTAAGTACCACGTTTGGTATTTGACGGAATTTTCGTTTTTGAGCTATGCTGTTCACACACACGCGCACACGCACGCACGCACGCACGCACTCTAGGCACCTTTTTGTGAAAATACTTTTTTTTGGATTCAGGGGCACCCAAACATGTATTTACGGTGAAATCTCGGTATCGAATTTTTGGGTGTATACTTTATGTGCATAATATGTGTAGAGAAAGTAAAAATGTTTGTGTGTGAGCGTGTGTCTGTGAACACAATAACTCAAAAACGAAAAGTCGGTAAAATATCAAACTCGATATTTAACTTTGGTATCTTCCAAGAATGTGACACGAAGATTTTGAAGAAAATCCTCCACCACAAACTAATCTTTACATGGAAATGTTTTTGTCAAAGTGGCTCTAAATATTCTGATTAAAATGCTGCCTATTAAAGATATTTACATGACAAATTACAGAACACGAGCTGTATAATTCACTCCACCCGCAATATACCCTTAGGCTGACCTCAAATATTTCGCTCCTTGCTTACCACACGATCGTATTTTCGATATAAACATTGTATGTTTTCATTTCCTTTTATTGAAAGTTAAAATAATACAAGAAATTTAGATACAATTGAAATAAAACCATTTAGTTTGAAAAAATAAAATAAATTACTCTTCCTACATTATTGGCTCCCAATGCAAGGTTTTATAAACTCCTGAAATCTTCCCTATCTCATAGCTATATAATTATAGTTAAGTCTAAAGTGTTAATTGTTGAAAAGACATCTTCAGCTTCAAAGGCTCTAAATTAAAGATAACAATTTTTACTTTGCCTACATATATACTGTTCATAGTAGGCGGGGTAAATATTCTATTTCACTCCTAAATTAGATGTCGAGATTTCACCAGTAATATACTTTAGAGGATAAGATTGTGACGGAGAAGTGCCAAACCAACTTCGGAATCGATCACACGATTGCGTTTATTCTCCATTGCGAGCAAATGCGGCACCCTTTTTGCCGAGATCTTTGTGAGACCTAATTTTTGGTGCAAAATTGAAGACCTGCGGCCTCTACTATTTCGCGAACTTCAATTCGTCGATCACTCAAAACCATGTCCGGGATTTTGTCTTTCATTTCGGAAAAAGTCGCTTCTACTGGATGTCCAGAACGATGTTCTCATTTGTGGATGCACGACCATGTTTTAATTCATTTATCCAATTGTAAATTGTTGCAAATGCAGGAGCAGATTTATCATTAATTTTATCCAACTCGCCTTTTCTCTCCTACCGTGTTAAGTCTTTTAAATAGATGTGTTTAATCCATCTCGAAACTCTTTTCCATCTTTCTAAAGAAGCACAAGGCTGTTGTTTCAATGCCTATGGAAACGAAACCACGTGCTGGATAAAGCTGAAACTTCAACTGCCATCCAGTAAGAGACGACGGTTACTAAATACGAGGGCCGGTTTTCTTTTCAACCTCGGATAGGCTATAAATAAAAGGCAAGCTCATATAAAATAATTATTTTATTACTAAAAGTTTTGTACATTTATGGTTACTTTTCAGCATAATCACCGAAAAGATTGAGACATTTATCGTACCTGTCCACAAGCTTTGCAATACCCGCTTCAAAAAATGTTGCCGCCAATGATTTCAAATGAGTATTGACGTTGTTTTGAAGATCTTCGTACTTTACGACGTTTGCGGAGAGCCATTCAAAACAAACGAAGAGGAATGCTGACTTCAGCAATTGTGTTGATCCATGACAAAGCTCATCCACACACTGCTGGCACAACCCATCGGCTCCTTGAACAATTTCAATGGGACATTTCCGATCATCCGCCTTACAGTCCTGACCTGGCACCCAGCGACTTTCACCTTTTCCCTGAACTGAAGACGTGGCTAGAAGGGCAGCACTTTCAAACCAGCGAAGATCTTCAAAACAACGCCAATGCTCATTTGAAATCATTGACGGCAACAATTTTGAAGCGGGTATTACAAAGCTTATGCACAGGTACGATAAATGTCTCTATCTTTTGGATGATTATGTTGAAAAATAACCATAAGCTTCAAAACTTTTAGTAATAAAATAATTGTTTTCTGTGAACTTATAGCCTATCGGAGTTTGGAAAAAAAAAAGCCCTCATAAAACCTTTTTCGGCGTTAGGAGTGTAATTTCTAAGATTTTTCTAAGGATTTATTGAACAGCTCCAGTACAAGAATAAGCGTAAAAGTAGTTTGTTGTACAATAGGTGGAGAAAGTCATGTGAGTGTAGTACTTAGACATTTTATAAAGTTCATATGTTGCTGTGGAGCAATTTTAAAGATGACTAATTGGGTTTTCTCTTGCGAAGGGTGTGCGTTAATAGAAAATGTCCGCTCTATTTATCATGCTAGGATACAGGAACAAATTGCGTATGCTGGAAACAAATGACCTGTTGAATTATTTATAATCAGGTCTACAGTGTTATCTGCCAAAGATATGAATACAAATTTCTTCATGTCTCATCGGTTAAACGAGAAATAAACGAAGGCATGATGAAACACGTATCAACGACGTCTAGGTCATTCTAACACAACTGCCAAATAATGCAGTTTACAAAACTGAGAAGCTTAATGCATAATTTATATGAAAATTAAACCTCAAAATGTCTTTTATTTTATCGAATATCCTATCAATACAACTCTAGTCTATACTAAAGTGTCTAAAGTATAACAGTCATTGTTTACCAATTAATATGTTAGTACATAGACGATTTTTTACTTTCTGTACATGAACATAGTATATAGAGAAGGTATTGCATTACACCCAAAAATTCGATATCAAGATATCACCGAAAATAGACGTTCTAGGGTCCCCTGTATCTAAAAAGCATATAACAAGGTCCGTGTGTCCATGTGTTGTGAACACGATAATTCAAAAACGAAAAGTCGGTAAAACACCATTGTATATAATTTAGTATCCTCCAAGGATGTCACATGAAGATTTTGAGGAAAATCCCCGTTCACAAACTACCCTTTACATGCAAAAAATTTTGAAAATGTGGATTTTTTCCAAAATGGCTATATCGATTTTGATTTTGTCGTATATTAAAGTTATTTACACGACAAATAAAATATATAACTTAAATGTTCTGGGAATGGCCTCTGAAGACCTCTTTATTCTGGATGAAGTTTGGTGGATTTTGTAGTACTAGTAAACCGTAAGAAATAGACAAAAGCATGGGAACGAGCTTTTAAAAGATTTGACTATCGTTTTTGCCTAGTGTATTCGATTATTCCTTTTCTACTTACAATAAAGTATTTCTACTAATATTTATCTCAATTATCATGAAGTAGACAGAAAGATAGGTTTTTTAGCAATAATTTGTTACGGAGATGTACAGAAAGTCATGTGAATGGAAACAGATTTAAGAATGACTATTTCGTTCATGACACGTTATCGTGAGAAGTGGCCAATCTAGCACATTGGAACGTAAAATTCCAACCAATCGGAATTCATTATATCTGCATTTTAATCATTTTTATTCCATGCACGTGCTATTTTTTTTTCTAAATTTATCCCACCACGTATTTGTTTTGTCTTTGAACTAATGTGCGTCTGATAATAACAGTGTCATGTGCAGTGATATTCCCTTACATAATGGTGGAAGTTCCAAAACGTTTTGGGGAAAGATCTATCGCTGGAATAGACATATTAATTTAAAACTCAAAGACGCAGAACACTAAAAACAGCTGAGAGAGTTGTGGAGACAGTTCAACGATTTCTCTAAGCAATGAAGCTACGCTTTATGATATGGACATCAAGTTGAAGTGATTTCGGTGCAAATATAGTCAAGAAAATGGGATTTTAGGAATATTATTCTTCGGGTCCATAAAGGCTAATCATAGTTATTTTATTCTCGAAATAGTCTTATTAAATATAACTCGAGCTACAACTTTTCTATAGATAAATTGTTGCGAGCGAATTTATTGATAGAAGTTTAAGCTCTCGTTATATTACTTATAATTACATAAAGATACCTGATAGTTAACATCAGAGGCGTTCCATCACTGGTTCATTTTGGATTTACAATTATCAGTAATAGTTAATCACCACTTTTGAAAGCTTTTGCCCTAATTGTTACTTTCCCGACCATCCATGTGCAGTGTACATAATAATAGTAGGTACAGAAGATATTATATTACATCCAAAAATTCGACACCAAGATTTCACCGGAAGTGCATGCTTTGAGACTCCTGAATATAAACATGTTTTTAAAGAAAAAGGTCTTTGCGTGTTTATGAACACGATAACTCAAACTCGGTTAAATACCAAACTTCAAATTTAAGTTCAGTATTTTCCAACACCACCATTTACAAGGATATATTTTAAAGCATTTTAATTTATTTTCAAAACGGCTCTAATGATTTTGATTAAAATACCACTATATTACATTTACAGGACAAATAAAACTTAGGTATATCCTGAATTTGCTAGGATTTTTCAAAGAACATGTTTCAAAAACTTGACGCGCTTTACGAGTCTGGTGTAATCCCTTATTTTTCTTCTACTTATAAGGAATTAATTAATAAGATAATTCTGCTATGCTTATTTTTATGGTGTTCAACGCTCGCTTTTACTACTATGGCACCGCAGGCGAAGATGGAGCACCGGTGGAATGCGATCGGAGAACCCGGAGAAGACCCCTTTATTCACCACATGCGGTCGCTTGGGATTGAACCCAGGTCACCTTTGTGAGAAGCGAGTGGTCTAACCGCCCGGCCACGGTGTGGCCCTGCTATGTTATCGAGATTAGCATGACATAAATAATAATATTTTATTAAGAACAGTTCTTTTGCAGAACCGGTAGAGAGCGTCATCCGAATGGAACACTTCAGATTTTGTGTATTCAATTACTTTGTGCCTTTAACATCTACACATACGAGCGGCTTTTTCTTTAGAGCAATTTCGCATGGCAATTGTCTTCTCTCGCTTATTGTTGCTTTTAATCTTTGGTAAATTTTCTTTAATAGGAGGGTCGGCTGATAAGTCCCAAGATATGGCACCACTAGGCCAGTTAGACGGTAGGATCGTATAGTTTAACTCTAGACTAGCTTGTACCCATAGTTACAGGTCAATAGCTTGTTTAGTTTTCGAATGATAGCATTTTAAACAAGACAACTTTAGAGTTTTCACGAAAATGGAGGATTTGGAAAAACGAGCAGTGATTAAATACTTCCATTTGAAAGGCTTAACGCCTAAATGAATCAAGAAGGAACTGGACAGTACATTGAAAGACTCTGACCCTTCATATTCAATGATTAAAAGGTGGGTTGCAGAGTTAAAAATGGGACGTACGAGCACTAGTGATGAGCCTCGCTCTGGACGCCCTGTAGAAGTGACAACTCCAGAGATCATTGAAAAAAATCCATCGTTTAGTACTTTGAGACCACAAATTAAAGTTGTTTCAAATAGCAGAGGCTGTAAGCATATTAAAATAAGGTGCAGATAATATTTTAAGTTATGTTTTAGGCTTTCACAAGGGCTGTGCAAGATGGATGAATGAATAAGTGTATTTAGGGAAATAACAGTATCATACATTGAGCTTCATCATTCGTACAGGTCCACAGACCATACGTGCTTTTACAATACACAAAATAGTAAGCAATATTAAAAACATAAACAAAGAATTAAAAGAGTAAACACGAAAACAAAAGGACAAAGATATCAAATACAGCAACTTAAATTTACAACACAAAGTACACAGATGCATTAATGTACCTGTTATAGTAAACAAATACACTTAAGAGAAATATAAACACACAATACTAAATCCGCAGCATAACAATGACCGAAAAGTATGAAGTAAATTATATGAATGAAAACATAATCACTTTTGTTTCGCTCTCCTTATCGCCCGCCCCCTTTTCTTTATTATCAACCTTCTCAGATCTCAGCTGTCTTGCCTTAAGTAGAAATTTACCTAGCCCGTCCACGTTTTCCGTGCCTGCCATTAGCGCCCAACATGCTTCTAGCGCTACATTCGTAGTGGTAAAGGGTCACGGTAAATATTTTCCGCTCCATGCCAGCCAATATGCGTCACTTCCTAAAGAAGAAAAATTACAGAGACTTGAAACTTTCCCGACGCTGGCTATTAATAATTTCTTCTCGGGACGTCAGCCAGATAAGTGTTGGATTAATTTCCAAGCTTTCAACGACTTACTCTGTCACCATCATCAGGGAGCTGTAGAGAAGTTGCGCTGGTGGTGATATATATACTTGGAGGGAAGGCTAAAGGACCGCCTCGCGCGCTGTCATTGGTCGGCACTGGTCAAGGATCTAACTTTCGGCGAGCACATCCGACACTACTGGGACAAGCACAGGGGCAATTGCCTCCCTGTACCTCCCTGTCCGGGATGCCGGTTCGCCTGAAGGCGCTGATAGTCCCCCTCATGCTGTACGCCTGCGAGGTCTGGGGCATGGCCGCAGACAGCTGGCTGCTCCTGCTCCAAATCAAGCCATTCCGGTCCATCTATTCTGTGGGCTGTGCGTTTCCTGTGAGGCTGATGCACGAAGCTTCCTCGTTGCCATATGTGGAGGACGAAATTAGAGCCGGACCACAAAATTCTACGACCCTTTGAATCATCATAGCGTCCTGGTTAAGTCTCTTGGTGACTATGATCCAAGAACACGCCGCTTCAGGCGTCTTGGGTTCCCCGCATGGCTTGCAGACATACCAGATAACACTGGAGCAAGTCCACCAGCAGCAAATGCTGAACTCCATTTCTATCTCACCAAGAGGTGGCTAGCTTTAAAATGTTCAACCCGCAAATATATTTATTATACAATTTTTGAAACACCATACACTAGAGGTGCAGAAGGGTCGCTGTATCCTAAGAACAGTTGTTGGGGAGCAATATGCTATATCCTTAATCCCACACCCATTCCAAAAATTGAAAAAGCCATCCTTATAACCTCATCCCGAAATAAAAACCCTGCGGTAAAACCCTGTTGAGGGTGGGAACGCAGTAAAATCACTCTGGTTGACCTCAGCCAGCCGGTAACATCGCTCGCTCGCTTCTCTCCAGTTCCCTGATGATGGCGACAGAGCACGTCGTTGAAAGCTTGGAAATTAATCCAACACTTACCTAGCTGACGTCCCGAGAAGAAATCATTAATGATATTTACATTGTTTTCTCTTCCCGAAACAAAAATCCGACGGAGCAGCCCAATCGTACCTAGATGCATTGTGCAAAATTCTATTACACTGTTTTACATATTGCCAACTACTATTCTCAGCATCTTCTACTAATAGAGTCATTTATCCACGGTCCTGTGTATACTCTCAGATGAAACGCAACTATCGTAATTCTGCAAAATGTTACCCTTCATCACGCTGCGCCCCAACTAGGAGAGAGGAACTATTTCATCAATCTTTATGAAATTTGGTCTGGGAGAGAACAGACAGACGGTTAACGTCAAGCCAGCTAAATCCCTACATTACTACTGTTGTAGCCTGTCGCCAGATGTCACATGTATTGTCGGGACTTCCCTTATATCTCCAAAAAAAACTTCCGTAACACTGTCGCATTCCCCCACCTCACTCGTAAAATATACATGTTGCCGTTCCTGGTGTTGTGTTCCACAGCAGTGGTGGCTGGTGCTTGCACTGAACAGCATTCTTAGCTACAAAATGAGTTATTTTCTACAAGTATACTGGTTGTTTAAATAATGTATTGGAACTGTGTCTTATAGTTAATTTACAAATCTTATCAATTTTCGATTTTTCATAAATAGTTAACCTTGCACAGCAGCTTAGATATAGATAGATACGTATAAATAGATAGATAGATTAGGTGAGATAGATTAGATGAGATGGGATAGGATGGGATGGGATGGGATGGGATAAGATAAGATAAGATAGATTAGATAGATAGAGATAGATAGATAGATATAGATAGAGAAGGATAGCCATGAATGTATGGCGTATAAGTTTAACAGAAACAACTATAAAGCTGTTCTGAATTTTCATACGCTTAAAATTGTTTCTATATAAATTATGTCAATTTCCCTTAACATACAACAGACAGTTCAGCACATACTTTGATGGCAAAGTTAAGACACCTACATCAATAAAAAGTGGTTTATAATGTTCTTTTGGGTGAGCTCCACAAATGAATCTAAACAACCTTTATTTGTAATAAAAAGATCTCTGGTGCCAAAGTTTCCACCAAAGAAGCACACCATAATTAGCAAATAAAACCAAAAATATTCTTATGCTCTTTGCTTTGCAATTCAAGAATAGCAGTAATGAATACAAATGGTGGTTTTATTATAACCTATCCACCATGTACGAGTACAGAGAGAAGGCGCTGTTCTCAACATTCAACACTCAAATTTCTCTGGAAAGATACCTTTTGAGGTATAAAACAATTAGAATAAGGTCTATGTGCGCGGGTGTGTCTGTCAATATCATAATTAACTCATCATCTCCCAAAGATGCACATGAAGCTTTTCAAGAATATCCTCCCAACCCAACTACCACTTCCTTGATAAAATTGTCGAGAATTTTTTCTCTCTGAAAAATGTCTATCTATTTATTGAAGTTCCACATGTTTAAGATATCTTCAGGAAAAATGGTATACATATTTTAATTTTCTTGGAATAGCTTCTGAAGACCTCTTCATTCTCAATGACTTTTGTATAACCACTCGACCACGGCGCGGCGCGGCCGGATACAGAATATTGGGCTCCAGTCCATTTACTCTGTATACCGTGAGACGGATTGTCGCCTAGCTGAACGAGCCCTTAGCATATACATATTTTAATTAATTAGTCTGTATAAGTTAATTTCTAAGTATAATATTATGTTATTCCGTATGTTCTCAAATATTATGTATTTATTTGTTATAATGCATGTTGTAAGTTCAGTGAGGACTGTTCCTGAAAAGCGTTTCCTGGCGTAGCAAGAGGGTTTTCAAGCGACGATTTCAGATGTTTACAATGGCAGCTTTTGTGAATTGCTGAGGAGAAAGAATGTTTTTGTATTGATCACGGCTCGCAAAGAGAAAGCTCATGTGGCGTATACAGATAGGAACCACAAGAAAATTGAAGTCAAAAATCACGTGTAAGACGACGGATTGACCAATTACAAATAGTTGCATCTCGTCAAAACCGCACTCCAAGACATTTTCGGCACCAAAACGAGCCAATGAAATTGCATGTTGAGAGTTTTGCGCGTGCCTAAAATTTAGTTTAAATGTAGAGTGTTGGCCCGAATATATATACTGTTATAATGTAACATCACGCGGAACCTGCGTCGCTTTGAATACGAAATCCACGCTAAAAAGTGAAGTGTCCATATACGTTCTAAATGTTAGTAATTGTGATTAGCGCCGCGTAAATTAAAGTTTCTTTGAGCGCGCTTATGCTCTCTTGCAAGAGAAATAACAGTGTTGAATCGCGCCAGGAACTTTCTACGCGAACGTATGTGTAAGGAAATAAAACCTTTGACTCAATGCAAGGGCCGATGGTTATTGTGAGATAACTTCCCGTACCACTTCCCGAGGTCTCCGTCCGCTTATTTCATTAGCAATAAGATTACTTGCTCGCCACTGAGTAAGGATAGCCGTGGAGCACCCAGAATCATCACCGTCGCTGCGCAGACCAGCACCTCAGGTACCTCCCAAGTTCCAGCCTCAACCGTCGCTTCCCTACATGAAGCTCTTCGGCACTCCCATATGTTGAGGATGTGATTAGGCGCCGGGCTCAACGTTTCTACATCAGATTGGCCCAACATGAGAACGCGCTTATCAGATCTCTGAGGGGAATACTTAACAACTGACCGCCAATGCAAGCAGCAAGGCTTGTTTACACCCCGGTAATGAAGGCTTCAAACCAGCTAACAGGTCTAAAGCTGAACTAAGTAACTTTGGGCGTGGTCATTAAAATTCAAACCTACATTAAAAAAAAAATAAAGAAATAAGATAATAGCGGATCAGCGGCAAGGATGCTGTTGCTGAAAAAGCTATGTTAAGGAGTCTACCTATAGCACTACCTCCTTAATATCATCAATCTTAACTCCCCCAAGCTAAACCTTAACTCATCATACATTCCTGTGTTTAACCCCCACAAGAGTGGGTATACAGCAACTGTACTTAGGCTCACCAATATTCCACCAGATCTCACACGCACGCATATTATATTAAACTCTCCACCATTACTTAAACTGGTATATTCTCCACGTGTTGATGGGAAACAACCGTTAGTATGAACTGCATAATGCATACGCATTGTTACATAAGAAATGATTATTAAAATGCGGAAAATTTAGTTTCTCTAATCATGCATACTCTGTTATTTAGACAGCCATAAATAGTTTCATTATCAGGGCAATTTAAGAGGAACTATTTTGTAGAGAAGAAAAGTGGTAAAACGTTCAACAAACCACCTGTTGATTTGTTTACAGTACCGTTGAAGTAAGAATAGCAAATAGATGGAGAATGAGTACAACTTTGGGAGCTGTCTCTCAATGAGCAGGAACCGCTAATTGTCAGCGCTGATAAGCAAACAGAGTAGAACAAAGAACAGTAAAGTTAATATGCCAGCTTTCCTGGCCTGTGTTTACTTGAAATTGCTCAATTAGGTTCTGCAACTCTTTTAACGCAAGAAAGGATATCCACACACGTGAAATACAGTACTGCTGAGCCACCTGGTAGTGTTACGCTGCAATCTTCGGACGAAAAGAAGAAAATAGGTTTGCAAAGAGGGATGAAACATGGGGAAAATACTAGCTGTGTCATACACATAAAGTAAATCCTATATAGAAGGACATTAACCTTTGTGTAAGGGATACAATCTGAAGGAGAAAATCGATGTACAGATAGTGGGCGAACTAAGGTTAGAGAAGACTTTGTGAACAAAAGAAAATCAGCAGCCGAATGGAAACGGGACTCGACCACACACACACACAAACTATCGGAGGAGTGAGAGAGACAAAGCTGCCAGAAATTTAAGAGAGCTTGGATAGCTTCTAGAGATATTCTACGGTCAGAAGAAGGAAAAAAATCGCATGAGCAAGAGGATCTTTTGAGAATAAGATAAAACAAAGGTCACCTGCTTTAAGACCCTACTCCTTCACCAGCATCAGCCAGAAGGGATTTGTAAATAGCTTTTATTTGAAAGGTGGTTTGTACAGTATATGCTAGTTATTCTATAAAATCCGTACAGGGTGTAAGGTAAGCTACGAGAGCCCATCGAAATATAACGATTTGGCACACCTAAATAAGAATGAACCATATCAACACAAAACTTTATTTACAAAGTTACTCTATTTCTCAATGTAATTTCCATTTTATCAAGACAATTTTATCAAGTTCGATACCGAGATTTCACCAGAAATACATATTTTGGGTCCCCCTGAATAAACAAAAAAAAAACATTTAGAGAAAAGGGTACGTGTGTGTGTGTGTGTGTGTGTGTGTGTGTGTGTGTGTGTGTGTGTGTGTGTGGACAGCATAGCTCAAAAACGACAAGACCGTTGAATACCAAACTGGGTATTTAAATTTGGTACTTTCTAAGGATGCAAACGAAGATTTTCAGGAAAATCCCGCCCCGAACTACCCTTTACATGGAACTTTTTTCGAAAATTTTGATTTTTTTAAAAATGGCTCTAACGATTTTGATTAAAATATAGTATATATAAAAATATTTACCTGACAAAATTATATCTTGAATTTTCTTGGAATAGTCTCGGAACTCAACTTTATTCTGGATCAATTAACGCAATTTCGCATAACTGCTAAACCGTAAGAAATGGACAAAAACTTACCACACAAAAGATGTAGAGACGTTAAAACACACAATTTAAGCAATATACTTATTTTTCGTGGAGTTGATCGTTTTATTCCTTGTTTTTTTATTTCAGATTTGAAAAAGTTATACTTTTCTCATACAGGAATGTGTCAACTCCTGTCCATACAAACAAAGGAACTTCAGTCACATAGCAATCAGCTTTTGACTATCACTAAGCTATGGTACTCCCTTATTCCGCTTCTGCTTACAAGGAAGCGTGTAATAAGACCATTTCTGCTAATTTTTTCTGGATGAGCACGAAGTAAATAGAAGCATTAGCTTTTTAAGAATAATTTGTTGCAGAGATGTAGAGAAAGTCTTGTGAATGGAACACATCAGATTTTTTTTCCTTGGATCGAGAGTTGCACTTACTTTCTGCCTGCATGCAATGTGCCATTTCCGTTCAGCTTTGTTTCTGGCTATAATATTATTCTCTCCGCGAGAGGGCAGAAACGGGAAGGAAATTGTCGCTAGGTGTGTAACGGTCGTTCCACTCTCTCCCGAAGGTGCATAGCTCGAACGGACGAGAGTAGTCGAGCAGTTGAGCTCTGTTCAGTCGGTCAGAGATAAGTTCCGCCAAGTCATGTGAAAAACGCTTCTTATTTTGCCTTAATAGGCCTTTCTGACTGTTGCTTTTCAAACAGATATACGCTGTTTACTGCGGTTACTTCATGCCATGTTTCCAAATTTGTTTTGTTGGCGGAATCAATATTGATTTGTAATAGTTATTGATTATTTATAATTTGTATAAGAGGAGCGAAGGTTTGGGATAAGTATCGTATATAACAGTTATGAACAGGGTTAAATATAAATTCATTTCTCAGGGTTATATGTTTGATAGTAAGGTCTTTGGGATGAGTTTGAGTTAAATGTTTCAGATTTTAGTATTCTTAAATTGTTGATTTATGAATAATTGATCCAGTTGTAATAGTTCCAGGATTCATACTATAACCAACTGTTATGGTCAATTGGTACTGGTTTAATTGTTTTTTCACATAAGACGTGTGAAGGCCAGGAGTTGGAAAGGTAGTCAGACTGAAAAATTCAATGCCATAGCCAGGATTTGATCTCCCGATCTCTAGCCTGTTACTCTTATACTGAGCTACCATGGCAACGTGCCGGCATAAGATGTTGCCTAAGAATCCTGGGACTTAAAGTACTTGCAACTTTGAGATCATCTTGTGGTTTACCGGGAAACATGCGAGTCAGTTGGGAAATGCAATGCTATGCCGGTATGTTGCCATAGTAGCTCAGTGGAGGAGCAACCGGCTAGAGACCGGGAGAACCGTGGTTTAAATCCCTGCTATGGCATTGATTTTTTCAGTCTGGCTCTACCTAAAAATTTGTAGTTCATTCAGTTTAATCAAAATAGTTAGGAGTCCTTATTTACAAAGTCTAAACTTTGAAAAATGTTTCATTTATAGGGCTGTTTGTGGTGGGGAATATTACTAAAACGTTGTGTCGCATCCTTGAAGGATACTAAACTTAAACTCCAAGTTTGGTACTTAGCCAACTTTTCGTTTTTGTGTTATGCTCTCCACACACACACTTACACACACACACACACACACACAGACACTCACCGTGGCGCCGTGGCCGAATGGTGGGACCACTCGCCTCTCACCTATACGTCATGGATTCGATCCCAAGCAATCGCATGTGCGATTGTGGTGGACAAAGTGGCGCAGGGGCGGGTTATCTCCGGGTTCTCCGGTTTCCACCGCCATCGCATTTCACCGGTACAGGATCTTCATACCATGCATCACCAGTGTCATCGCCTGCGGTGCCACAAGTTGTAGAAGCGGACGTCCAACACTATAAAAAAACACACAGTCACACACAAGGACCTTTTATCTGAAAATGTATACTTATCAATTCAGAATTCCTCATATTATGTATTTCCAGTGAAATTTCGATATCTAGGTTTCGTATGAAGTACAATACCTTCTCTACCTACTATGAACATTATACATATGAGCTAGAGAAGGAAATATGAAGTAATATTTCCACTACATGGGTTTTAAACGATCTGGGAGGAGGCCATAGCCCTTCAGGTACAAACTAACATTCACTTATAGAATATATTTAGAATAAAGTGTATTGGAACTTAAGAACAACCTTACCCAAATAGTTTCCTTTCCTACTTCCTTTCTTCTCGTTCAACTAGAGAACTTAATGAAGAAATATTTCCAGACTAAGGGAGGAGTGGTAATAGCACGAAGATAAAATCCATAAGATCATCTGAGATAAGATGCATTTAGCAGAAGAAGAATAATTCCCCAGGAACATGCTAATCCATGTAAATGACGATGGTAGGAAACATGGAACGAAGCTCCATCAAAACGAAATTCATGACTACAGGAAGAACGTGAAAGAAGAGAGTTCATGATGGAGTTAAGGGGCATTCACATTGAAAAGTAACCGTAGACGCACTGACTTAGAATACAGACACAGAATTAAATGCACCATGAGCAGTCTCAATGACAAACATAAAAGTAAACATTAACCTTTCAGAAATTAAAACAAGTGAACTGCACCTTGCGAGTGAATACCAAACTAAAATGGATGACAGAGACGAGAGGTTGGCAGTATTCGTGCACATGCAAACTAGAGTAGCCAATTTGCTTGGTGTTTTATATTTTAAAGCACGGTTGTCTCGTTGCAGAAGATGGTGGATTCATCCCCTTAATCAAAGGCAAACTAAGGGAAGAGAATGAGAGAGAATCATCAAGCGAAGCCATTTTAATAACGGATCGAGAAGTGTTCTCATTGGTTGATTCCTACATCGCATGTTAACGCAAAAGCTAGGAGTTTGCAAGCTTCTATGTCAACGTACTACGGTTGTGTCTTCGTTAATGTTAATGTCGTGAATGAGCCTATACATATATTGACTGCAAGGTTCTGTGTCTACGTTACGTCTGCGGTTGATTTTCGATGTGAATGACCCCCACACACACACACACACACACACACACACACACACACACACACACACACACACACACACACACACACACACACACACACACACACACACACACACACACACACACACACACACACACACACACACACACACACACACACACACACACACACACACACACACACACACACACACACACACACACACACACACACACACACACACACACACACACACACACACACACACACACACACACACACACACACACACACACACACACACACACACACACACACACACACACACACACACACACACACACACACACACACACACACACACACACACACACACACACACACACACACACACACACACACACACACACACACACACACACACACACACACACACACACACACACACACACACACACACACACACACACACACACACACACACACACACACACACACACACACACACACACACACACACACACACACACACACACACACACACACACACACACACACACACACACACACACACACACACACACACACACACACACACACACACACACACACACACACACACACACACACACACACACACACACACACACACACACACACACACACACACACACACACACACACACACACACACACACACACACACACACACACACACACACACACACACACACACACACACACACACACACACACACACACACACACACACACACACACACACACACACACACACACACACACACACACACACACACACACACACACACACACACACACACACACACACACACACACACACACACACACACACACACACACACAAAGTTATTGCATTCCACCCAAAAATTCGATGTCGAGATTTCACCGCAAATACATGATTTGGGACCCCTAAATCCAAAAACGGCATTTTTACTTTCTTTACAAATGAAAAGTGGAATGGCGTTTTATTTATGGCCACTCTTTAACTGCTGTGATTCTCAATGTCCCATTCTTACTGGGCGTGAAAGACCGCTTAATTTTGCTCAGAGGCCTCTCTATCAGGCTTGAGGTTCTTTTACGTGCCGTAGATCTACGGCACGGGACCAAAAGCTTTACATCCCTTCCGAAGGATTTTTACGCCCGAAAAAATGCATCGTCTTCCGCCGAGTTTGATCCCGCGACGTTGGGTATATGAAGTTAGCATGGTAACCATTATATCTCGGAAGGCAACTCCTTTCTCTACACGTATGTACATAGTGTATAGAGAAGGTATTGTAATGTACCCAAAAATTCGATACCGAGATTTATGTTTTAGGGTCCCTTGTAACCAATAAAAAAGTATTATCAGAAAAAGGTCCATGTCCGCGTGTGTGTGTGTGTGTGTGTGTGTGTGTTTGTGTGTCCGTGTGTCTGTGCACACGATAACTCAAAAACGAAAAGTCGGTAAAATACCAAATTTGATATTTAAGTTTAGTATCTTCCAGGGAAGCGACACAAAGATTTTGAGAAAAATCCCCCCACCCTAAACCACCCTTTACATTCAATTTTTTTTCTCGAAAATTTTGATTTTCGCAAAAATGACTTAACGATTTTAATTAAAATCTCATATATTAGAGATATTTACCTGACACACAAAATGTATATCTTAAATTTTCTGGGAATAGCCTCTGCAGACTACTTTATTCGGGACGAACTTTACGAAATTTTGCATAACTGCTAAACCGTAAAACTTAGCTAAAAACTTACTCTACAAGAAATGTAGAGAACGTTAAAACACACAATTTGTGTTACATACCTTTATTTTGTGGAGTTGATCGTTTTTGAGATATTCCTTGTTTTTGGTTTCAGCTAATAAAACCTTACTTTTCTCATATAGGAATTTGTCAACTCCTGTCCATACAAAGGAACTTCAGTCACATAGCAACCAGCTATTGACTATCACGTTAACCTATGGTACTCCCTTATTTCGCTTCTACTTACAAGGAAGCAAGTAATAAGAATATTTCTGTTTTTTTTTTTTTTTTTTTCGGTTAGCCTAAAATAAATAGAGGCATAAGCTTTTTAACAATAATTTGTTGCAGAGATGTAGAGAAAGTCATGTGAATGGAACACATCAGATGTTTTTGTGTAGTAATTTTTACTTTCTCTACACGCACTATGTGAATAGTGCGTGTAGAGTATTACACTCCACCCAAAAATTCGATACCAAGATTTCACCGGAAATATATGTCTTTGAGGTCCCCTGTATCGAAAAAAAAGCATTTTCAGAAAAAGGTGCGTGCGTCCGTTTGTCTGTGAACACGATAACTCAAAAACGAAAAGTATTCAGGGATGCGACATGAAGATTTTGATAAAAATCCCCCACCCCAAACTACCCTTTATATGGAACTTTTTTCGAAAATTATGATTTTCGCAATAATAGCTCTAACGATTTGATTAAAAATATCATATATTAAAGTTATTTACCTGACAAATAAAATATATATCTTGAGTTTTCTAGGAATAGCCACTGGAGATTACTTTATTCTAGACGAATTGTATGGGATTTTGCAAAACTGGTAAACCGTAAGACTTATATAAAAACTTACTACACAAGAAATGTAGAGCACGTTAAACACACACAATTTATGTTACATGTATTTTTTTCGTGGAGTTGATCGTTTTTGAGATATTCATTGTTTTTGGTTTCAGCTATGAAAAACTTACTTTTCTCATACAGGAATTTGTCAACTCCTGTCCATGTAAACAAAGGAACTTCAGTCACATAGCAACCAGATTTTAATCTGTGGTACTCCCTTATTTCGCTTCTACTTACAAGGAAACAAGTAATAAGACTATTCCTGCTAATTTGTTCTCGAGTAAATAGAGGCATAAGCTTTTTAACAATAATTTATTGCAGAGATGTAGAGAAAGTCATGTGAATGGTACACCTCAGATTTTTTAGTTATGTTGTTCATAGATTGTTCATAGACACAAGTGGACAGACACAACCATAAGCACACATACGTACATTTTAAAAAAAAAATGTTTTTTGGACGCGGTTTGGTGGATCTCAAAACATATTTCCAGTGAAATATCGAATTTTGGGTGGAATGAAATAGTTTCCCTATCTACTATGTACATTTTACGTGGCAGAGAAAGTAAAAATCATGAATCTGTTCGGATGTAACAGGTCCTGGGAATAATCAATGAACAACCACAGGTTAGTAAAGGGAGAGAGAGTTTGAAGGCGCAAAGCAAGCTAAAATGTGTTTGCTTATGAGCCCACTTCGCGGGCAGCTTTCAACGCAAACTGCAATTTAAATAGATTTGTTTTCCAATAGTTAAGTTAGCATAGTGAAATGCGATAAGAGCCGATTTGAAAACGGCCAGAGGTGACTAATATAGTAGGAAACTAACCAAGCGAGGGTCGAACGTATCAACTGTTCTAAAGCGCGCCGATACGCATGCGCGACATAGCGTTTGAAAACGGTATAAACAAAGAGAAGGCTGGTTAAGTGGTTAAGAGCCCGCATGTGGGATTTATGGTGGCATAGCTCAAAAACGAAAAGTCCGTTAAATACCAAACTTGATGTTTATATTCACTATCTTCCAAGCATGCGACACGAAGATTTTTCAAGAAAATCCTCCTACCATAAACTACCCTTTACATGGTAAATTTTCAAAAAGTTTGATTTTCTTAAAAATGGCTATAAGGATTTTGATTAAAATCCCGTATTTTAAATTTATTTACATCTCAAATAAAATATATATCTTGAGTGTTGCCGAATTTTGTTTAACTGCTAAACCATAAGAGATGTAGATCTCGTCAAAACACACAATTAATGTCCTTTACATTTTTGTTGTGGAGGTAACCGTTTCCGAAATATTCCTTGTTATTGGTTTCAATCAGAAGGTACTTACAGTTTTCTCAGGCAGGAGGTGGCCAAGTAAGGAAGCCATTTGCACTGATAATCGCAATACAGTTTTTAAAACATTTGACTATCACTTTAACACAGTGCATTTCTTTAGTTTTCCTCTACTTCTAGGAACATTCTGGTTATGCTTATCTCAATTAGCATGGTGTATAAATAAGAACAATATTTTGTAAGAAGTTTGTAGAGCAGCTAGAGAAGCTGATGCGAGTGTAAACACATCACATTTTTACTTTCTCTACACGTACTATGTACATAGTGTATAGAGAAGGTATTGTAATGCACCCAAAAATTCGATACCGAAATTTCACCGAAAATACATATTTTGAGAGCCCTGAATCCCAAAAGAAAATTTTTAGAAAAATGTCCATGTGTGACTGTGGGTGTGTGTGCCTTTGGGCAGCATAGCTCAAAAATGAATCGACCGTTAAAAACCAAACTTGGTAATTAAGTTTGGTATCTTCCAAGGATGCGACACGAAGTTTTTCAAGAAAATCCTTCCACCCAAAACTACGCTTTACATGGAAAAACTTTCGAAAATGTTGTTTTTCTTAAAATGGCTCTTAGATTTTGATTAAAATCTCGTATATAAGATACTTACTTGACAAATAAAATGTATATCTTGAATTTTCTGGGAATAGCCTCTGAAGACTACTTTGTTTTGGATGAATTTGACGGATTTTGCATAACTGCTAAACCGTAAGAGATAGACGAAAACTTACCACACAGAAAATGTAGAGCAAATTAAAACAAATAATTCATTTTATATACATTTTGTTCGTGGAGATGGTTGTTTCACCATTAAAAAAACATACTTTTCTCATTCAGGAATTTGTGAACTTCTGTCTCATAGCAGCCAGCCTTTGACTGTCAATTTAGCCTATGGTACTCCCTTATTTCACTTTTACTTACAAGGGAGCAAGTAATAGGAATATTTCTGATAATTTGTTCGCGATTATCATTAAGTAAATAGAAGAATAAGCTTTTTATCAGTAATTTGTTGCAGAGATATAAAGTCATGTGAGTTGAACATTTCAGAGTTTTATTCTTAGCTGTTGCCTTCTTGCACGATATAAACGATAAAGTTTACCTTTTACTGTTATAGTGGGTCACGAGTGCGTCAGATATTGAGTACTAAAGTTTGAAAGAACCAATGTGTGGATGTAATTTTGCTTTCAAACCTTCCAACAGAACCATTCACAGATGAAAAGTGATGTCTTGAATGGAGTGGTACAGCTTTTCAAACAGAATCAAGGAGTTATATTGCAGTATTGTGAAGAGCTATTGGGAAAAATCTAACGTGTTCCATTCCCATGACTTTCTCCATCGATTCTGCAATCTAACTCTTGGTATAAAACATGATTCTTTTATCTAAGTAAAGCTAATCAAGATAAACATTACCAGAAATTGTTTCATTATAAGCAGAAGGGAAATAAGGGAATACACCAGCTAAAATCACAGTCAAATATTTTAAAACCTTTAAACAAGGTTAACTGCACAAAATGGTTACCTCTAAAAAAAGATGACGTGTTCCATTCACATGACTTTCTCTACATATCTGCAACAAATGATCAGAAAAAATTAACTGAAATAGTCTTATTACTTGTTTCCTTGTAAGCAGAAGCGAAATAAGGGTGTACCATTGGTTAAAGTGATAGTCAAAAGCGGGCTGCTATGTGACTGAAGCTCCTTAGTTTGTATGGACAGGAGTTGACAAATATCTGTATGAGAAAAGTATAATAGCTGAAAACAAAAACAAAGGATATCTTAAAAACGATCAACTCCACGAACAAAATGTATATAACATTAATTATGTGTTTCAATGTGCTCTACATTTCCTGTGTGGTAAGTTTTTGTTCATCTCTTACGGTTTAGCAGATATGCAAACATCCGTAAACTTTATCCAGAATAAAGTAGTCTTCAGAGGCTATTTCCATAAAATTCAAGATATGCATTTTATTTGTCAAGTAAATACCTTAAATTTACGAGATTTTAATCAAAATTGTTACAGCCATTTTTAGAGAGTCAAAAATTTCGATTTTTTTTTTCCACGTAAAGAATAGTTTGGGGTAGGGGTATTTTCTTGAAAATCTTCGTGTCGCATCCTTCGAAGATACCAAACCGAAATACCAGGTTTGGTTTTTAATGTTTGTTTCATTTTTGAGCTATGCTGCCCACAGACACACCCATGGACATTTTTCTAAAAATGCTTCTTTTGGATTCAGGGGGTCTCAAAACATGTATTTCCGTTGAAATCTCGGTATCGAATTTTTGGGTGCATGACAATGCCTTCTCTATATACTATGTACATAGCACGTATAGAGAAAGTAAAAATGAAATATAGATGGCAAAAGTTGTGTGTTTTAACGAGAACTACATTTTTTTATAAGTTTTTGATCTACCACTTGCGGTTTGCCAGTTATACAAAAGTCATTCCGAATGAGGTGGATTTCAGAGGCTGTTGCCAAGAAATTCAGGATATACATCTTATTTGCCATGTAACTATCCGTAACATACGGCAGTCTCATTTAAATCGTTAGTCCCTTTTTCTAGAAAAATGAAAATGTCCAAAAATTTCCATGTAAACGATATTTTTAATTGTAAAGATGCTTCTTAAAATCTTCGTGTTGCGTCCTTGGAAAATACTAAACATAAACACCAAATTCTATATTTAACCCAATTTTCATTTTTGAGTTAAGCGTTTCACGCGAGCGCGCGCGCGCGCACATACACACACACACATTGGCCTGTTTTCTAAAAATATTTTGTTTGCATCAAAGGATCTTCAAGATATGCAATTCCGGTTAAATCTCGGTATTGAATTTGGGTGGAATAAAACACGTCTACCTACTATGAATATTTTGGATATCTGCTAGAGTGAATAATATAAAATTCTAAAAAGGTTTTGTTTGTATTCATGGGTCATCAAAACATGCATTTCGGTGATATCTAAGTATGGAATTCCTGGGAAACGCTGTGTAGGATGAATAAACTATGTGACGCGACAACCCTGGTAGTCCGGGGTCTCCAGGTTCCAAACCACGTGCGCGCACAACTTATTTGTTTGTCTTGGTAACGTTTAACCCCGCATCTTTCTATGCACATACGGCCCCACTTATGCCACATCCAGTGAAATTATGTTTTAGGAAGCAAATATTACAGGTCAAAATTCTGGATAGACTGCCTCCGTGATTGAGTGGTCAGCCAGCTGACTTTTTACCCGGAGGTCCCGGGTTCGTTTCCCGGCTTGGGCGCGGACGTTTTCTTTAGCCAGAATCATTCCATATCCATATCTGGAAGTATATATTTGAAGTGAATGTGTGTGTGTGTTTGAGGAAAATAAAATAATTTAAACCTACACACAACGAGTTGTTTCAAGATTTTCAAGAAACTCCCACCACCCCAAACTACCCTTTACATGGAAGTTTTTTCGAAAATTTTGATTTTCTCTAAAATGGCTCTAACGATTTTGATTAAAACATCGTATATTAAAGGTATTTACCTGACAAATAACATGTATACCTTGAATTTTCTGTTAATCCCGCTGAAGACTACTTTATTGTGGATAAATTTATCGGAATTTTGCATAACCGCTAATTGTAAGAAATGGACGATAGCTTACCACACAAAAAATGCAGAGCATATTAAAACACACAATTTATTTTATATAACTTATTTTCGTGAGTTGACCTGTATCAGATATTCTTCGTTATTGGTTTCAGTTTTAAAATACTTATACTTTTCTCATACAGGAATTTGTCAACTCCTGTCCATACAAATAAAGAAACTTCAGTCACATAGCAACCAGCTTTACTATCACTTTAACCTATGATGCTCCCTTGTTTTACTTCTCTATACAAGGAAGCAAGTTATAAGACTATTCCTGCTAATTTTTTCTCGATTAGCATGAAGTAAATAGAAGCATAAGCTTTTTAACAATAATTTGCTGCAGAGATGAAGAGAAAGTCAAGTGAATGGGACACATCAGATGTTTTATTAAGTAAGATTTTGTCTGGATAGATAGAGTCTGACTGAAAAATTTAATGCCATAGCTGAGATTTGAGCTATGAATCCGCCGGTCTCTAGCAGGTTGGTTATTCTACCACTGAGCTACCATGGCAACATACCGGTATGACATTAAATTTCACAACTGACTCGCAGGCCTACATACGGCTTGTGTGAAAAGAAATACTTAAAAGGTTTTGTCAACTATCTTTTAGAGTTTACCAATTATACAGAAGTCAGATTATTCAGATTAAAAAGGAGACATAGGCTATTGTCAGAAAGTTCAAGATTTACGTTTTATTTGTCCCAAATATATCTCGAACAGGTATTATGAACCGTTAGAGCCGGTTTTGAAAACCTTAATATGATGTGTTACATTCATATGTCCTTTTCTATCTATTCTATAACAAAATTTCTCACAAAAGTTTACGATTCTTCATGCAAATCGAGCCAAACACCAGCAGAGATGACCTTTTTCTTATTCTTAATAAGGAGAAGGGGAATAACAAGGCTAAAACGATAGTCAAATCCTATAAAAGCTGGTTGCCATGTGAGCCAGAAGTTTCTAACATATCATGTGAGAGAAGTTCAAGAATTTTAAATCTTAAACAAATTACAAGTAATAACTCAGAAATGGTCAATCCCACGAGAAAAACTTATATGACAAAAACTGTGTTTTAATGAGCTCTACATTTTTTGTGAAGTAAGTTCTTGTCTACCTCTTACGGTTTACCAATTACGCAAAACTCACTCGGAATAAAGAGGTCGTTAGAGGCTATTCCCAGAAAAGTAGATACATATTTTATTTACCATATAAATATCTTTAATATACGGAAATCTAATTAAAATCGTTAGATCCATTTTTGACAAAAGCAAAAATTTCGAATTTTTTTCCATGCAAAGGGTATTTTGGGGTGGTGGGAATTTTCTCAAAGTCTCCTGTCACATCCCTGAAAGATGCTGAGCTTAAATACCAAATTGGTATTTTACCGACTTTTCGTTTTTGAGTTATCGCGTCCACAGACACACGGACACATACACCACACGAACCTTTTTCCAAAAATGTTGTTTTCGGATACGGTGAACCCTAAACGTGTATTTCCGGTGAAATATCGGTATAGAGTTTTTGGGTGGATACCTTCTCTATACACTATGTGCATGGTACGTATAGAGAAAGTAAAAACGCGTAATTTTAGCTTCAGCAATTATTTATTAGATGTATTTTGTCAGAAATGAAACAGACTATGAGCTGTTAACATAGATGTGATTAAACTTTATACTAATGTACCACAATGCCTCTCTTTTCTCCTAATACACCCATAACACCAGGAGGCAAAATAGGTACCTAGTTAATCTGCAGTTCTACGTATTCAGGGTGTTCCGAAACAACACCAAACGAAAATGTGGACCTTGTTCATCATACTGTACGTGATACGTGAATATAATTTTCAGCTCTAAATTCGGCATATACAAAAACTGCCATAAAATCACCATGGATTAATCAGTCGTACATAACCAAATGTCAGTGCCTTTCCCACTCCAAGAGAGATGCCGGTTGGTAGTGAAGGTCCCAGTCGCGTGTGTAGGTGTGTTTTGATAGACGCGCTGGCGCGGCACAGGTCACATTAGTAATGGAAAACGTAGCATGTGAGTATTGTTGTGCGTTTCGTATAATACGTTCTGAGGTTGCTTACGTGGCGAATGACAACCATTGTTCCTTCACTTCCCAAAAGTATGCGATTTTTAAACACATACAAAACTTTAAATAGAAAAGTTTGAAATTTGCGACATCAAGTTTCGGACAGGTCACAGTGTAAGCTAATCGACTGATACCTTCGTTTTGTGTCGTTTTGAAACAGCCTGTATAGTTGAAGATTACATATTGTTAAGTAAAGCAAATTATTGTGTTAGTGTGAGACGGATTATCGCCCAGGTGAATAAGCGCATAACCAATAGTTGTAATTGATTAAATTGTTTAGGTCAATAATAAGTAAGACATAATGTATTTATTGCATATTGGATGTTCAGAGAGATTGTTCCTGGAAAGCGTTTCCAACTTCAACCCCAGAATTCTTAAGTTTACGCTGTTTCTTTGTGTATTGCAAGAGGGGAAAGACGCTATTCTGTGGTTACTTCTCCACAAGAGAAAGTGAAGGTGACAAATAAACGGGGGAACCACGAGGAAATTTAGGTCAAGAATCACGTGAAAGGCGCATTGACCAATTACAATTAATCACGTCACGGCAGAAGCGCACCCCAAGCCAGTTTTGGCGCCAAAAATGGGCCAGTGAGATTACGAGTTGGGAGTTTTGCGCGTGGGTGGAGTTTGTTATAAATATAGAGTATTCGCAGCAAATTTCAGGCAGTTGGAATGTAACTACACGTAGAATCTGTGATGCTCGAAACAAGAATCCTCGTAAATATAGTAAAGTTATTACAGTGATTCACACAGTTGAAATAAATGTCACGCGTAAGGAAGCCACGGCGGAAGTTTAAAGTATGTACAATTATTCTGCACGTAAACGTTGCACTCGTCGCCGCGTACAGTTTAGTTACCTTTATGCGCGTTACGCTCTTGTTCGAGGGAAATTATCTAAACTCTATCGCACCAGGAACATTCTCGGAACGCTTGAAAAAGAGAAACAAACCTTGATTGAACGAAAAGTGCCGACGTTATTTAAGTTAATTCCCGTACCACTCCCTGGAGATCACCGTAGCTAAATACCAGAGCTAGGTATAAATAGGTCTCAATTGCTCGTCGCTGAGTCCACCAATAGCCGAGAAGCATCGATAATCGACCTAAGCAGCTGCAGCGCCGGAGAGAGGACCAGTCGTCGCTGCGCAGCCCAGCCCCACTAGGTACGTCCACCAGTTTCCGCCTCAAGTGAGAAACAAAATATAGTGTTTACGCAGCGAAGATGTGACGATAAGCCCCTGCCGATCCCTCTGGAGTAAGCAGATACGTTAGATTCTACTGTCATGCATTTGGTTTTACTAAATAACCGAATTTTACTTAGGTTTCAAACTACAGTTCCACTAAATAACCCTCGCAACACCCTGCGTTGCATGCTACTGTTTCTATCTCCCTCACGCAGAAGAGTTCCATATGGCTACGTTGTAGCGCGCTCCTATTGGCTACTGCCATATGCAAGAGATTTGACACGATCTCTAATGCCCCATTTGCCTTCTTAAAAACCACTAAATCTCATAGTTTAACTGCATCCTCAGTTTATAACCAACGTACTACTGATTTTGTTTTAAAACTATGACAAGTTATTCAATTTTACGGCGAATCGAGCTCTTAAGGCTTCTCTCTAAACCCTCTACATGCATTTGTTTCCCTGATCAATAAGCGATATATTTCGTGCTAAAGCCGGTATCTGTTTCGTTATTTATGTATGAGGGGGAGTTTATTATTTTCATGGATAACGGAAGGCAAAGGGGAGAATGTATATGGAATTACAGCTCGTAACACGCGCTTTATTGGACCGTAAACAAAACATAACGTAGCTTTTTTGTGAATAGTGACTGTTACGTGTACGTATTCTCTGCACGCAACAGTTGGATGCAAATATTATTTTCTCCTGACCAGCAGAAAGCAAAAAGAAGTTTAACACCTGTCACTATGATCGTACCTCGCACCTCGACCCAAGGATCTGCTGTGCTCGTCACGTTCAAGAAGAGGGATGGGGTGAAGCAACCGCAGCAGGCTATAGGCCGCAAGCAGAACGGTCGAGAGTCACAACCTTAAGTCTAAGTTTTAAATATCGCGTTTAAATAACAGTTTGATGTTAAAATGATCCCAAAATAAAATAAACATATTGCTAAAATGAATATTTATTTTAAGTTAAATTTGCATTTCTTTCAGAGATTAGAGTATAAGACTTTTCAAAAGTCACTTCAAACTTTAAACCTCTATAAATGTTATAATTCAAATGCAGTCACATACTGAACAAGCAATGGGGTTTGAATTTCCTTTCAAAGTTTCTACTTTCTCAACAATACTATATAAATTGTTTATAGCGAAGTTACTGCATTCCACCAAAAAAATCTATACCGGGATTTTACCAGACACGTTTTAGACTCCTCTGCATACAAAAAAAAAAATTAGAAAATGGTTCGTGTGTGTCAGTGTTTCAGTCAGTCCGTGTGTCAGTGTCTCCTTGTGCCCGTGAACATGATAACTCAAAAACGAAAAATCCGTAAAAAAAGCAAACTTGGTATTTAAGTTTAGTGTCTTCCGAGGATGCGACACGAATATTTTGAGGAAAAGCCCCTCACCCCAAAGTACTCTTTACATAGAAACTTTTCGAAACTTTTGATTTTCTCAAAAATTACAACGATTTTGATTATAATACCGTGTATTAAAGCTATTTATATGGCAAATAAAATATACATCTTGGATTTTCTGGGAATGGCCTCTAAAGACCCCTTTATTCTGAATGAATTTTGCCTGAACTTTGCGTAACTGCTAAACCGTAAGAGATAGACAAAAACTTACTCCATAAAAATGTAGATCACCTTAAAACACACAATTTATATCGTATACTTTTTTCCATGGAATTTACCATTTCTGAGATATTCCTTGTAATTTGTTTTGAATTTAAAATACTTCAACTTTTTTCACAAGGAAAGCTGTAAACTGCTGGCACTGTATAGAAACGGATTTCATCTACATGGCAACCGGCTTTTAAAAGAGTTGACTGACATTTTAACCTAGTGCATTCCCTTATTTATCTTCTACTTACACGGAAGCAAGTAATTAAGATAATTTCTCCTAATGTTTACCTCGATTATCATGAAGTATAAGAATAAACTTTTAACACTAATTTGTTACAGAGATGTAGAGAAAGTCATATGATTGTAGCACATCAGATATTTTTTTTATAAACAGTGACTGTGTTTACATCGTATTCTCTCTGCACGCAACAGTACGATGCACATATCTCAGACCATCGAAAAGCAAAAGGAAGTTCAATGCCTGCCGCTATGGTCTTACCTCGCACCTCGTGGAATTGTTGCCCTTACCACGTCCAAGAGGAGCGATGGGGTGAAGCAACCGTAGGAGGCTATAGGCCGCAAGCAGACCGGTCGATAGTCAATATTTAAATATCGTGTTTAAAATAACAGTTTGAAAGTAACATGTTCCCAAATTGTTGAAATTAAATATTTTAACATAATACTATAAATAAATAAGGACTAAAATAGCAATTTAAGTTAAATTTGCATTTTTTCAGAACGTAAAGTATAGTGTCTTTCAAAAGTCACTTCAAGCTTTAAAGCGCTATAAATTTTATAAACAAAATAACCACATACGGAGCAACCAACGGGATATGCATTTCTTTCAGTTTTTTTTTATACTCTATGAAATGTGACTTGTCCGGTTTGGTTCTGTCCTTGAATTTCGGACATTCTAACCTGCTCTGTATAAATTCTTGGAAAGCATACATTCACTCCGAACCCTCTATTGTCTGCTAAATGTCTACATGCTCTTTGCTTATAGACTCTAGCTCACCATTATCATAGGCAATTTTATTTTTATTTATTTATTTTGTAGCTTAACGTCCTATACCTGTTTGGTCATATCTGACGATGAATGAAATTTGTGTAAATGCTCAAATGATCTCGGGGTCCATGGAGCTTAAAATTACTCGACATTCGTCTTCTTAGGATAAGGGGAAAACCTACAAAAGAACCTTATCCGGGTAACACCCTAAGCGAGATTCGAGCTTACGACTTGTTGAATGTGAGGAATACACGCTAACACCACACTACTAAGGCGGAATAGGTAAATTTTGTTGAATAAAACATTAGTAATTGTAATCATACTGATAAGAGAATCTGTAAGTTACAAATCAAGGTTCTATCAGTAAATAATAGAATACTGTTGATCCAATGCTATTATGAGAGTAAGAGGAGTTTTTCTCCAGTCTGATAAAATTATAAGTGTTTAACAATTTAAAAACAGCCTATCTTCCATTCCTTAAGGTCCAACAATGTGGCCGCCGCGATCTTCAGATTTCAATTCGACCGAATTTTGGTCGTGCGTCTATTTTAACGGACCAGTTTTCCTGACACCCAATAGCAATTAAGCAAGAAATTGATAATATTCCAAGATATCTTCTACAAAATTCAGAAAGATGTATGCCGAACAAGACTACGCCGCACGTAGTGTATAGAGAAGCTATTGCATTCCGCCCACAAACTTGTTACAGAAATTTCACTGGAAATATACGTTTTAGAATCTCCTGTATAAAAAAGTAGTAAAAGGGCCGTGTGGCTGTGAACACGATAACTCAAAATCCAGATGCGAAACGAAAATTTTGAGGAAAATCCCTCCACCCAAAACTACCCTTTACATGTTAACATTTAGAAAGTTTTGATTTTATCAAAAATGGCTCTAACAATTTTGATTAAATTATCGTACATTAAAGATATTTACTTCACAAATAATATATACATATAATTTTCTGGGAATAGCCTCTGAAGACCTCTTTATTCTGGATGAATTTTGCATAAGTAGTAAACCGTAAGAGATAGACAAAAACGTGTCACACAAAAAAATGTAGATCTCGTTAAAACTCACAATTTATGTCATGCCCGCTTTTTTTGTAGAACTGTTTCTGTGATATTACTTGTTGTGGTTTTAAGTTTAAGATACTTATGCTTTTCTCAAACGGGACCAGACAAAGCGAACCGAGCCGAACTTGTTTCACATAGCAACGAGCTTTAAAAGGATTTGACTATCGCTTTAGGCTAATACTCGTATATTCCCTTAATCCTTTTCTACTTAAAAGGAAGCAATTATGCTAATAATTACTTCGATTAGCATGATGTAGATAAAAGAATAATCTTTTGTAAGAATTGTTTGTATTTGGAACAACAAGACAAAGTATGTGAAGGCAACACATCAGATGTTTTTTCTTAATACTACTTACAATTCGAATCAATTGTCAACATCAATATTCCGATACAGACTGCCTCCGTGGTCGAGTGGTCAGCGAGCTGACTTCTCACCCGAAGGTGCCGGGTTCGATTGCCGGCTGTGGCGGTGAATTTTTCTTTAGCCAGAATTATTCTCTATCCCCCACAGAGTCTGGAAGTATGTATGTGAGAGTGAATGTGTGTGTGCTTTAAGAAAACAAAATTATTTAAACCTACTGACAACGAGTTGTTTCAAGTGCAAAGCCCCCACTATGACCTTAGATGTTAAAGGGGACTATATAAATGAAACAAAACAAAAAAAATATTCCGATACAATTTGACAAATAGTGTATACATTGTTTTACTGAATACTGTAAAGTCCAAAAATACATATTGTGATCCGTCTTTGTATTTTATGAGACCCGGGAACTGTTATGGTTATAAAATTTAGTTAATAAAACATTCTTTGACGTTAAAGTGAAAGAACTTGAGAGCGATGGAAAATAAAATACTACTTATATAAGAAGAGACGTCTCAGCTTAAGTGAGCGTAAACTCTCATATATGCACTGGAGTAGGCAGTTTATTTTCATTCTTTGAGGGCACACTCTTTCTCCGTGCTCATACTTAAAGAAACAACACTGAAGTTTAATATGCATTTGTTAGGAGAAGGTGGCGTATTTGTGACAGGTGGCTAGACTGTTTGTTGTTACATTACCCTTACATGGCCTACACAAATAAACAGAAGGAAAGACACCTGAGAGACCTACAATCAAACAGGTAGTGTAAAGCCGACGTCCCACGGTCAAATATTTTGGTCCAATACTCTTCACAATACAAATTGGATCATAAGATAATTTCATTGTATACAATCTCCGTCCTATTTTTTGGTCCAATTCCAGTTTGCTACAACAGGATACAGCGGTTTCTAATTTTTGATCCAAACGTATGAAATCAACCAATGAGCCATCTGGTGGTAATGACGTAATAAGATGGCAGTTATTGTTGGGTCTTCCTTCCCGCCAACGTGATTGTGAAACTTGTATCTTGTAGATTTTGTCCTAAATAATATGGTTATAGAAGCTGAACAATGGCTGAATGCACGTTTTTTTGTTGTTTTTTTTTTTTTTATGCGGCAGAGATTTATGAAATAATGCCTCGGGTATTTATAACCCCTGTAAATGTATTTTATCGAATCCATTTGTACCTAACCTTTTCTAAACTAAAATATAAAAACGCTACCTTTGATTTGCTAGTATGGACTGCTTCATATTTGAGTCTTGGCGAGAGATTTTTGCTTCAACTAAGGACAGCAACTTTCCAAACAAATTTTCGTCCATTCTAAGGAAGTTAAAATTATTTACAGGGTCAGAAACGAGTTTATTTTGCAGCTTATGTAGTACACCTCTTCCTTAGCCTGCATTCCTACGTTCCAGCCATGGTCTAGTTCACCAACGCATCTTTATTTATTTTTTCTTTCTAGTATAATATACTCTTGTAATTGATACATAAACTAAGCTTGCGACAGCGAACGTAAATAATTGTGGGTCAGCAACATCCACCATTTTCTATCATGTGCATGTGAGAAATATTTGTACCAATACTCTCTCCCGTGGAAATGTACGGAGAAATTGTACACAACGTTCACGTTGTATAAAAATTTTGGACCAAATTTTGACCTTGGGACAAGTGCAAACAGAACTTTGCGTACAGATATTTGGTATTATTCAATGCTTTCTCTTTTTCCCAAATCAGATCCTCTGTTTTTTCTATAACTGGAAGGTACATATTTGGACGGACTTTTCATAGACAATTATGTCCTGCATTCACATGACTTCCTGTTCTGTAAAAAACAAATATATTTCTACAAAATATTTTTTTTACTTTCTCTACGCGTACTATACACATACTGTATATGGAAAGTATTATATTATGGCAACCCTTTAATGATAGAAACATTTTAACTGATTTAAGGAAAAAATAGTTTAACCACCAAAGAAGTCTACATATTTCCAGGATTTTCAAGAAAATTCCGCCACACCAGACTCCCTTTAGGTGTAAAATTATTGAAAATGTTGATCTTAAATATCTTAAATATTTCTAACCATCAAAACATATGTTTAAGAGAGATTCGTGCCAAACGTACATATGTCTGTGAAGTCATGTATTCTGGAAATAGACAAAATGTAAGCACAAAAAAGAGCTCTTGTAAAAGCGCACAGTTGATGTCAAGCACATCTGGTGCACAATGTGCTCTTGTGCCACAGATTCTCTATGCAATTCCACAAGGACACACCACCTAGAGTTAAAATTCGGCAACTTTTCAGACAAGCTATCTGGATCACCTTGGCCTACACATCTTGATGCAGATAATTTCCAGCTGCACTTGTTAGCGCATGACCAATCGTCAACTCCTGCAAAGAATTGAACTGAACCAATGACAACCAGTATTTAAAAGATTTGACTGTCGCTTTAGCCTAGGGTATTCCCTTATTTCCCTTCTACTTACAAAGAAGAAAGTAATAAGACCATTTCTGTTAATTTTTATCTCGATTAGCGTAAAGTAATAGAAGAATAAGCTTTTTAACAATAAATAGTTATGTAGAGCAAGTAATGTGATGAAACACATCATATTTTTACTTTCTCTACACGTACTATGCACATTGTATAGAGAAGGTATTGAACTCCACCCAAAAATTCGATACTGAGATTTCACCGGAAAGATATGTTTTAGGGTCCCCTGTATCCAAAAAAGCATTTTGAGAAAAAGGTCCGTATGTGTGTCCGCGTGTCTGTGTGTCCATGTGACTGTGAACAACTTAAAAACGAAAAGTCGGAAAAATACTAAACATGGTATTTAAGTTTAGTATCTTCCAGGGATGCGACACGAGGATTTTGAGAAAAATCCTCCCACCCCAAACTACCCTTTACATGGAACTTTTTCGAAAATTGTGTTTTTTTCAAAAATGACTAACGAATTTGATTAAAATATCGTACATATATTAAAGGGATTTACCTGACAAATAAAATGTATATCTTGAATTTTCTGGGAATCTTTCTGGATGAATTTCACGGAATTTTGTATAACTGCTAAACCGTAAGACATGGACAAAAACTTACCACACAAAAAATTTAGAGTTCGTTAAAACAGACAGTTTATATTATATAATTTTTTTCGCGCAGTTGATGTTTTTGAGTTATTCTTTGTTTTTGGTTTTAGCTTTAAAAAACATATTCTGATCATACAGGGATTAATCAACTCCTGTCCATACAAATCAGCAACTTTTGATTATCACTTTAACCTATGGTACTGCCTTATTTCTCTTCTACTTACAAGGAAGCAAGTAATAACCTATTTCTGCTAATTTTTTCTCGATCTCCATGAAGTAAACCTTTTTAGCATTAATTTTTACACAGATGAAGAGCAAGTAGTGTGAGTGAAACACATCAGATTTTTACTGTAGAATCAGGAGCACAGACACAAGAGAATAAAAACGATATTGTTTAGCAGATCAAACCTCTAGCGTCATATCCTCCTGGAGTCTGGAGCACAATGAGCCAATGGTAGCTGCGGTGTGGAACCCCATCTGGAATGAGGCACATCATTGCTAAAATATTTTTTACTATAATACAGCAGATAGTAATATTAGTCAAGAAGCAGCAGCAGCAGCATCAGCAGTGGTAGTGGTAGTAGAAGGGCTTTTATTGCCATACATTTTCAGTAAATACCTAGAAATACACAACAATCGTATGGCGTTCATGCTTTTCCTATACTTGGATATTTGCAGCAAGATTTTTATAAAACAGTAAATATATACATTTAGTTACATCAGAATAACGATAGAAATTGACAAAAAACACTGAAGTATGAGATCCTCTTCGTATTCGAGCTAAATTTGAACTAAAAGTCTACTCGCGCTTATGCTTAGTTTGGAGTAGCAATCGACTCTTCTCAGGGCGTTTTAATGAGCTTGTTGGGCTTCACAGACCCAGACTACCTGGCGACTTCTTAAATAATAAACACTAGGATCTTCTTTGTAGATTTTTAGTTTATTTTGTAATCACTTCGTACAATTCTAAAGTGAAACTGCAATCGCTCGACGTAATGTATGTGCTTTGTTGAATGCTGCAAATATTTGTGAGCATATAATTCCATGCGAATATATTAATGTACACGTAATCTCCAAGTAGCCTTTTCCATATTTGTGGAAAAGCTTCTTTCTTTTTGATAACTGGCTTCACAAACCAGAAAATCAACACGAATCTATGATACTTATTGTTGGAAAACAAAATCGCATAGAGAAAATCAAAACACTTATACGCCACGAAAGCACAAGGAATAATAAACATTTGCACTCAGCAATTTTAACTTCGGAATGCAACAGAATAAAAACATTTGAACATCAAATATTAAAAAAATGACATGAAGTTCACAAAATGTCGACAGATTTTGTGATTTGGATATAAATATTGCCTCAACACTTACAATAGATTGAGAGAGAATTAAAATGAAGTTCAACTATAAACTTAGTATTACATATTATTTATGGTAAAAATGGTAAAATTGATGTTTCATATTGTGAGCAGAAAGCTTGCGAAACGAGGCGCAATCCTACAAACAATATAAACCAATTCAAAATCTTCTTCGAAACGTTGGTGTCAAGCCAAGTTTTTACCTGGCTAGAAGCCCGAGAAGATTTTGAATTAACACGTCGCCAGGAAAGCTTCAGTTCTTATTTTAATATAAACCAATTTTAACACGTGTGGCATACACTATGTTTTTACACAGTTCTCAATATTTATAGACAAATTGTAATTATAAATACATTGTTTTTCCTAATTCACAAAGTTCATGCTTAATTATCTGCACTATATATATGACATAAATTGTCTTTTGTAACGAGCTCTACATTTTTTTGTGTACTAAGTTTTTGTCTATCTCTTACGGTTTACCAGTTTTGAAAAATTCCGCAAAAATTCATCCAGAATAAGGAGGTCTTCAGAGATTCTTCCCAGAAAAGTCAAGATATACATTTTATTTATCATGTAAATAACTTTAATATACGATATTTTAATCAAAATCGTAGGAACCACTTTTTAGATAATCAAAAATTTCGAATTTTTTTACATGTAAGAGGAAGTTGGGGTTGGGAAGAAAGTACATAGTCCGTGTAGAGAAAATAAAAACCTAAAGGTAACGACATCGAATGAGAAAAATATTACGCTGAAGTTTAACTATAAATGTATCATTAAGTATAATATACAATAGTATTCTGACTGAAGAATAACGACCCTCTCTTTCTTTGTCCATGTCAATTAATCTTCTTTGCCGAATATTGGATAAAAGTAACCCCATTTTATGAATCCCAGCGTTCAACAATACATCCAAGCAAGCCTTCATTCCTCGATTCGAAACTGGTAGTAGATATTACTTTCTTAATATTTGTGTTTCAATGCATTGTACCAGTATGTTACTCCATGTTTTCACTTCTCCGCAGGGTGGACCTACAATCAATTAAATAGCAGCAAATATAGTAGTGTTAGTTAAACAGTAAACAAAGAGGAAAACATTTCTCACTTAAGGAAATTTCACGTTTATATATGTTATGCCAACATGCATAAGCATGCTAAACAAGATTAACATCCCAATTCTGAATAGGTATTTTCTGGCAACTATGAAACTGGAGAAGTCACCCGCAGGACATTTATCACGTTAAATGTTAAAGGTTAGCCCTGCCACAGATAGTGGTACCGTAAGAAGGCCATTTATTGGGAAAGTGGTAAATCCCTCTGGTTGTCCCAGCGGAACGTTTGAGAGAAAGATTTATACCCCTCTGAAGACCTGCGTTTACTCCAGACTGATCAATGTATTCAGGATGCCGTGAAATGCCTTCTGAGACGGACGCCTTAGGTTAAAGGGTCAAGCGGAAAGGCGGCTGCAACGGGCTCTTTGAAATGCTCCCTTGGGAAAACAAAAAAGATACAGAAGAGAGGCGAGTGTAAAACTGAATCTGAAATCGTTGAAAGTTGCACTTTCCTTGAATTTATTGACTTGGAAACTGATAGTGTATAAACACTGGTATGTTTGCGGCTTTACGAATGCTAAGAAGTTATTCGGATACGGATATCCTCTATTAATGAGTGTGTATGTGTGTTTTGGTCGTCACCTTAGCGCAGTGGTAGCGCGGCTGCTTACTAAGCGGGAGAACTGGGTTCGATTCCCAGTACCGGCGATGTTCCCCCCGCTTGGAGACCTGGTCCGGGGTGCACTCAGCCTCGTGAGGTCCCTAGGCGGGCCAAGGAGGCTACTTGATGGAGAAGTAGCGACTCCTGGTCATGAGGACCGCATTAACCGGGGGGGGGTCGAGGCGCTGACCATGTCTCACCCTCCAATACTGCACCCAATCCATGACAGATGTCATGGCCGGGCGTATGCCAAGGTTCCTTGTGAGCTGTCGTGCCATGGATTATTATTATTATTATTATTATCATTATTATTATTATTATTATTATTATTATATTGTTTTAATGTGAAGACATTAAATGGATTAAAGTTGTGGGCTTTTTGGATGCTGAAGATCAGGATAGCCCATCATATGTGACAGTATTTCCTCTAGGAGTGTCGCTGGATTCACAGATACTTCATTAGGGTGAGCGTGAATTACTTACGAAGTGGAGCGAATCAATTCGGCTCCAATTTTTGTGAGTCGCCGTCATTATTATAATATATTATAATGTTTTTTCAAATGGAAAGAGTTCTACGCTGCAGCGAAAGAGATGCGTTATTGTGCTCTGCGTTGCCAGGCCGCTACCCCACTCTTTTCATATTTCCCTCTCACTATGCACACAAATTTGTCTGGAGATATAAAGCTTATTCAAGTGTATTATAAAAACCATTTAAGCTAAAAATCCGTCGTTTTTACGGATCTGCTACGAGCATTAATTCCCCTCTTCCTCGTGAATTATTTTTATCAACATTTTAATATTTTGTCTTAGCGCGTGAAATATTTATCAGAGACGGAATCACTAAGCCCGTTACTCCCTAGTTAAGCGGGAATGCAATATGTCAACACAGCAGCACTGTACCGTCCAGGTGGCGCTCAAGAACAAACCTCATCCCATTTGAAATTCACTGTAGTAAGAGATCAACTTTCCTGACGATGTATTAACTGTAAGTAATCTCGAGCTTCTAGCCAGGCCAAGTACAAGGACTGGCTCCAATGTTTCGAAGATGAAGATGATATAAATCTTCGAAACTTTGGAGTGAATCCATCTACTTACCTGGCTAGAACCTCGATAACACAGAGTTAATTAATTAGTGGTTTTATATATATAAGATATACGGGATATAAGAACGTACGGGAATTTCTGAACTCCTGGCTATGAAAAGTAACTAGCTTTTAAAAGCTTTAACTATCGTTTTAGCCTATTGTATTCTCCCATTCCCCTTCTACTTACAGGAAAGCAAGTTTTTGCTGAAGTTTATCTCGATTGGCGTGAAGTGGATAGAAGAATAAGCCTTTTAAAAATAATTTGTTACAGACATGAAGAAAAAACTCAATTGGAGCACATCAGATATTTGTTATTTTATGTTGCATATAAGTGTATATTTTAACGTTCTCTATACGCACTATGTACATAGTGTATAGAGAAGCTAATGCACTCCACCCAAAAATTTGATACCGAAATTTCACTGGAAATATATGTTTTAGGGTCCCGTATATCCAAAAAAAGCATTTTCAGAAAAAGGTCCGTGTGTGCGAGTGTGTGAGTGTGTCCGTGTGCCTGTGAACACGGTAACTCAAAAACGAAAAGTCGGTAAAATACCAAAGTTGGTTTTTAAGTTTAGTATCTTCCAGGGATGCGACACGAAGATTTTGAGAAAAATATCCTCACCGAAAACTACCCTTTACATGGAACTTTGTTCGAAAATTTTGAAGTTTTTAAAATTGCTCTAACGATTTTGATTAAAAATGGTATATTAAAGATACCTACTTGACAAATAAAAGTATATCTTGAATTTTCTGGGAATAGCCTCTGCCGACTACTTCATTCTCGGTCAATTTTATGGAATTTTGCATAACTGCTAAACCGTAAGAGATGGACAGAAACTTACCACACAACAAATGTAGAGCACCTTAAAACACACAATTTATGTTATATACATTTTTTTCGTGGAGTTGATTGTTTTTGAGATATTCCTTGTTTTTTTTTTCAGCTATAAAGACATACTTTTCTCATACAGGACTTTGTGAACTCGTGTCCATACAAATAAAGGAACTTCAGTCACATAGCAACCAGCTTTTGACTATCATTTTAACCTATGGTACCCCCTTATTTCGCTCCTACTAACAAGGAAGCAAGTAATAAGACTATTTCTGCTAATTTTTGCTCCATTAGATGAAGTAAATAGAATAATTTGTTGCAATGATATTGAAAAAGTCATTGGAATTGAACACATCAGATTTTTGAAATATTTGATGTTATTGGTTTCAGTCTTAAAATATTTTATCTTTACACGTACGGGAGTTTCTGAACTTCTGGCCATGAAAAATAACCTGCTTTTAAAAGCTTTGACTATCCTTTTAGCCTATTGTATTACCCTTCTACTTACAGGAAAGCAAGTTTTTGATGAAGTTTATCTCGATTGGCGTGAAGTGGATAGAAGAATAAGCCTTTTAACAATAATTTGTTACCGACATGTAGAAAAAAACTCTTTTGGAACACATCACGTATTTGTTATTTTATTTTGCATATAAGGGTATATTTTTACTTTCTCTATACGTACTATGTACATTAGTATATGGAGAAGGTAATGCATTCCACTAAAAATTTGATACCGAGATTTCACTGGAAATATATGCTTTATATCCAAAAAAAGCATTTTCAGAAAAAGATCCGTGTGTGTATGTCCGTGTGTCTGTGAACACGATAACTCAAAAACGAAAAGTCGGTAAAATACCAAAGTTGGTATTTAAGTTTAGTATCTTCCAGGGATGCGACACGAAGATTTTGAGAAAAATATCCCAACCCCAAACTAACCTTTACATTGAACTTTTTTCGAAAATTTTGATGTTTTAAAAATAGCTCTAACAATTTTGATTAAAAATGGTGTTTTAAGGATACTTACTTGACAAATAAAAGTATATCTTGAATTTCCTGAGAATAGCCTCCGAAGACCACTTTACTCTGGATGAATTTTACGGAATTTTGTATAACTGCTAAACCGTAAGAGATGGACAAAAACTTACCAGACAAAAAATGCAGAACACGTTAAAGCACACAATTTGTATTCCATACATTTTCTCGTTGAGTTGATCGTTTTTCGGTTATTCCTTCTTTCTGGTTTCAGCTTTGAAAAACATACTTTTCTCATACAAGAATTTGTCAACTCCTGTCCATACAACCAAAGGAACTTCTGTCACATAGCAACCAGCTTTTGGCTATCACTTTAATCTATGGTACTTCCTTATTTCGCTTCTACTTAAAAGGAAGCAAGTTATAAGACTATTTTTGCTCATTTTATCTCTATTAACATGAAGTAAATAGAAGCATAAGCTTTTTAACAATCTTTTGTGGCAGAGATACAGAGAAAGTCATGTGAATGGAACTCATCAGATTTTTCTATTTTAGCAGTTCTAAAATTTTTGTACCAATTTGCAACTCAAGAATTAAGTGAAAAGCTTTGCAGTCCTGAAGAAATACTGCATTCACAGTATCTGAAATTTTAAAAAAGGATGGCAATTTTGCTCTACTTTTAGAATGTGATGATTTACGATTTTCTGGTTACTAATTGTTCTACTGCTCGTTTATGTAAACTATAGTAAGGCCAAAACCTAGATATACTACTATGTTAATATGATTAATTGCTTGCCTATTAATAGAAAGGGACAACACGCCCCTCAATTAAATGTTGAGGAATTTTCTAGAGTTCCATGTTTACTTTTTCTAGCACGTATATTTATAGTAGGGGGAGAAGATGAATTCCAACCAAAATTTCGACGTCGAGACTTGACAGAAAGCAAATGTTTTAGGACTCCTGAATAAGAAAATCGTTTTAGAGAAAGGTTCGTATGTCCTGTGCGTGTGTCTGTGGATAGTATAGCTCAAAAAATCTGATGTGTTCTATTGACATGACATTCTCTATATCTCTACAACAAATTATTGTTAAAAAGAGAAAAAATTGGCAGAAATAGTCTAATTACTTGCTTCCATGTAAGTAGAAGGGAAATATGGGAATACTATTGGTTAAAGTGTAAGACAAAAGCTGGTTGCTATGTGATTGAAGTTCCTTTGTTTGTATGGACAGTAGATTACAATTTCCCAAATGAGAAAGGTATAAGTATTTTAAAACTGTAATAAAAAACAAGGAATATCTGTAAAACGATCAACTCCACGAAAAACGATGTATATAACATAAATTGTGTGTTTTAACGAGCTCTACATTTTTCTTTTGTTAAGTTTGTTTTTGTCTATCTCTTAGGGTTACCAGTTATGCAAAATTCCGTAAAATTGATTCAGAATAAAGATACCTTCAGAGGTTATCCCAGAAAGTTCAACATATACATTTTATTTAGCATGTAAGTATCTTTACTATATGCTATTTTAATAAAAATCGTTAGTAGCATTTTTGAGAAAATCAAAATTTCCGAAAATTTTCCATGTAAAGCGTAATTGGGTTTGCCATATTTTCTTGAAATGCTTCGTTTTGTATCCTTGGAAGATACTGAACTTACTGACTTTTCGTTTTTGAGCTATGCTGCCCTCAGACACAGAAACACAGACACACAGGCAGACGGACACACGAACATTTTTTTTGGATTCAGGAGGTCTCAAAACAAATATTTGCGAATAAATCTTGGGTGAAATATAATACCTTCTCTATACACTCTGTACATACTACGCGCAGAGAAGCTAAGAAAATATAGATCTTGCCAATCACACAATTTATGTGAAATCATCTTTGTTTCTTTGGTTTTATTTCTGGTTATGCAAAGAGAACCAAGATCCAATGAGCGTGACATGACGACACAGCTGTTAAAACATTTGACAATCGATTTAGCTTAGTGCACTCCCTTAGTACCTTACTTATAATAACTAAGTAAACAGACCATTCTGTAATTAGATATTATCATGTAATTTTGTAATAGATTTGTTTGCAGAGTATGTAGAGAAAGTCGTGAATAGAGCAAAATAGATTTTCTTCGCTTTTCTTTATTTAAGGTTGCACATTAACCTCACACGTCTACAAAGTAACATTAGCCACAATCGCTACTTATAGCAATTACGAGTTTGTATAAATTAGAAATAACAGTAAATCGTATACAGATACGTTTTTAAGTTATTTCTTCGTTGCCTAAATATTTCTATGAATTATTAATATTACATACTTAAACAATTAAGCTTTGGACAGAGCAACGGACTCTAAACAGAATAAATATTAAATAAATACCTTTAGAGTGAAATAATATACTTGCTGCTTATCGGATTACTTTACGTTATGTACTAGATCTTCAGATTTATTTGGCCTGTAGCAATGGGTTTAAATGCATGACGTCATTATTAGTTTAGTGAGACCTTTGTCTAAAATTCACCCTCCGTGGTATAATGGTTACATGCTAACCTCATATACCCAAGGTCACGGGTTCACACCCGGCGGAGGACGATTGATTTTTTCGAGTCTAAAAATCCTCAGCTTGGCTTCCTTCGGACGGGAAGTAAAGCCGTGGGTCCCGTGTATTAGATTTACGGCACGTAAAAGAACCTCAATCCTGATAGAGAGGTCTCTGAGCAAATTTAAGCGGTCTTTCACGCCCAGTATAGAATGGGACGCTGAAAACCACAGTACTTAAAGAGCGTCCATAAATAACTTTTTTTTGTCTCAAAGGCGAGGTGTGGAATTGAACCTTGGATTGCACACATTACCAATTTCGTAAACAGGTTGTAACTGGGTGGTGATACATATTTTTCAGCAGGATATTTTGTGCGTTATTTAGTTTTAGTGTCTCTTCTTAATTTCTTCTGTGTAGATCAGTTTTCATTTACTGTTGCAAAGAGTATGTAATGGGGAGGTTGTACCTTTAAAACGTCTACGTTACTATAAATGTCCAATTATTTGAGTTTTCTGTCATACTAAATGCTGCGATTGCAATTTTACGAGACGCAGGCGAATGCTCCTAAGGTAAGTATTTCAGGAATGTGACCTGCAAACTGTTGACATCCACCTCTTTACTCATCGTTCGCTAGTTCTCTGCAACGAGTACTGCGTGATAAATTCGCTACCGTCATGCGCGGCATAGGTCGAATTAATCTGAAGAGCCCGATTAATATGTATTATCGTTACACACGAGCTAAATCACATGGTTTTCTTACAGCGGAAACATTTATATACATGAGGAATCCGAAAACAGGAAGATGAACGTATCGCCTATCCGAAAAGAGAGGCTAAAGAAAGAATAAAACTTTGACTACTTACCTAATCCTTGTTTCTTATAAACTTGCGCCGCTGAGCTGCATTCGTCCACGCTAATCTACACCTTTATTATGGAAAAAGGTAATGTGCCACCTAAGGATAAAAGATAAACACCCATATACTACCGTAAACCTGAGAGGCTGGTCTGAAGCAAACAATCCTCCCATCTATTTCATGATGAGCATATAGATTATTTCAGATCAGTTAACTCTTTTATGAAATGTATTTGATTTAAATGGTTATGAGAACGTACATGTAATAATCTATCTTCGCATATATTAACTTAAATAATCATTATAAATAAGGAACTAACTTGTAACATACAACACCCTATTCCATACGACAACCAATGAAAGGTGACCATTTCACAGGACCGTTAAAGTTACCCACCCACAAGCAAAAACTGAGAAATCATCCATGAAAAATCATTTTTGTTTGTCTCTTATGTCTATTATTCAGAACAGCTTCTTAATCCGTATTTGGTGTCCATTACCGATAATTAGAAATAATTTTACACGAGGTTTCAAACACTCCTTGTGCACAAGGTCAGATAGTCCTTTAAAACTTCAAAGCTGCTTTCCTCGCTATCTGTTTTTACTTTCTCTATACGAACTATGCACATAGTGTATAGAGAAGATATTGCACTCCACCAAAAAATTCGAGACCAAGATTTCACTGGAAATAGATGTTTTAGGGTCCCCTGTATCCAAAAAAAAAAAGTCTTTTGAGAAAAAGGTTCGTGTGCGTGTGTGTCCGTGTGGTAGTGTGTCCATGTGTCTGTGAACACGATAACTCAAAAACAAAAAGTCGGGAAAATATCAAACTTGGTATTTAAGTTTAAATTTCGAATATTAAAGATACTTAGCTGACAAATAAAATGTATATCTTGACTTTTCTGGGAATAGCCTCTGAAGAGTACTTTATTCTGGATGAATTGTTCGCAATTTTGAATAACTGCTAAACCGTAAGACATGGACAAAAACTTACCACACGAAAAATGTAGAGCATGTTAAAACACACAATTAATGTTATATACATTTTTTTCGTGGACTTGATCGTTTTACTACCTCTATAGGCACTATGTACATAGTGTATAGAGAATGTATTGCACTCCACCAAAAAATTCGATACCGAGATTTCACCTGAAATATATGTTTTAGGGTCCCCTGTATACAAAAAAGGTATTTTCAGAAAAAGGTCCGCGCGCGTGTGTGTGTGTCCGTGTGTCTGTGAACACGATAACTCAAAAATGAAAAGTAGGTAAAATACCAAACTTGGATGCCACAAGAAGATTTGGAGAAAAATCCCCCCACTTTCAACTACCCTTTAGATGAAACTTTTTTCGAAAATTTTGATTTTCTCAAAAATGGCTCTAACGATTTTGATCAAAATTTCGTATATTAAAGATATTTAGCTCACAAATAACATGTATATCTTGAATTTTCTGGGAATAGCCTCTGTAGAGTACCTTATTCTGGGTGAATTGTACGCAATTTTGAATAACTGCTAAACTATAAAACATGGACAAAAACTTACCACACGAAAAATGTAGAGCACGTTAAAACACACAATTAATACCCTATACATTTTTTCGTGGAGTTGATCGTTTGTGAGATAGTCCTTGTTTTTGGTTTCTGCGTGGAAGAACTTATACTTTTCTCATACAGGAATGTGTCAACTCCTGTCCATACAAGCAATGGAACTTCAGTAACATAGCAACCAGCTTTTGACTACCAGTTTGACTTATGATACTCCCTCATTTCGCTTCTACTTACAAGGAAGCAAGTAATAAGACTATTTCTGCTATTTTTCCCCCCTTTCTGATTAGCATGAAATAAATAGAAGAATAAGCTTTTTAACAATATTTGTTGCAGAGGTATAGAGAAAGTCATGTGAATAGTACACATCAGATTTTTTTTCTATATTTTTACTTTCTCTAAGCAGTACATGATACGTACATGCCGATATTTCACCGGTAATACACGTTTTAGGGTCCCCTGTACCCAAAAAGAAAGCTGCTTTACTTTCTCTACATAGTAAATGGTAGGTAGATAGAGAAGGTGTTGCACTCCACCCAAAAATTCGATACCGAGATTTTACTGGAAATACACGTTTTAGAGTTCCGTTTATTATACATAAAACATGTATATAAAAAGGTCCGCGTGTTGCCGTGAACACAATAACTCAATAACGAAAACTCTATAAAATATAAAACTTCATATTTAAGTTTAGTATCTTCTAAGAATGTGACACGAAGATTTAGCGGAAAATCCTCCAACTCAAAACTATTTTTTACAAGGAGAAAACTTCGAAAATGTTAATTTTCTTCAAAATGGTACTGCTATGAGTATCCTTAACAAATAAGGGCCAATTTCTGTGGAACAAACCTTAGCAATAAACAATTATACTCGCAAACTGAAATCTTTACACAATTTGCACATTAATTTCCACTGATAAGCACACTAATATTTTTAGTTAGGCAGACCACGACACGAAACACGAAAGATATACTCGTCATTGCGACTTTGGTGACCGAAACACTTCAACTGAGAGGTATAAATCGCCTGCACTGATCACGTACGACAATGACCCCACTCTAAACAATTGCTTCACCTTGGAGAATGCCGTGTAAGGACTCCTGCGTGGTCGGCCTTCCTCGGGCATATATCTTTCGGATCTCCTAGCTTTCCTTAAATGTACAATAAAATGCAAGTTACCGCCACGCCGCGGAATCACCTTTCGTAACTAATTCCATCTGCAGACATCACAAATCCTGAGTACCCTTCCTATGTTTCTTGGATTGCCCTTCTCAATGCACGAACATAAGTTGATGATAACATTGCAGTCCTTCAATGCCATCTGTCTGCTTCCGGTTGCACCGGGTTTTTATTAAATGTCCATAGCTAACACAGCTGCTTCGTTCCGTCCAAGGGCAAAGTGGGAGCATTTCGCTTCGAAAATGTACTAGAGTCGGGCCTCTCAATGAAAACAGCATTTAATTTTTTACTTTCTCTATAGAGAAGGTATTGTATTCCACTCAAAAATTCCATACCGAGATTTCACCGAAATACCTGTTTTGGGCCCCCCTGTGTGTGTCTGTGGACAGCATAGCTCAAAACTGAAAAGTCCGTTAAAAACCAAATTTCGTATTTAGGTTTAGTATCTTCCAAGGATGCGACACGAAGATTTCCAAAAAAAATCCCCCTACTAAACACTACCCTTTACATGGAACAAATTTGGAAATTTTTCATTTTCTTAAAAATGCCTCTAACGATTTTGATTAAAATATCGTATATTACAGATATTTACCTGACAAATAAAATGTATATGTTGAATTTTCTGGGAATAGCCTCAGAAGACTACTTTATTCTGGATGATTGTTAAGGAATTTTGGATATCTGCTAAACCGTAAGATATGGATAAAAACTTACTACGCAGAAAATATAGAGCACATTAAAAGACACAAGTTATGTTCTATACATTTTTTCGTGGAGGTCATCGTTTTGAAGGTATTCGTTGTTTTTGGTTTCAGTTTTGAAAAACTTATACTTTTCTCATACAGGAATTTGTCAACTCCTATCCATACCAAGGAGCTTCAGTCACATAGCAACCAGCTTTTGACTGTCACTTTAGCCTATCCCTTATTTTGCTTCTACTTACAAGGTAAGTAATGAAACTACTCGTATTTCTGCTAATTTTTCTTGATTAGCATGAAGTAAATAGAAACATAAGCTTTTTAACAGTAATTTGTTACACAGATTTAGAGAAAGTCATGTGAATGGAACACAATTTGTTTTTGCTTTATTTCTCAACATAGTCTCCAAAAAGGCTAATACATTTGTCATATCGGTGTTCTAATTTAATTAAACCATCTCTGTAGTACGATTTATCAAGGTACTCGAAAATAGATATTTACCAATTTATCAGCTCCTCGTTGTTGTGAAATCTTTGTCCTCCGAGAAATTTTGGAGATGGGAACAGGTGTTAGTCACTGGGTGCTAGATCTGGCAAATAGGGTGGATGTTCAAGCAATTCCAACTTTAATTCGCACATTTTTCCCACTGCAATGAATGAAAGATGGGCCGGAGCATTATCGTGATGAAACAAGATATTTTTTTTTGTCAAATGTCTTTCTTCACATCATCAAATGATGCAGTAAACTTGCGTAGTAGTCACCAGTGATACTTTTACCCTTTTCCAAGTAATCAATAAAAATAATTTCCTGAGCATCCCAGAAAACAATCCCCATAACCTTGTTAGCTGACAAAATGGACTTTGCCTCTTTGGAGTTGATTCATCTGGGGCAATCCACTGTTTTGACAGTGATTTACAATCTGGAGTGTGGTGCTGTATCCATGGTAATAAGCCGTCTCAAAACTTCACTGGGATTTTTACGATAAAGCTCCACATTATCAGAAACAGTTTTTCTTTGCAACTTTTGATCAGGTGTCAACAAACGCGGCACCCATCTTGCACAGACCTGGTGAAAGCCCAGAAAATTACTTAAAATTCTACCTGCACGTTTTTTTTATGTATATACAGCCTCTGCTATCTCAAACAACTTTAATCTGCGGTCTTCCAGTACTAAACGATGAATTTTTTCAATGAGCTCTGGAGTTGTCACTTCTACAGGACGTCCTGCTCATCACTAGTACTCGTACGTCGCATTTTAAACTGTGCAACCCACCTTTTAATAATTGAATATGAAGGGGCAGAGTCTTTCAATGTGCTGTCCATTTCTTCCTTGATTTCTTTAGGCGTTAAGCCTTTCAAATGGAAATATTTCGTCGCTGCTAGATTTTCCAAATCCTCCATTTTCATGAAATCTGTAAAGTGTTTTTGTTTAAAATGCTGTCATTCGAAAACTAAACAAGCTGACCTGTAACTATGGATACAAGCTAGTCTAGAGTTAAATTACACGATGATATCGTCTAATTGTCCTAGTGGCGCCATATCTGCGCGAGGCTCGCGATTTATCAGCCGACCCTCGCTTATTTTTACTCTCTCTAGCCCCGTATCTACAATGTGCATAGGGATAGAGAAGTATTGTATTCCACTCAAAAAATCTATGTCGAGATTTCACCGGAGATACATGTTTTAAGACCCCTTGAATCCACAAAAAGCAATTTCAGAAACAGTTCTGTGTGTGTGTGTGTGTGTGTGTGTGTGTGTGTGTGTGTGTGTGTGTGTGTGTGTGTGTGTCTGGCTGTGGACAGCATGGCTCAAAAATTAAAAGGCGTTTAATTGCCAAACTTAGCACTTCAGTTTGGTATCATGCAAGGAAGCGACACGAAGATTTTCAAGAATATCCCCCCCAGCCCAAACTGACGTTTACATACGAGTAGAAATATTTTCTTAAATTTTGTTTTTCTTAAAAATGGCTGTAACGATTTTGATTAAAATACCACATATTAAAGCCATTTTCATTACAAATAAAACGTATATCTTGAATTTTCTGGGAATAGCATCTGAAGACCTGTTTAATCTGGATGAATTTTGCTGAATTTTTATAACTAGTAAACCGTAAGAGATAGAGAAAAATCTTAAGGCACAAAAACGTAGATCTCGTTAAAACACACACTTTATGTCATTTATATATTTTTTTTTTGTTTTTGTGGAGTTAAGCATTTTTAATATTATTACTTTCAATTGTAAAGTACTTATATTTTTCTCTGACATGAAGTGTCCGCTTTTCTTTTGTTATACTATTGGCTAAACAAAGAAGCGATTTGCAATGTCAATTGCATAACGACAGCTTTTTAAACATTTGACTACCACATTAGCACAGCGCATTCCTTTACTTCCCTTCTTATAAGGAACTAAGTAATAAGAAAATTCTGCTAATGTTTATCTCAATTGGCATTGTGTAGAAAGAAGAGTAATCTTTTGTAAGAATTTTGTTTGTAGAGCAGCTAGAAAAAGTCATGTGAGTGTAGCACACAAGATTTTAGGTAACATATTTGATCTGTTCCATTCACAATACTTTTTCTATTTATTCTGCAAAAAACTAATTTTGCAAAACATTATCTTTTGTATCCACATCATGTTATTTGAGATTAACATTAGCAGAAACCACATTATTTACTCTTTTTTAAACAAGAGAGAAATAACGCTAAAGCAATATTTAAATCTTATAAAAGCTGGCTGCTGAGTGAACAACTAAAGGATAAGACAAAAGAGAGATGAAATTAAACAATACTTGAGAAAGTTAAAATTGAAACCAATAAAAGGAATATCTTAGAAATGGTGAATCTTACAAAATAAAAAAATAAACATGTCATAAATTGTGTGCTTTAACGAAATCTACAATTTTTTTGTAGTAAGGTTTTGTCTACTTCATACGGTTTTACAGTTGTGCACAATTCATCCAGAATGAAGAGGTCTTCAGAGGTTGCTCCCAGAAAATTCAAGCTATACATTTTATTTGTAATACAACATCTTTAATATACATTAGAGCCATTTTTGAGAATAACGAAATTAAAAAAGAAAATGTCTAAGTAAAGGGTTAGTTAAGGAATAAGGGAGAAATTTCTTGAACGCATAAATACCAAATTTGGTATTTAACGGTTTTTTCGTTTTTGCGCTATGCTGTCCATAGACATATCTACACAAACACTAAACCACACACGGACCTCTTTCTAAAAATAATTTTTTGGGTGTTTGAGAGTACCTCAAAATATACTTTGCCGTCTGTGGAAATTGCAACACATTGAAAGAATTTCCCGAATAACTCCAAACTTGGTGGAAGTGTAGAAGAATGTGCAAGCAATAAGTGATTAGGTAACGAATGTATAGGTATATTTTCGGTGAAATGTAAATATAGAGTTTTTGAGTGGAATACACTACCCACTCTACCTACTATATCCATAGCACACGCAGAGAAAGCAAAACTTGCAAATCGCTTCTTTGCTTGTCCAAGAGTAGAACAAAAGAAAATCTTGTGTGTTCCATTTGCATGACTTTCTCTACATCTCTGCAACAAATTATTGTTAAAAAGCTTGAGCTTCTATTTACTTCATTCTAATCGAGAAAAAATTAGCAGAATTAGTCTTATTACTTGCTTCTTTATAAGTAGACCGAAATAAGAGAGTACCATAGGTTAAAGTGATAGTCAAAATCTGGTTACTATGCGACTGAAGTTCCTTTGTATGGACAGGAGTTGACAAATTCCTGTATGAGAAAACTATAGGTTTTCACAGCTGCAACCAAAAACAAAATATATCTAAAAAATGACCAACTTCACGAAAAAATGTATGGAACATAAACTGTGTGTTTTAACGTGCTCTACATTTTTTGTAATGTAAGTTTTTGTCCATCTCTTATAGTTTAGCAGTTATGCAAAATTCATCCAGAATAAAATGGTCTTCAGAGGCTATTCCCATAAAATTCAAGATATACATTTTATTTGCCAGGTAAATATCTTTAATATACAAATTTTAATCAAAAGCGTTAGAGCCATTTTTAAGAAATCAATATTTTTGAATAAAGAAATCCATATAAAGGGTAGTTTGGGATCGGGGGAATTTTCTCAAAATGTTTGTGCCACATCGCTGGAAGATGCTAAACATAAATTCCAAGTTTGGTATTTTACTGACTCTTCGTTTTTGAGCTATCGTGTTCACAACCACACTGACACACGGACCTTTTTCTAAAATATATTTTTTGGATACAGTGGGCCGTAAAACATATATTTCCGGTGAAATCTCGGTATCGAATTGGAATGCAATACTTTCTCTATACACTATGTACACAGTACGTATACAGAAAGTAAAAAACAGACGCTTCATGACCGAGAAAAGAATAAATGCTTCACAACTGAAACCAATAAAAAGGACTGTCTTGGAAACGTTTACTTCAACAACAAAAACGTAAAGGACATAAATAGTGTGTTTTGACGAGATCTACATTTTTAGTTTTTTTCTATCTCTTACGGTTTAGCAGTTAAGCAAAATTCATCCAGAATAAAGAGTTTATAGGTTATTCCCAGAATATTCAAGATATACATTTTATCTGGGATTAAAAAGCTTTAATATATGGGATTTTAATAAAAATCATAAGAGCCATTTTTAATAAAATCAAAAATTTCGAAAAATTGTCCATGTAAAGGTTAGTTTATGTTGGGGGATTTCCTTGAAAATTTTTGTGCCACATCCTTGGAAAATACTAAACGTAAATACCAAGTTTAGTATTTAAGGTTATTTCGTTTTTGAGTTATGTTGTCCAAGGACACACATACACCCGGACCTTTTTCTAGAAAAGCATTTTTCGGATTCAGGGGACCCCAAAACATATATTTCCAGTGAAATCTCGACATCGAGTTTTAGGTGGAATACAATACTTCTGCATCCCTATGCACATTTTACATTCGGGGCTAGAACAAAGTAAAAAAAATATATATATATATATATATATATATATTTTTTTGTTTCATCAGACTCACTTGGAAAATGAACAGTAATAAAAATGGACCGATCTGTTAATGCCTGACTAACGCTGACAGATAGGGTCGAGCGCTGGAGAATAAAATTGAAAACTGGTACATTAAATGTCAATAGAGTTAATAATAAGGAAATGGAAATCGCTAACGAACTGAAATGTAAAAAAATGAATATATGTATAATGACAAGGATGAAAAATGTTTTAAAGAGGAACTTCAGAAGTTAAGAATTTTGGAAACAAAGAAACAGTGAAATGTTGTACACAATAAGCCAGTGTATATAGTTAAAAAACAAAAATCTGATGTGTTACACTCATACGACCTTTTCTAGCTGTTCTGCAAACTTCTTACAAATGATTAATGTTCTTATTACTTGGTTCCTTATAAGTAGAAGGGAATTAAAGGTATGTTCTATGCTAAAATGATAGTCAAATGTTTTAAAAGCTGTTGTTATGCGATTGTCATAGCAAAGCGCTGTTTTGCTTGGCTAGGAGTAGAACAAAAGAAAAACGGACACTCCCTGTCTGAGAAAAATATAAGTACAATTGAAATTAATAACAAGGAATATCTCAAAAACGGTAAACTCTACGGAAAAATGTATATGACATAAATTGTGTATTTTAACGAGATCTACATTCTTTGTGTAGTAGGGTTTTGTGCATCTCTTACGGTTTACTAGTTAATGTAAAATTCAGCAAAATTCATTCAAAATAAAGAGGTCTTCAGAGGCTAATCCCAGAAAATTTAAGATATACATTTTATTTGTGATGGAAATAGCTCTAATATGTGATATTTTAATAAAAATCGTTATAGCTATTTCTGAGAAAATCTAAATTTTCTAAAATTTTTGCATGTATATTAATTTGGGCTTGGGGGGGATTTATTTGAAAATCTTCGTGTCGCATCTTTGAAAAATACAAAACTTAAATACCAAGTTGGGTGTTTAAGGGTCTTTTCGTTTTTGAGCAATGCTGTCCACAGACAGATAGACAGACAGACAGACACACACACACAAACACACACACACACACATAATACTTCCTTTATGCACTATGTACATAGTGTGTGTAGAGACTGATGTAAAAATCTGCCCTTATCTCTACTTCATTCTAATCGAAATAAACATTAGCAGGAACAGTAATTTTAATTGCTTCCTTCTAGGTAGCAGGGAAATAAGGGTATACACTAGGCTAAAGCGATAGTTAAATCTTTTAAAAGCTGGTTGCTATTCGATTGAAACCCGTTCCTTACATGGATATAAGTGAGCAAATTCCCATATGAGAAAAGTAGTAGTATTTTAAAACTGAAACCAACAACAAGGAAAAAACGCTCAGCTTCACGAAAAAATAAATGCATATAATATAAAGTATGTGCTTTTTACGACCTCTCCATTTTGCGTTAAGTAAGTTTTTGTCCATCTCTTACGGTTTATCAGTTATATAAAATGCCGCAAAATTCATCCAGAATAAAAATGCCTTCAGAGGCTATTTCCAGAAAATTAAAGATTTACATTTTATTTTTAATATAAGTATATTTAATATACGTATTTTATTCAAAATCTTTAGAGCTATTTTCGAGAAAATCAACTTTTTCTAAATTTTTTGCATGTAAACGGTAGTGTGGTGTCAGGAAAATTTTCTCAAAAGCTTTGAAACTTGACCAAGTTTGATATTTTACCGACTTTTTTGAGTTATCGTGTTCAAGGATCTTTTTACTTTCTCTAGCTCGTATGTACATACTGGATATAGAAGGTATTAAACATTCCACCCAAAAATTCGATTCCAAGATTTCACCAGAAAAATATGTTTTGAGGTGCTCTAAGTCCGAAAAAAAGTTTTACTTCCTCTACACCTACGTACATAGTGTTTAGAGCAGCATAGCTCAAACCCTAAATATATGTTAAATACCAAACCTGGCATTTAAGTTCAGTATCTTCCAAGGAAGATTTTCAGGAAAATTCCACTTCTCCCAATTCCTTTTACCTGCATAATGTTTCGAAAATTTTGATTTCCTCAAAAATGGCTCTAGCGATTTTAATTAAAATATCGTGCACTAAAGGTATTAACATGTCCAATATACTGAATATTTTCAAATTTCTGGGAATAGTCTCCGAAAAGCTCTTTATTCTGAACGAAATTTATTGAATTATTGATAGCTGGTGAACCGTAAAAGATAAACAAAACATTACTACACATAACATTTAGATCTCGTTAAAACAAATAATTTACGTCTTATATGTTGACCATTTCAGAGATATTCCTTGTTTTTGGTTTCAATTTTAAAATACTTAAACTTTTCTCATGTGGGAATTTGAAGGAAGTCCATTTCTGTTAATATTTATGTCGATTAGCATGACTAAATAGAAGTATAAGCTTTTTAAGGGGAGTCGAAATGGGATTTTCATAATTTTTTTCTTCAATTAGCATGTTTTAATTGCATATGAATATTTGGAATCTCTCCATCTTACGACAGCTTTCATAGAGGTACGCTAATTTTAAATAGGTCAAAAATATTGTTGAAAGTATAGTACGTAGTATCTTTTATAACATTTAGAGCACTCACTTGACAAAACAACAATAAATTTGTAATAATTATTGTTATAGAAGAGATATTTTTCTTATTTTGATCGGAAAGTTCTGCTTTAGCTATTCGCAGCGTTGGCATCCCTATCATAAGGGTTTCATGTGAGAGCTTCGAAGTGCTGCGAAGTTGTGTTAGGTTATATTTTCTTTTAATTTTATGTTTTTAAGAAGTATATTTTCCTATAAAAATGCCCCATTAATTCAGAAACTAATTGACGCTAAGGGCTGAAATTTTATCACACTATTTGCACCTACATAGGCTTTATTTTAAGGGACCAGGGTACTTTGAAATTGTAAAAAATTACAGTTTTTGTTTTAGACACTAATAGAACCTCTGTTATTTCTAGTTTCAAAAACTGTATACTTTTGTATACTTCCATAATTTAAATACTAGGTTGCATTTCTTAAAGCTGTTGTACATTGTATCTTTAAATGCAATTTTCTCAAAACAACATTTTTGGATACTTATAAACCTTTTTCTCAGAAAGTATGAGAGCTGGAAAGCTGAAATTTTCAGCACAATATACAACACATCAGTCGTGATGATATAGTACACATTGATCATATTGAGAAAGCAACAACATTATAAATGTTCCACATGTTTACTGTTTTGAGTTTGCAAGCATATTTCTTTTTTAATTTCTACCGAAATTGTATCATAGCTTCAGAAGATAACTGATTATGCCAAGAATAAGCACCCAAAATATGATTATGTGTTGCCACCCGTATCAGAGAAAAAGGTATATGAATTCACATGTTTTAAGACTAAACGTTATTACTTTTCTGCTGAATGAAATACTTTTTAGAGACTCAATCATATTAGCTATTAATGCAAAGAATCACTTGAAATAATGTAATGATTTATAGAATAATTCATACAAATTTCTGGGAAAACAGTTGAATACTTTAAGATCAGTGGTAATTCAACACACTTAAGGTGTAATTTTCGTATGTTCAGACTAACTTGTCCCCTTAACGAAAAAGGTTTTATGTACATGGATTAGTGTGTAAGTCTGTCTGTCTGTTTCTGTGTGTGTGTGGACAGCAAAGCTCAAAAACGAAAAGACGGTTGAATACCATTTTTGAGAATATCAAAATCTTCGAAAAATGTTCCATGTAAAGGGTAGTTGGGTGTTGGGGAATTTTTCTCAAAATCTTCGTGTTGCATCCCTGGAAGATACTAAACTTAAATACCAACTTTGGTTTTAAACGGTCGTTCCGTTTTTGATCTATGCAGACAGACAGACATACAGGGACATTTTTCTAAAAATGCTTTTTTTTTTTTTTTTGGATTCAGGGGGTCTCAAAACATATATTTCCATGAAATCTCGGTATCGAATTTTTGGGTGCAATACAATACCTTCTTTGTACACTATGTATATAGTACGTATAGAGAAAGTAAAAATCATAATAACTTTCCTTCTAATGAACAGAAGTATCCTATTTTTCATTAATAAACATAAAATATAATGTTGAGTATATCTTGAAAGTTTTGGCTCATTATCTTAAATAGTTGCTGAGATAATGGGTCAAACTTTATCATTAGCAAGATAGGGATTTTCGATTCCTCTTAACTATAATTTATTACAGGGATGTAGAGAAACTCATGTGAATGGAACGCGACCAGCTTTTGAAATTAAGCTTCAAAAGCGCTTGGGCATGCACCCTGAAATCGCTCAGTGCTCCTTCACCGCACTTTGAATTGGGGAAAGCAACCCACAATAAAATTGCCGGTGTATCTCCATGACGATACACATTCAGCATGTGCTGACGTGATTGCTTGCGTCAGCAGTCCGTCAAAAAGTGGTAATGAGCGGAAGGGCAACAGCAGCGGAAAGAGCGGTAAAATTGCACTCCATGCACCAGGTGCTTTTCCTTTTCCCGCAGGTGCTTCCTTAGGTAATAAGGGACACTGGGAGTTGATGTTCAAATGCCAGTATTACATTCTCTAGCACCTATATATATAGGTATACAACGTACATAGAAGACAGAGAAGGTATTTTATTCCACCCAAAATATTGATACCGAAATTTCACTGGAAATGTTTTGAGTTTCCAAAAGAAAAAATCTGAATGTGTACCATTCACATGACTTTCTCCATATCCCTGCAACAAATAATTCTTAAAAAGCTTATACTTCTATTTACTTTATGCTAATCAGAAAAAAATAGCAGAAATAGTCTAATTACTAGCTTCCTTGTCAGTAGAAGCGAAATAAGGGACAACTGTAGGTTAAACTGATAGTCAAAAGCTGGCTGCTATGTCAATGAAGTTCCTTTGTCTATATGGATAGGAGTTGACAAGTTCCTGTATGAGAAAAGTATACGTTTTTCATTGCAGAAACTAAAAATAAGGAATGTCACAAAAACGACGAACTCCACGAAAAAATGTATAATACATAAATTGTGTGTTTTAATGTGCTCTACATTTTTGTGCAGTAAGTTTTTGTCCATCTCTTACGGTTTAGCAGTTACACAAAATTTAGTAAAATTCATCCAGAATAAACTACTCTTCAGAGGCTATTCCCAGAAAATTCAAGATATACATGTTATTTGCCAGGTAAATATGTTTAATATACGAAATTTTAATCAAAATCGTTAGAGCCATTTTTAAGAAAATCAAAATTTTCGAAAAAAGTTCCACGTAAAGGGTAGTTGGGGGTAGGGGTATTTTTCTCAAAATCTTCGTGTCGCATCCCTGGAAGATACTAAACTTAAATACCAAGTTTGGTATTTTACCGACTTTTCGTTGTTGAGTTATCGTGTTCACAGACACACGGACACAGACACACACACACACACACACACACACACACACGGACCTTTTTGTGAAAATGCTTTTTTTTGGATATTGGGGTCCCTAAAACATATATTTCCGGTGAAATCTCGGTATCGAATTTTTTGGTGGAGTGAAATACTTTCTCTATACACTATGTACATAGTACGTATGGAGAAAGTAAAAAGAGCATTTTTAGAAAAAGATTAGTGTGTGTGTGTGTGTGTGTGTGTGTGGAATACAATTCAACTGAAAACGTTAAATACCGAACTTGGTATTGAAGTTTAGTGTCTCCCAAGGATGCAACACGATGATTTCCAAAGAAATCTCCCCATTGTAAACTATTCTTTACATGAAAAAAATTCAAAATGTTTTATTTTCTCAAAAATGGCATTTAAAATATTTTCACTACAAATAAAATGTATACCTCGAATTTTCTGGGAATAGTCTCTGAAGTTCTCTTCATTTTGAATTACTTTTGCATAATTGGCAACCGTAGGAAATAAACAAAAACTTTCTACACAAAAAATGTAGATATCGTCAAAAGGCATTGTCTTTACGTTGTTGTTGTGGAGGAAAGCGTTTCCAAGACATCCCTTGTTGTTAGTTTCAATTTTAAAATTCACTTTTTCTCAAACAGGAAGTCGCCCGCGTTTCTTTTACTTTATTCCTAGCCAATTAAGCGAATTTCAATGACAATCGGATAGACACAGCTTTTAAAACATTTTACTATTAGTATACTGTATTCCTTTAGTTCCCTTCTACTTGTAAGGAACTAAGTAGTAAGAACATTCTGCTAATGAGTATCTTGATTGATATGTTAAAAACAAAAAAAAACTTTGTAAGAAGTTTGTAAAATAGCTAAAGAAAGTACGTGAGTGTAACAAATCAGTTTTTGTATTGTAATGTATTCTTTTGCTGTTATGTTAATATGGATGCCAAAATTCATTCATTTTAGATAAATATTTTGTACGATATAAATGATTTATAAGGTTTATTGTGTGAATACGTTGTATAATAGAAATATTCCATGCAACTCAAATGTTGAGAAAATGGCTTTCCCTTTTTGAAGCTTTGGGTCATCCAGAAACTTTTGTGCCGTGATATTTCAATAACTTAATTACTGAGCTATGATAATTGTTTCAAATCTGGAAACTTTAATACGTAAAATAAATAATTTTTCATTAAAATAATTTAAATCACTATTTCTGTTTGTATACTTTTATTGCCTGTAATATTACAATTGATGCTTCTGCATCCTTGGGCAGTTTAATTGCATATAAAACAAATGAGACGCCAAAAACGTTTTGAAAGTGCAAAATGTAGTTATGAGAAAATTTGTGTTTTACAAAAAAATATGTTAGGAAATAGGTGTATTGTACGATCTTTAATGGGCTGCAGAACCAAAAGCAAGGGGGCAGCTAAATGTTGATTATCTATGGATGCCCAATGTCCAATAATCATTCTCGAAATCATTCGAGAATTATTTCACTGATTTTCATCCATTATCCTATATGGGCATTAAGCCACAAAAAAATAAAAAACTAAGTAAATTTTGAATTATTTGACCCATTGTAATCAATACATGTATATATTTTCACTTCATCATTCTAGACTGTCTTTCGAAGATAATATTTTGAAATTTGAATTTCCTGCAATTAGTCTTGATTAGTTTTAGTTTTATGATTTCATATTCGACCATGCCTAAATGTAGTAGTTATATGTCTGAATATTTGTACTTTAATGGACTTGATTAAAGTGCACTAGTGCATTAAAATTCAGATTTCCATCAACAGAAGATCCATAAATAACAAGCCATCAACTTCCAGTATTCACAAAGCACAATATCGCAAATTAATTGTAACAAAAGCAATCTGTATTTGAAATAAAACCACTTCGGTTTATATAGAGTCTCTAAAAATCACTTCAAACGTTAAACAACTACAATATTGTAATATTTGAGATAGGATAAAACTCAAAAGACTCAAGCATTGGGGTTTGGTTTTCTGTTGCTTTTTTTTTCACTTCATTGTTACCATGGGTACATTTGTTGAGCAAAACATTAATGATTTTATTCATACTGCATAAGAATGTAACTTAAAAAATAATAGTTCTATCTCTAAATGACAGAATACAGCTAATTCACTGCTATTATGAAAACAATAGGAGCTATTCTCAAAGACTGAGAAAATTTAGAAGTCTTAAGTGCAGGGCCATATGCCATTTGTGTATATAATTTGTATTAGTGATGAGGGCGATATGGTCAACCAGTATTTGCAGTTTTTTCGCTATTTTCATATATATATATATGAGTTTAATTGTGGTCGCCATTCTCTCACTGATGAAATTTGTGAAGATCATGTAAAACAGTTGTACCGGAAATCATTGTTACTGTGCAAATGTTGATATTGCAAGATCGACATACCACATACAGCGAGAGGCATTAGTTCCACCAGCATATATAAAATATTTCATAATTATATAGCCGTGGTTTGCTTATTGGACCCCACATAATTTGACACAATCTCAAAAGCATGCAAAGATCGATTGGTGCACATAAATGCTCAAGAAATACAATGGTGGGGCTTCAAAAGAGCATGAAAAACTGAAACAGTTGACGAATCATGGATATATATGCATATGAGCCGGAACGTATCCAACAAAAGCTGTTCGCACTAGATGCACTTCTAAGCAAATTGTGACTTTTTTTGTCAGAAAAGCTGGTCAGATGCCAAAAGTGTCTTTATCGGAATGTAAAATGGTCAATTCTGCACGGTAGACAACCATCTGTTTGCCGGAAGTCTTCGCTGTTAGATTGTTCATCACGGTTGTACGAGCGCTCACAAACTCGTCTAACAACCGATAATTTGAACACTCAACAAATCGAATTGATGACTCATCCGCTGTGCAGTCCTTATTTGGCACCAATGATTTCGTTTTGTTCCAACACATCAAGAATAGAATGCGAGGACAACAATTTGTCCAGAAGCAGCTGTTGATCCGTTCAAAATCCATGTATTGGAAGTGTCTTAAGCAGAATGAAAAACATGTTATGACAAATAGTTTGACCGCATATAAAAGTGTGGTGATCATAAAGGGGAATATTTCAAGAAGTAGCAAAACAATTTTCAATTGTTATGAGTTACTAAAAGCGGAATGTGTGTGTGTGTGTGTCTTTCTCTCTCTCCCCTGCAAACCATCCATCAATACCAAATATTATTCTTAAACAAGGAAATACAAATACAATATTTAACTTTAGGTGAGATTGTTGCACAAAAGTACTTCGCTAGAAATGCTGTTATTCTGTAAATAGCTGCAAAGCTATACTGGAATGGTTGCTGCCGTTGTACTTACATATTAATCCATTCATAGAAAGCAGTGTTGAGTCCTTACCTGCAAAAAGGAAAGAGTGAATTAGATACTTATTTAACAAAGCATACTTAAATTAAAGGTCAAACTGTTTAATTGTAGTGATAAACACACTTCTACAATACATTTTGGAATACATCGCGTCCTATCAGGATGTCGACCTCTAAAGAAAATCGCTGCTCAATAACTTCATCTTCTGCCATAGGAATAAAAATGTGTCACATTCAAACCAAATTCTCCAAAAAAGCTGAATCATAAATGAATTTGCCTAGTAATAATAATATAACTTCAAGGCCTTACAGCTCACAAGGAACCTTGGCCCAGGCGTTATGGTTGGGGTGTAGTATTGGAGGGTGAGACGTGGTCAGCGCCTCGAGCCCCTCCCGGCCGGTTAATGCGGTCCGCATGACCTCGAGCTGCTACTTCTCCACCAAGTAGCTCCTCAAATGGCACTCCAGGGATCTCACGAGTCTGAGTGCACCCCGAGCCAGGTCTCCCAGTGGAACCGGGAATCGAACCCAAGTCTCCCGCTTGGTAAGCAGCTGCGCTACCACCGCGCTAAGAAGACGACCCTAGTGACACAGAATGAAATGTTCATTTAGTGGTTTTAACCAAAAGCGTTATGTAAGTGTATATTTTACTATACTTTAAAATCGTAGTTTCATTAAATTAAGTAATGGGAACAAACTCTATGGAAGATTGTGAAAAGTGTGTAACAACAATAAGCATTACAACAATAAAAGAGAATAATTAAATAATAAAGCGATTTCTAGATCACATTACACTTTACGTTCTATTTAAATTGTACAAATGCTTTACAAAGATGTCTAGGGAATGTTTTATGAAGTTTAGTTTGATTCCTTGTTTAACATTTCTATTATAATATATATATAATAGCATTAAATATATAATAATATATTCAGTATATAATATCTATTATATCCTTTACAAATCTGATATGTTACACTGATATGACTTTCTCTACCTCTATCTTTATTACAAAAATATCCTTATTGAAGTTAATATTTAGATCCACTTCATTATAAACCTACGTAGAAATAACAGCAGTAGACATTCGTATTAGATATAGAGAATTGTGGTAGGGAAATGCTTAGCAACTGAAGATGTTTACTCTCAGTACTTTGAAATACTGCCAACATGTAATATTCTTTTTTTTTTTTTTGGAGTATACTTAAATGATCTTTAAAAGTTGAATTGTGTTTCAAAATGTAGATTTTTATCATTTAATGAAAATAGTTTCCCTTCCTTTAACATTCTGAATCAAGAATAGCTTGCGAGGATCTCTATTTAGTTTTATTTCTGAGTGTTTTGTTTCCTTTACGACGTTCTCGAATAGCATACATATTTTTGCTGCGAATACGCTGCTTCCTAGCGAAGATATTTCAATAAAATTTAGCAATTGTACGGCTAAACTTGTTGGTACATGAAATATACAGGCTTAAAAGCGTTAAGATGAATACCATCATCATAAGGACTGAGGAAAATTTAGGTATAAATTCTCAGGCTTACAGGTTCTCTACAGGTTTTCAACCCATTAAAATATTAAAAGAGAAAAAAAAAATGTGTGTTTGTGTATAAAGCAATAGAATCATGACCGAGATTTTGTTTATTTTTGTAGCTTAACGTATTTTAGCCTGGTTGGTCATGTAGCATAATGGATGAAATTGGTAACATGATGCTCAAAGATCTTAGGGGTCCATAGAGCTTAAGGTTACTCAACATTCGTCTTCCGAGGATAAGGGAAAACCCCGAAAAAAAAGTATCCGGGTATCTAACCTTAAGTGAGATTCGAACCCGCGATCTTTTGAATGTGAGGCGTGGTAGTGTTGTTTGACGTTTTAAACATTGATTCAAGAAATAGTAAAATGTGTGTTCCATTCACATGATTTTTCATGTGAAAGGAGGTTAATGCGGAGAATTTTCTTGAAAATCTTCGTATCGAATCCTTGAAAGATGCTGCACTTAAATATCAAGTTTGGTATGTAACAGATTTCTCGTTTTTTGAGATATCACGCATAGAGAAATATACGAACCTTTTTCGATAAACCTTCTTTTTTTTTTTTTTTTTTAATATAAGGGACTAAAATGTGCATTTCCAGTGAATCTAGGTATCCAATTTGTATTTGGACAGCAATACCTTCTTTAACTGTGTTCCATGTACTAAGTAGATAAAGTAAAACATAATAAATGATCTTGTAATACAGTGGAACTGTGCTGAAATTAAGAGCTACAGTTTTAATATTGTTACAATACTGTCATTGTACGTGACAGCTCATTGGTTCGCTCTGGTATGCAACGTGGCGTTGGAAAGCAGTTGGATACGAAACAACACGGAAGAACGGCGAGATTAACAGGAACTTTCAGGAACATAATCTCGGTGTTTCTTCCAGCGTCGGCTTCCAAGGCTGGTTTCCAGAAATGGTGTGACGTTATTTTCTCGCTATAAAAGGAGGAGGAATCGTAGCGAGTTGTGAATTGGACTGTATCGTTAGTGACTGGTGTGTAAGCGCGCAGTGCTTCGCTAGCCAATGTATGGTGTGCAGCTGTAAACTGTTAACGTTTTAGCGGTAAGTGAACTTTCTGTAGAAGAATTTAAAAGCTTTATTTGTAACTAATTGTTACGCCAATACATACATTTGTTACAATATCGTACATTACAGCACAGAAAAACTACTGCCGTGTACAAATGCACTAGTTTTTGTACCCTCTACCGGGGGTATACAAACTAATCTTAAGAAAGCACATTTTTAAATCTACTTCATTTGAAATGAGAAAAGCTTTTGAAAATATGCCTATATTACACATTTTGTTACATGTACTGTATCGGTATACAAATTCAATTTTAAAATACTTATACTTTTCTCAAATACGAAATTTTCCGTGTTTCTTTAGTTTTACTTCTGGTCATTAAGACAATGCACGTGTATCACGGAATTATAAGGTATTTATGAGGGAGGTATAAAGTACATTAAGAAGGGACGAATGTGCATTTGAAATGGCCAGGGAAGAAATGTTGTGGAACACGTCAAAAAGTGTAGAGACAGATTTTGCTAAGGTCGAATGTGCCCAGTACATGGGTTAGCAAGCGAGCCAGGTAGACATGTACTGTTACTAGAGGGACTCGAACAAAAGGGGATGAAAGGTTCATCAGCCGATAGTGGCCATGGCCGAAGGGGAAAAGCTACAGGACTTGGTATCTAAGTTTGGTATCTTTCAAGGATGCGACACGAACCTTTTCAAGAAAATCCCCTCAACCCCAACTACCCTTTACATGGTACATTTTTTCGAAAATTTTGATTTTCTCAAAAATGCCTCTAATGATTTCGATTAAAATACCTTAGTTTAAGGTATTTTATGACCAACGAGATGTATATGTTGAATTTTCAGGGAATACCCTCTAAAATCCTCTTCTATCGAGATGACTTATGTATAACTGGAAACCGAAAGAGATATACAAAACTTACTAGACCAAAAATGTAGAATTCATTAAAACACACAATTTATTCATATACATAGTATTTTGTTTTTAAACCACAAATCTTTGTGAAGCGGGAAGACATGTTTCTTCTCATTTCTCGTTTGTTTACTACTGGCAAGCAAAGAAATTGTAATTTCAATTGTTTTACATAATGAGCGGATTTTAAAGGACGAGGCTATCATTTTAGCCTGTGCAGTTTCTTATTTCCCGTCCATTTATAATGAGGCTAGTAATAAGACTAATTCTGCTAATCTTGATTAGCATGATGTAGACAACAGATTAATGTTTTGAATTAAAGGTTTGTTTACCGAACTGCTAGAGGTCATCCTGTGAATGGAAAACCTAGATTTTTCTCCCTTCTACTTACAAGGAACAACTATTGCTTATGTTTGTCTCGATTATAATGATGTATATAGAGTAATAAACTATTTAACAATATTTTTTGTGACTTAAGGTCCTTTAACGTGGTTGGTCATATCGGAAATGATGCTCAAATGATCTCGGGATCCATGGACCTTAAAGTTACTCGACATTCATCTTCTCAGGACAAGGGAAACCCCCGAAAAGAAAACCTTATCCGGGTAACTCACCCTAAGCGATATTCGAACTCATGACCTGTTGAATATGAGGCAGACACGCTACCACCACACTACTCAGGCGGGCAACAATAATTTGTTACAGAGAAGTACAGAAAGTCAAATATTTTTATGCGAAATAAACAATTATCAAAAAAAGTCAAGCATATGAAGTAGAAAGGTCCAAATTTGCAAGTTCTGGTACCAACAGCCCTTTCATTGAAAATCAATAGTTAGCATTTGCCGAAAACACTTAGGCTGATGCAGCGGGTAGCATGCATTTCCCGAGTTTCAAGAGAAGCAACAGTAAATATGAAGTGAAACTTGGGCAGGCGAGAGAGAGAGAGTACTGAACTGCTCCCGGGCGGAGGGCGGCGGGGGCGGGGGAGGTGGTACCGGGAATCCGGGGCTCCACAAGCACCAGCCACATGTCCGACAATGCACATTTCGCATCACTTCCTATCTTCTTTCATGTAGAATTCCATTTCTTGCTACTTGTAACTTTCTTGAAAAGAAAAAATACTATAGGGTTGCCAAAATGCAACCAAAATAGTGTTGAAAATAAGACCTACAATACTTAAGTCATTATCCAACACAGACAGGCAAGAAAACGTAATAACACATTAAAATGTTGATGTATTCAATTCACATGACTTTCTCTAGCTCTTCTACAGACTTCTTACATAAGATTATTCTTCTTTCTGCACCCTGCTATTCGAGATAATCATTAGCAGAATGCTGTTACTACTTAGTTCCTTATAAGTAGAACGAAAATAAGGGAATACACTAGGCTAAACTGATAGTCAAATGTTTTAAAATCTGTCGTTATTCGATCGACATTGCAAATCGCTTCTTTGCTTGGCCAGAAGTACAACAAAAGAAAAATGGACACTTCCTGTCTGAGAAAAGTATAAGTACTCGCAACTGAAACCAAAAACAAGGAATATCTCGGAAACGGTTACCTCCACAACAAAAATGTAAGAGACTTATATTGTGTGTTTTGATCACCTCAACATTTTCTGTGTCGTAAGTTTTTGTATATCTCTTACCGTTTAGCAGTCAAACAACATTTAGCAAAATTCATCCAGAATAAAGAACTCTTCAGAGCCTATTCCCAGAAAATTCAAGATGTACATTTTATTTGGTATGTAAATATATCTAATATACGGGATATTAATCAAAATCGTTAGCCATTTTTTAGAAAATCAAAATTTTCGAAAATTTTTCCATATCAAGGGTAGCTGAAAATCTTCGTGTCGCATCCTTGAAAGATACCAAACCCTAAATACCAAGTTTAGTATTTAACGGTCTTTTCGTTTTATGCTTTTTTTTTGGATTCAGGGAATCCTAAAACACGTATTTCCAGTGAAATCTTGGTATCGAATTTTTGGGTGGAATACAATACTTCCTCTATACACTATGTACATAGTACGTATAGAGAAAGTAAAAATTGTTAAAAAGCTTAATCTTCTGTCTACTACATGCCCAAGAGAAAAAAGTTGATAAAATAACAAACTTCGATTTTAAGTTTATTATATTCTAAGGATGCGACACGAAATTGTGAGGATAATTTCCTCAGTGCAAACCACTCTTTATATGGAAAAAAAATTCGAAAATTTCGATTCTGTCAAGAATTGCGATAATGGTTTTAATCAAAATACCGTATATTAAAGATATTTACATGGGAAACAAAATATAAATCTTAGCCCGCCTGGGTAGTATGGTGGTAGTGGGTCTGATTCATATTCAACAGGTCGTGAGTTCAAATCTTGCTTAGGTGAGTTACTCGGATAAGATTTTTTCGGGGTTTTCCCTTATCCTGAGAAGACGAATCTCGACTAAATTTAAGCTCCATGGACCCCGAGATCATTTGAGCATCATTTCACCAACTTCATCCATCGTCCGATATGACCAACCAAGTTAAAGGGCGTTAAGCTACAATGAATTTTCTGGAAATAGCCTCTGAAGACTTCTTCATAGCTGCTTAACGGTAAGAGATCTAATGTGTTCCATTCGCATGACTTTCTCTATATCTCAGCAACAAATTATTGTTAAAAAACTTATTCTTCTATCTATTTTATGCTATGCCAGATGAAAATTAGCAGAAACGTAAATGTACTTAATTCCTTATAAGTAGAAGGGAAATTAGGGAATACACTGTATTAAACCAACAGTCACATGTTTTAAAATGTGGTTCCTGTGGGATTGAAATCCGTTTCTTTGCGTGGCCAGGTGTTGACAAGCTCCCATATGAGAAAAGTAGTTTAAAACTGAAACCAATAACAAGGTATATCTCAGAAATGGTAAATTTCACGAAAAAAATGCATATGACATAAAGTGTGTGTTTTAACATGATCTACATTTTTTGTAGTAAGTTTCTGTCTATCTCTTACAGTTTAGCAGTTACACAAAATTCAGCAAAAATCATTCAAAATAAAGAGGTCTTTAGAGACTATTCTCAGAGAGTTGAAGATGTACATTTATTTGACATATGAATATCTTCAATATACGGTATTTTAATCAAAATCATTAGAGCCTTTTTGTGAAAATAAATTTTTCCATGTAAATGATAGTTTGGGGTGGGGAGGGATTTTTCTCAAAATCTTCGTGTCGCATCCCAGGAAGATACTAAACTTAATACAAAGTTAATAATACTACTAACAATCATGTTAAATAACTAAACAAACTATGTGTAAATAAACTAAATTGCCATATACCCAAGGTCACGGGTTCAAACCAGGACGATGGATTTTTTAGGGCGTAAAAATCCTTAGCATGGCTTCTTTAGGAAGAGAATTAATGTCGTTGATCCTGTGTTGTAGATTTACGACACGTAAAGGTACCTCAAGCCTAATAAAGATGCCTCTTGAGTAAAATTAAGCGATCTTTCACACTCAATATAGAATGGGACGTTTTGATCCATAGTAGTTAAAGAACGTCCATGAACAGAACTCCATCCCATTTTCTAAAACTAAAATACAAAAAAATAAACTTAATTAATATCGGTTGTATGATCATAGACAAAATTAAATGCTTGCAGTAATGTGGACGAGACGCTACAAGAACCCAGAGGTGTTGAATTTGTGCCCAGAAGCTATAATTTGTCCTTCACTAATCTGCAGGTAAATTGGATGGCAGCTACCTTTTTACCTCATCCCATACATTCTCAATAGGGTTCAAAAGTGGTATCGCCCTCCGTGGTGTAATGGTTACCATATACCCAAGGTCGCGGGTTCAAACCCGGTGGAGGACGATGGATTTTTTCGGGCGTAAAAATCCTTAGCATGGCTTCCTTCGGAAGGGAAGTAAAGCCGTGGGTCCCGTGTCGTAGATTTATGGCACGTAAAAGAACCTCAAGCCTGATAAGAGAGGCCTCTGAGCAAAATTAAGCGATCTTTCACGCCCAATATAGAATGGGACGCTGAGAGCCAAAGCAGTTAAAGAGCGTCCATAAATAACACGCCATTTCCATTTTAGGGAGGCAAGTCAATCATTCTGATATCGTGCCTCTCTGAGAACCAATCTGGAACCTCTCGAGATGTGTGAACCGGATGATTATCCTGTATATATATATATATATATACATATTCAACAATGAAATTTCATTCGTATATCTCATTCTCAAAATATTTTTGAGTAATACCGTGTACTGCACACCGTCCATTGTATCCTCAAGATGCCGTAGCACAACTAGACTATCACTTGATATCCAACTTCAACACGATACAGATACGCGACCATGAGGGAATTGTAAATCCACGTATTTTGCATCCCATGTTCACGTTACTGGAGATAAAAATGTGCAGAAATACTTTGGTTAGTACTACTTTGTAGATACAGCAGTTTTAAGTAAACTCTTCATTCGCTTCACATTACTGCATATAAAAACGCGCAGAAATACTTTGGTTAGCACTTCTTTTTAGATACGGTAGGCTTAAGTAATACTCAAATCTTCATTCGCTTCAAATTACTGGAGATAAAAAGTTGCAGAAATACTTTGGTTAGAACATCCTTGTTGACACAAATGGCTTAAGAAATACTCAAATCTTCATTCGCTTCGCGTAACTGGAGATAAAATTTTGCACAAATACTTTTATTAGTACTTCCTTGTACATACTTTGGAGAAAGGCATTACGGTAGACTTAAGCAATTCTCAAACCTTCATAGATCTGCTATTCTCTTGCCTTGCAGTAGTTTTGAAATTCCATTCTCTTTGACCAACAGAAAAAGAAAGAATAATGACTTCCCATTTGACAAAAACGAGATCTACATTTTTGGGTGGTAACTCTTTGTCCATCTTTTACAGTTTACCAGTTTTGCAAGTAATTCAGTATTAAAAGAGCTTCAGAAAATTTAAAACACACATATTATTGTTTCACGTGATGTGTCTTTAATATACATTATATTAACCAGTCATTAAAATAATTTTTGATAAAATCAACATTTACGAAACTGTTTCCATATAAAGGGGAGCTTGGAATGGAGGTATTTTTCCTTCTACTTACAAGGAAGCATATAATGACAATTTCTGCTAATGATTACCACGGGTATTCTGAAGTAGATAGAAGAATAAGCTTTTTAACAATAATTTCTTACAGAGATGTAGAGAACGTCAAGTGAATGGAACACATCATATTTTCACTTTCTCTACACGTACTATGTACATAGTCTATAGAGAAGGTATTGCATTCCACCCAAAATCGATACCTATATTTTACCGGAAATACCCCCTGAACCCAAAAAAGCATTTTTACAAAAGGGTCTGTGTATGTGTGTGTGTATCTGTGGGCAGCATAGCTCAAAAACGAATAGTCCGTTAAAAACCAAACTTGGTATTCAGGTTTGGTATCTTCCAAGGATGCGACAGGAAGATTTTCAAGAAAATCCCCACCCCCAACTACCCTTTCATGAAACTGTTTTCGAAAATTTTGATTTTCTAAAAAATGGTTAACGATTTTGATTAAAATATTGTATACTAAAGATATTTACCCGACAAATAATATATATATCTTGAATTTTCTGAAAATAGCCTCTGAACACTACTTTATTCTGGAGAATTTTACGGAAATTTGAAAAACTGCTAAACCGTAAGAGATGGCCAAAACTTACCACACAAGAATGTAGAACACCTTAAAACACACAATTTATGCCAAGATATTGTTTTTCGTGGAGTTGATTGTCTTTGGGATATTCCTTGTTATTGGCTTCAGCTTTAAAAAACTTACACTTTTCTCATAGAGGAATTTGTCAACTCCTGTCCATACATTTAAAGGAACTTCAATCACATAACCAACTTTTAACTATCATTTTAACCTATGGTACTCCCTTATTTCACATTTACTTACAAGAAAGCAAGCAACAAGACTATTTCAGCTAATTTTTTCTCGATTATCATGAAGTAAATGGAAGCATAAATTTTTTAACAATAATTTGTTGCATGGATGTAGAGAAAGTCATGTAAATTGAACGCGTTAGATGTTTTTATTTCTTTTAATTTTGCATACAATTTTGAATATTATAACAGCACGCGACTGTGGCCCGTGCGAATGATAGATATCAGCATATGCATACCGTTATTTAAATAAATAAACAAATTCATCCATCCAGGCAGTAACTAAGTGGTGTGAGTATAAGAAATAAGGATTTGCTCACAATTACTATGCGCTTTGCTCCTGTGTGAAAGAGAGAGAGACAAATGTGATTGGATGAAATTGCGGAGAGGCAGAAGGAAAAACTGCTTATTTGAAGCATCAGATATAAAGGTATACATATATTTATTAATGACCTGGTAAAGTAAATACTTAGAAAAGGAAATAAATTAGTTTACAACAGCTGTTATAAATACTTCTTTTTATTTTCTCTAATACGCATGTACAATGGAGAGAAGGTATTATATTCTTTCCAAAAATTGTATATTGAGATTTCACTGGAAACATGTTTTGAGGGCCCTGATTAAAAAAAAAGGAAAAATTGCAGAGTATCTGTCGACAGCATAACTCAAACTTAGTATCTAATTTCAGCATCCTCTACGGCTGCGACATGAAGATTTTCAGAAAAATCCCCCCCAGTCAACTCACCCTTATATGGAACATTTTTCGAAAATGCTGGTTTTGTAAAAAAAAAAGGTTGTAGCGATATTTATTAAAGTGCTGTATGTTTGGGATATTTTCATGAAAAACGAAATGTGTATGTTGAAGTTTCTCCAAACAGCTCTGAAGACCTCTTCATTCTGGACGACTTTATATAATTTGTAAGACAAAAAAGATACATTAAACCTTTCTACACTAAAATATAAATCTCATTAAAAACACAAAAATTAATATATATTGTTGTATAGATTTAACTGTTTCCGAGATATTTCTTGTTACTGGTTTCATTTTAAAATGTGTTTTTCAAACAGGCAGACGTCCTTGTTTCTTTTATTTTACTCCTGTCATGCAGAGAAGCAAATTTCAATGACAACCACATAGCGTCAGCTTTTAAAACACTAGACTATCGTTTTAGCGTAGTATATTCCCTAGTTCGCTTCTATTTATGAATAACTTAGTAATAAGATAATTCTGTTAATGCTTGTCTCAATTAGGATGGAGTAGAAATAAAATGAATTCTTTGTAACAACCCTTTTTTGTGTAATAGATAAAGTCATGTGAATGGAACACATCTTTTTACTTGCTTTTTATATCCCACTCCATCGACATTTTGTTTCCTTAACGTAGTTTTTTGCATCATACATTGCTTTAAAATACAAATAACTTCAGTTTAATTCAATATTACTTCGAAGAACACGATCTTATTTTGTAAGTGTATTTGATCTAATAACTCTATAAATAGTTTAAATATTGTTTGCCATTCAATTCAATAACTTCTATTCATCCTGATGGGAAGTCTAAAGGTAAGAGTATATTTTCAAAATGATCTGAAATTAAAGAGATGATATTTATGATTCCAAGTTTTAAACACAGAAAATGGTCTTTAGGCAGAACCTAATTGGTCATCAGGGAGAGAGAATATCTTAGAACAAACACCAATGTTGAAACAGTACATGTAACGTCACGGGGCTAAAAATTATCTAAAAGGGAGATAATAAAATATAAATTATACTAAGAGGGGCCAAGTATACATTGAAAATTATTAGGGAAGAAGCTAAGGACAAACAGTTGTCACGTGCTGACAAGCGATCCAGTCTGGATGGTACCGTTAAGGGAAGGACATTAAACTGAAGGGGTGAGGTTACACTACCCGAAGGTGGACATGAAGCAAGAAAAACGGTTCTTTTACTGGTCAAGCGACACTTTTGGCACTTGGCATGGAACATCCGTGGAGCTAAGATGTAATATTTGCATCCGTCGTGGAACCCAAAGAAAGAACTAGCTTTGGCTGTGATGGAAATAGTGGTAATTTAATACGCAAGAATATGGATGAAATCACTGCAACAAAAGACTGTCAAATGCAAGGATAAGTGCGATCGGGTAAAGCGTAACTTAAGAGTAGAACATTTAAAAGGAATGCGTGTGTGTTCGACGGCAGATACGGCCCAATAAAATAATAAATGGGTTCAATAATAATATGGAACTCAAAGAAAATCACTTGTGTCTCACCACCCTTGAAAAAGACTCCATGCTAACAAAATCCTGAGCTGAGGCACCCTCATCTCCACACCATTCCTTAACCCTTAGTTGCCTGCATTAATATAGTGCATATACTGTTGTTCCTTTAATTCAAGCTTAAAATTGGAGTTCTAGTAACATTTTATGAGAATAAACCTATTAAATTATTATTTAAAGTAATAAAGAAAATAAATGTAGATCCTGTATTAATCCTTTTCTTCCCAATTAAAAGTTTTAATTCTTCTAAACCAGCTCATAATCCTGTCAAATACACTACCAAAAAATGGTTCAAATGACCATGAGCGTTAGGTGATCCATTTAAAATCAAATGTTGCAAATTCAAATCCCAGTGATTGTGGTAAAGAATGGGGAGAGCTCAAGTAAAATAATCGGTGTGATACTTGGAAGATAATGGGGCTCCATTTGACTGCAGTTATGTGGGTTTTACTCTTTTATTTATTTAAAAAATCGCTGCACTTTCAGGGCAAAAATTGTACAAATTTTTACAATATAAAACAGTCTTGATTACTTGTTTATGGTTGAAGGCTAGTATAATATGAAATTAATCCTAGAGTATAACCCTACAGTTACCAACAGGCAACAAAGGGTTAATAGCCAAAACCTGCACGCCGGATACGAAACCGGCACCTCTTTATCGCCGCAATGCTCAAATCCGTGATCCTCTACGCCACGAAGCACAAAAGCCAGATATTTTAGCGAGCACGGGCTAAGGGAACGACATGATTCCGCGTTTTTAATGAGCCACGGTGATGTTTTGATTATTTTCTACTGTGAATTAGTTTACTTGTTCTTTCAGTCTATGAAAACCAGTTTTATAGATATTTTGGTTGGCGAGTTCTAATAAGCATTAAAATAAATTGAAGTAAGCAATCAAATGTAATTACAGTTTGCCGAGAATCCAATAATGCGAAAGTGTACCGAGGAGAGAAACATGATTAGAAAGCATGAACAGTTCAATAGATCCATTAATTCATTAAAGTGGTTTATGCATTTGTTTTTGCAAACACGGACAGTTTTGCAGCAATGGAAACCCAGAAATACTGAAAAGAGGATGGTGGAAATAGCCATGTTTATTTTATTGTAAACTTCAGTGTGTGATGGTCACAACTATGCCTCGTTATCTCTGATTGTTCCTTTATTAACTCGGTTTTAATACATACTGTCATTTGTGAAAATAGCAACGTCAAGAAGGAAACTCATGAATGCAATGAATTTAATATCAAAGATTAGGTATATAACAAGTAACAATTGATAAACTTTTCAAATCTATACAAGACCTTTGAGCCTTCATATTCATAAAGTATAAATTTACTTAGCCCGTCCACGTGCGTGCTTGCCAGTAGCGTCCAACATGCTTCTAGCTCTATTTTCCCCCATTCCTCCGTACTTCTACATCTTGCCAAGATACGGGTCAACGATTCTTCCTCCTCGCTTATGGGGCAGATTCTCATACCATTCTCGTCAGAAAGTTTTATGCTCCTCCATAGTCCTCTAATCCACGCGAGTCCCTCTCTAATGAGTTTGTACCTGATTTGATGTATTGTTGCATACCCCACTCCGATTTTAGCCCAGACATTTGTGTGTGTCTGTGGGCAGCATAGCTCAAAAAGGAAAATTCGTTTAAATACCAAACATGGAAACCCAGAAAAACTGATAAAAGGATGGTGGAAATGACAATGCATATTTTATTGTACACATCAGTGTGCTATGGTCACACCTATGCGTCGTTATTTCTGATTGTTCTTTTATTAACTACTTTTAATACACACTGTCATTTGTGAAAATTACAATGCCAAGAAGGAAACTAATAATGCAATAAATTTAATACCACAGATTAGGTACATGACAAGTAACAAACGATAAACTTTTCAAATCTATACAAGACCTTTGAGCCCTATTAGATTTGGCCTCCATGCGCTGCAATTAAGGCTGATGTACGCCGTGGTATTGAATAAAAAAGGTTCTGAATATATCCCTGAGGGATTTCCCTCCGCGTTTATAAGAGCCATGGTGATGATATTTTCATTCTTTTTCACTCTGAATTAGGTTACTTGTTTTTACAGTCTATGAAAACTAGTTTTCTATCTGGCTTTGGTGCATCGTGGCATAGGAGATCACGGATTTGAGCCCTGCCTTGGGCATTGCGGCGGAAAGAGGTGGCGGGTTCGAGCCCAAAAATCCGTGAAACTGGTTACTGGAGGACCGTGACGCACCAGGTGTCAACCAACCATATCCCAGACATGTTGGATGGACCACATGCTAGGGAACGTGAAGGCCAGGGAAGCAATGATATCCATCGCTCCTTGAAGAAGGCTTGTACATTTCTCGCAATATGTGGTCGGACTGTCCTGCTGAAATGTGACCTGTGGAGATGCCTGAAGCAGGGGAAGTACCTCGGGCTCTATAACCACCTGTAGGTACCGGTTTCTGTTCCAAGTGCCCTCAATTCGTAGAAGGCGAGATCGGTTGTTGCAACCAATGGCGCCCCAAACCATCACACCTGGTGTTTGTCTGGGCGCAGGACCGAAACCTCCCGTACCTAGGTAAGCTTAACAGGTAACAACTCCCAAGCCTCCCGCGAAACCGGTTAATTAGCCAGCAGGATTCGAGAAATGTTTACAAAGCGGGGTAGCGCGATGGACGTACAATGTTAAAAATTGCACAAGCTTTATTTAAACCTTTTCAATTGAAATAGATGTCCTAGATATTCAAGAGGACCATAACCTCGCTGCAGCACCTAGTGACAAAATTCGTAGACAGAAAGTACTTTGTCATCTAAAGAGAAAAGCTACGGAAGATATGTGCATATGTGAAAGGCCATCAAAACTAATATTCCAGCAAATAAAGAGGGTAAACACGTAAGAAGTAACCATCGCAACATCTTTTACTAGAAGTATGTGATGCTTCATCAAATATTATAAACACCAAACTGCAACTCGTTTTCTTTTGGTACTAGAGCCGTGTTTCTTTGTTATTAATCATAAACGCAAAAAATGTAACATCTTCCACTAGGAGTACGTAATGCTTCATCAGATATTATAAATACTAAACTACAACTGTTACCTGTTTCGACAGGGAGGCTTGGGGGCTATGCAATTAGGGACCTTTAAGGGTCCGGGAGGCTTCGGGACTATTTTTCTGACCTCAGGAGGCTTCGGAACTGCACTCGTTTGTCCACTATGCCGCTCAACAATGTAGAGGTTGCACTCTTCACGGTATGCGGCCATTACTGTAGGGCACGTTGAAGCGGGACTCATCCGAAAAGACTACAGGAACAGCACAGATCAAAATCGTAAAGTCGGTTAATACAAAACGTTATAGGGATAGGTTTCAACCACCGATCTCCCGACCTTAGCCAGTTGCTCTACCACTGGGCTAACATGGAAACATGCCGGAATAGCATTGAATTTCTCAACTGACTCTTATGTCTCAATTATTTTGAGATATATATATATATATATATATATATATATATATATATATATTATAAATGAAAATGATTACTAATTTCAAACAACACCTCATTGACTTAAGAAAAACAGACTGTCCCATTAAACTGACTTTCTCAAGATGTTCTACCAAAGAGCTATTCTTACAAAAGATTTTTTTAATATGCATTGTGCTAAAATGTAAATGACGTGTTATTTATGTTATTTTAACTACTGTGGTTCTCAGCGTACCATTCTTGAGGTTCTTTTACGTGCCGTAAATCTACGGAAGGAAGCCATGCTAAGAATTTTTACATCTGAAAAAAATCCATCGTCCTCCGCCGGGTTTGAACCCGCATCTTTGGGTATATGCAGTTAGCATGGTAGCCGTTACACCACGGAGGGTGACGAATTTTTCAGTCTGATACTGCCTTTCCATATAAAATCTTGTATTTAACCGACTTTTCGATTTTGATTTATGCCGTTCATAGACAAACACACACACACACACACACACAAACACACACTCTCTCTCACGCTAGCCTTTTTCTAAAAATGCTTTTTACTTTCTCTATACGCACTATACACATAGTGTACAGAGAAGGTATTGCACCCAAAAAGTCGATACCGAGATTTCACCGGAAATATATGTTTTAGGTTCCCCTTTATCTAAAAAAAAAGCATTTTCTCAAAAAGGTCCGTGTGTATGTCTGTGTGTCCGTGTGTCTGAACACGATAACTGAAAACGAAAAGTCGGTAAAATATCAAAATTGGTACATAAGTTTAGTATCTTCCAGGAATGCGGCACGAAGATTTTGAGAAACATCCCCCACCCCAATCTACCCTTTACATGGAACATTTTTCGAAAATTTCAATTTTCTCGAAAATGGCTCTAACGATTTTGATTAAAAGTTCGTATATTATAGATATTTACCTAAGAAATAAAATGTGTATCTTGAATTTTCTGGGAATAGCCTCTTGAAGAGTAGTTATTTCTGGATGAATTTTACTGAATTTTGAATAACTGCTAAACCGTAAGAGATGGACAAAAACTTACTACACAAAAAAGGTAGAACACGTTAAAACACACAATTTATGTTATATATTATATACATTCTTTTCGGGAGTTCATCGTTTTTGAAACATTCCTTATTTTTGGCTTCTGCTATGAAAAACTTGCACTTTTCTCATACAGGAATTTGTCAACTGCGGTCCACACAAACAAAGGAACTTCAGTGACATAGCAACCACCCTTTGATTATCACTTTCACCTATGGTACTCTCTTATTTCGCTTCTACTTACAAGAAAGCAAGTAATTTGGCTATTTCTGCTACTTTTTTACTGATTAGCATGAAGTAAATAGAAGTATAAGCTTTTAAGAATAATTTGTTGCAGAGATGTAGAGAAAATCATGTGAATACACATCAGATTTTTTATCTTGGAATCGAATTTTGGGCGGAATTACATGAGACAAACGACAAGCACACTAATAGTACTGCAGCCGAAAGAAAGCGCTCCAAATCAATACAATTGTATCTTCATTTGTCATTCCAAATCTGTTTACACCACTGAATGATTTATCCCAGAATGAAAACAGTGAAAATATGAATAATGGTGATAGCAACAGTCTAGGCTAAAGTTGACAAATCACCATCTATATGCGTGAATATCAACATAAATGCAGTTTTGCAAGCACAAACAAAAACTTCGTAGGCTATTTGAAGCTCACGATTATTACGAACCAGAAAGCTGAATGTTGTTTTTACTTTCTCTACACGTACTGTGTACATAGTGTATGGAGAAGGTATTGTATTGCAATCAGAACTTCGATACTGAGATTGTACCGGAAAAACATGTTTTGGCACCCCCTGGATAAAAAAAAAAACATTTTTAGAATTTTTTCCTTGGTTCTGTGTGTGTTTGTGTAGGTGTGTCTGTGCGCAGTATAGCTCAAAAACAAAAAGTCCGTTAAATACCAAACTTGATATTTAAGTTCAGCATCTTCTAAGGATGCAACACAAAGATTTTCAAGAAAATCGCCGACCCTCAACTACACTTTACATGGAAAACATTTCGAAAATTTTGGTTTACTCAAAAATGACTAACGGTTTACATTAAAATTCTTATATTTAAGATATTTACATGACAAAATGTATGTCTTGAATTTTCAGGGAATAGTCTTTAAAAGACATATTTCTTCTCGATGAATGTTTTTCAATTTTGCATAACTAGTAAATCGTAAGAGATAAACGAAAACGTACCACACAAAAAATGTAGACTTCCTTAAAACGCACAATTTATGACATACACAGGTGAACCAAAAGTCTCCATAAAATGGAGATATGGATGACCAATGTTTATTTTGCTCTTCAGGTAGGTGAACCAACTAAAAAGGCATGCCACTAACAAAGGAAGAGAGGATTGATATTATTCTGTTGGCCGGGAGTGGTACCACGCGTTCGCTATGCAACACAGAACGCAGTTAACCCATGACACGGTGGCCAAACATCCTGGAATTCAAGAGGACAGGCTCCGTCGCCGACTCAGACAGATCTGGAAGACCAAAGACAGCGACAGCTACGTCAACGGCTGTCAAGAATACGAAAAAGGGAACCCGACGCCTTTGCAGAACTTGCTATCAACCAAAGCAGTGTCATGCATATCTTGAGTACTAAGAAGTGACATTCATACAAGATGGAAATGTTGCAGCAGACTGCAAACTTCAAAGTGCAGCGAAGCTCATGGTGTGGTGGGGGATATGGGGTAACAGGATTGTTAGCCCGTTTTTCGTTAAAGGAAACCTCAACGCCAATGGTTATCTTGACTTGTTGCAAAATGACATCTTTTTGTCATACTTGACAAGAGACTTCCTTACATTCTTTCAGCAAGACGCAGCACCTCCACGTTAGGGCATTGAAGAGCGCCGATGGCTGGACCAGTAGTTTCCTGGCATTGGATCGGTTGACGTGGTCCAGTGGAGTGGCCACCCAGATCACCAGATCTCACTCCATGGATTTTTACTTGTGGGGCCACCTGAAATCGATTGTGTACCAGAAGAAAATTCAAGATTTAGATCATCTTAAAAAGGGAATCACTGCAGCGTGCAAACAAATAACGACCGCAACATTGTCAATTTGTGTGGATGTGGAAGGGAAACATTGGAACACAATTGTAGCATTATATTATCCCTATTTGTATGGAGACATTGACTCGCCCTGTGTATTATTTCGTGGAGTTTAGTTATCCAGATATTCCATGTTGCACACACTCTGACCAACCTGGAACTTACACATCATCTCAATAATCAGGAAACATCCATTCATTACGCACATTGTTAGTATTCACGTCTCACTACAGGCGTTAATGAACTACAGGGAAATAATTTGCGAGATTGTGCACGTGACCGATATAAGTAGTTTGAGATCGGCATGGTCCCCGGATAAACATAACGCAGCTACATAGCGTAAAACTTGTGGGTATCAGGTGCTGATAAGTCGGCGTTAAAGCAACACAGGTTGTAAAATGGCTTAGAATATCTTCAAAACTGCTGCCCGAGTATAGAAATATCGATTTTTAGCAGCACGTTACTAGCGTTCTCAAGATTTAATGTCGCAAAAATCTGTAAAACCTCGAACTAATTAATTGACAGTGAGACATTGAGCATTCACTAACTACGTTCTTAAGTTATCGGGTCTTTCGTTTTTGAGCTATGCTGTCCACAGACACACATGGACCTTTTTCTAAAAATTGGACTCAGGGGGTCCAACATATATTTCCGGTAAAATCTCGGTATCGAGTTTTTGGGTGTATTACAATAACTTCTATATACTTTATACACATAGTACGCGCAGAGAAAGTAAAAATAGTGAAAAGATATTCTGATTCTCTGAAGGTATAAATTTCGTAGCACACACTAATACTAAAATTGTCTTTTTACCTTCTAAACACTGTGTGTGTGCGTGCGTATGTGTGTGTGCGTGTGAGTGTGTGTGTGTGTGTGTGTGTGTGGATAGCATAGCTCAAAAACGAAAACACCGTTAAGTACTTAACTTGATATTTAAGTTTGGTATCTTACAAGGATGCGACACGAAGATTTTCAAGAAAATCCCTCCATTCCCAACTACCCTTTACATTGAACATTTTTTCAAAAAGTTTGATTTTCTCAAAATTGGATCTAACAATTTTTATTAAAATGTCTTATGTTTAAGATATTTACATGCCTAATAAAAAATACTATAACTTGAATCTTATGGGAATAATCTTTAAAGAACCTCTTTATTCTGGATGATTGAATTTTGCATAACTAGTAAACTGTAAGAGATAGACAAAAACTTACTTCACCAAAAACGTAGATCATGATAAAACACAAAATTTATGTAATATACATTTTTTCGTGGAGTTGATCGTTTTGGATATATTCCTTGTTATTGGTTTCAGCTTTAAAAACGTATACTTTTCTCATACAGGAATTTGTCAATTCCTGTCCGTACAAACAAAGGAACTTCAGTCATATAGCAAGCAGCTTTTGACTACCACTTTAACCTGTGTACTCGATTATTACGCTTCTACTTACAAGGAAGCAAGTAATAAAAATATTTCTGGTATTTTTTCTCGATTAGCATTAAGTAAATAATAACATTAGCTTTTTAAGAATAATTTGTTGCAGAGATGTAGAGAAAGTCATGTGAATGGAACACATCAGATTATTCGTAATATATCTTAATATTTAACAACAAATATAGTTTAGTTCTGAAACTCCACCTGCAGTGACGTCAAAATTGTAGAAGAGCACGTTTATCGGTTTTCTCTTGTGGGACATATTGGAAGTTTCCTGATAGAGAATGCGAGTCCCTTTACGTCCTCTTAGCCTTGTATTTTGTACAGGATTTAAAGCTGACGGGGCTTCAGCTGCCTATAAAACGCTTCGTTTGCGCAATAAATTCTGAAAATTCAGAAAAACAAAAGCAAAGATGCTCACATCTCTATCCCCTCCTCCTTCTCTGTACCGTTTCTCTGTAAAATTAACAAGAAAGAGTTCAATAATAGTTATTTATTATAAAAGTAGATAATAGAGGTTTGTCCACATATATAATACATTATTTTATCCTACATATATGATAAATTAATATATGACAAATATTCAGTTAATGATTTACAACAGATAATAAACTAAATAAGGAATAAGGTATTGAATTGTGGCGTTCTTATAGCTATAAAATATGGTGGGCTATGTATGAATACTAATTTTGTTTTGATTGCTGCTAGTTTCAAATTGATTAAGTTTACGATGGACGTTGAGGACGTTAATATATCGGTTCCAAATGATATATTAAATGAAGCAAAAGGATCAGTTGAGGCTTTATTACCGTCGAATTCACGGAAATTATATGAAAAATAGTTTCAGCAATTTAAAGATTGGCAGATACGAAGAAATGTTGGCATTAATGAAGAAGTGATTCTTTGCAATGATATAAATGCTGGTAATGTTACTGCTTGTAATCCATTTGGAGGTCTTAACTTCTATGATAATGTACAACAAGTTCATTTTCATGTAGTTAAAGAATAAAAATGTTTGATGTTGCTGCTAAAAGGTTATAGAACATGTGTAGTTATCTACCATTTATTTATTTACCTAATTCCACTCGTTACCAGAGCAACGAGAGAATTTTGTTTACTTTATCCCACCGTTACCAGAGCAACGAGTGAATTTTGTTTACTTTATCCCACCCGTTGTGCTAATAACTATCACTTTGATTTAATATCAAAGTTTTCTTATGTAGTTTCTGCATGGCAATGCTGTCTATTACAAGTATCTATAGAATAACATATTTAATTTGACGACAAAGTTAAACAATTGCTATCACGAGTGAACTATCTACTATATATCTATATTAAGGTTAAATTGCATTCCATCCTAAAATACGATATTGAGATTTCACTGGAAATATATGATTTGAGACTTCTTATTTAAAACAATCTGTGTTCCATTCACATGACTTTCTCTACATCTCTGCAACAAATTATTATTAAAAAGCTTATGCTTCCATTTACTTCGAGAAAAAAATTAGCAAAAATAGTCTTATTACTTGCTTCCTTGAGAGTAGAAGCGAAATAAGGGAGTGCTATAGGTTAAAGTGATAGTCAAAAGCTGGTTGCTATGTGACTGGAGTTCCTTTGTTTGTATGGAAAGGAGTTGAGAGAAGTATAAGTATTTTAAAGCTGAAACCAATAATAAAGAACATCTCAGAAATGGCCAACTCCACGAAAAAAAGTCTTGGTATCAAGTTTGGTATTTAACGGTCTTTTAGTTTTTGAGCTAGCTGTCCACAGACACATTAATAGACACACACAGGGACCTTTTTCCAAAATTGTTTTTCTTCTTTTGATTCAGGGGGACTCAAACCATCCATTTCCGGTAAAATCTTGGTATCGAATGTTTTGTTGGAATACAATACCTACTCTATACACCATGTACATGGTACGTATAGAGAAAGAAAAAATGTAAATTACATAAAGTGTGTTTCATCCCGAATAAAGAGATGTTCAGAGGCTATTCTCAGAAAATCATTTTATTTGTTTGGTAAATATCTTAAATATAGGAGTATTTAATCAAAATCGTTTAAGCCATTTTTGAGAAAACCAACATTTTCGACATTTTTTCCATGTAAAGTATAGTTTGGGGTGGGTGATTTTTCTCAAAATCTTCATGTTATACCCCTGGTATATACTAATCCTAAATAGCAAATTTGGTATTTAACGTCTTTTCGTTTTGGGCTATGCTGTCCACACACACACACACCCACACCCACACACAAATAGATTTTTTTTTAAACATGATTTTTTCAGACTCAGGAGGCTCCAAAACATATATTTCCGGTGAAATCTCGACATCGAATTTTTGGGTGCATTGCAATACCTTCCCTCTCCCTGTGTACATTGTACTTATGGGGTTAGAGAGAGAGAAAAAAAAGCTAACCACTCCTGTCCAACTTTCTTTCTGAGGATGTCCTTAACAGCTGAGGACGAAACGTCAAATTTTAATAATTGTTTTATTCCGACCACGGCCTACAGGACAGGCATGTTATATTTTACTAATAACATCGGCCATGAAAACCTACTAGCATATTTAAATCTGAAGATCCTATACCAGGTGGTCCACCTATCCCTTATTATTTTTGTAGATAGGCAACACTTCATACTCTGAAAGCAATAAGGTCAAAATTATCGTGCTTGTCGACCATTTGGCAAACAGGCAAATCTAGCCTACTTTTCATAGGAGAATAGACCTTAGCAGCAATAGTTACATCAATAGGATCGCTGTCTTATGTACCACAACGTAAATTATAATGAATGAAGGTTAAACGAATGGCTCAAGCTACAAAAAGGAGTCACACAACAGTTATAAAGAGATCAGAAGCGGAGAGGGAGACATGTGGGACACTATACCTAAAAAAAAACGGGCGCGATGATTGTAGCTCAACTGGTTAATTTCATGTTCCCTCGTCACCTCGCGTGCACGAATTAAGAACACACGGCAGTTCATTTTACGTGTTCTTCAGTTTTCGATCCTTAATTTTCATTCCAAGTGTTTTGAAAAAGAAACGTCACTAAGACTGTTAAGAATACTGGATTGATAAAGTTAGAATAAACATAAATAAAGAGAACATTAAAATAAATAAATAAGCAAATTTACAAATATTTTGATATCCCATCTAGCTTTGTGCCAAATTAGGAAGAAAAAAATCTGATGTGTACCATTCACATGACTTTCTCTACATCTCTGTAACAAATTATTGTTAAAAAGCCTATGCTTCTATTTACTTCATGCTACTCGAGAACAAATTAGCAGAAGTAGTCTTATTACTTGTTTCTTTGTAAGTATAAGCGAAATATGGGAGTACAATAGGTTAAAGTGATAGTCAAAAGCTGATTGCTATGTGACTGAAGTTCCTTTGTTTGTATGGACAGGAGTTGATAAATTCCTGTATGAGAAAAGTAAGTTTTTCATAGCTGAAACCAAAAACAATGAATGTCTCAAAAACGATAAACTACACGAAAAAATGTATATAATATAAATTGTGTGTTTTAACGTGCTCTACATTTCTTGTGTTGTAAGCTTTTAGCAGTTATGAAAAATTCCGTAAAATTCGTCCAGAATAAAGTAGGCTTCAGAGGCTATTCCCAGAAAAAACAAGATATACACTTTGTTTGTGAGGTAAATATCTTTAATATATGATATTTTAATCAAAATCGTTAGAGCCATTTTTGCGAAAATCAATATTTTCGAAAAAAGTTCCATGTAAAGGGTAGTTTGGGGTGGGGGGATTTTTCTCACAACCTTCGTGTCGCATCCCTGGAAGATACTAAACTTAAATACCAAGTTTGAGTTATCGTGTTCACAGACACACGGACACACACACGGACACACACACACACACACGGACCTTCTTGTGAAAATGCTTTTTTTTAGATATAAGGGACCCTAAAACATATGTTTCTGGTGAAATCTCAGTATCGAATTTTTGGTGGAGTGCAATACCTGCGTTATACACTATGCACATAGTGCTTGTAGAGAAAGTAAAAATGGGGGGAAAATTGTCAACGTTTATGTAAGATTGGAACCTGAATCGAGTATCTTGGAATTCAATCTAACAGCGCGCATTAACCGAATACGCTATTGTTTAGCTACAACTTTCAGCGCCAAAGTCAGTAGGGTTGGTATGCAGAAGATGGGTCTCGGGAACGATGTTTTCAGGTTAGACTGTAATCTGCGGGTTGCATACAGCCAGAGAATAAGGGACAGCTGAACTACCTTGTATATCTAATACATTGTGATGATGGCGACATGTAAAAGATACAGATAACTAGAAGCCGGAGCGATCTCCCCGCAACGTGAAGCTATACAATGACATTCACTTGTAATCCCCCCTGAGTATCTGCTACATTGGGCGCCACATCTCCTGAAACTAGGCTCGCCACTGTACCTTTTCAAGGGTGTTTGAAGATAGGCTCTTCAGTGACACAATCTTGGTGCTAAAAGCACATTCAGGGGCTGCAGATCCTCTACGCATTGTCTCTATGACGCACATTGTCTGCTATCTACTCCATATCAAATCTTAGTTCCGAAGAGTGCCAGCTATACGAAACCTCCCCAACAGCTCCAGCTAAATCCTCTGTTAGCGAGTGTCATTCAACAAATCACCCAGCGTAGTGGCGATTTATTGATATGTTAACAACTTACATCCCTTACAAAACAATCCGACGTGATCCATTCACATGAGTTTCTCTACATCTCTGCAACAAATTATTGTTCAAAATATATGCGTAAGCTTTCACGGCCGGTGTCCATGGTTTTAACATTTAAAATTTTCGGGCTGTTTTGCCGTGGTCTGTAGGTTAAAATATGTTTAGTTAAAATATTTCTACCTAACGTTTCGTCCCTGTCTGTGGGGGACATCTTCAGAGGCACTGCACTCACGTCACCAGAACCTGTCCACTTGACCCCGCCTACCAGTGCCCGAGTATATATTTGGCTATAACCCGCACTGATGTAATTCTTTCCGAGTTAGCGACGTGAGCGCAGTGCCTCTCAAGATGTCCCCCACAGACAGGGACGAAACGTTAGGTAGAAATATTTTAACTAAGCATATTTTAACCTACAGACCACGGCAAAACAGCCCGAAAATTTTAAATTTTAAAACTATTGTTCAAAAGCTTATGTTTTTTTTTTTTTAACTTTCTCTACATGTATAAAGTGTTGCACTCCACCAAAAAATTCGATACAGAGATTTCACCGGAAATATATGTTTTAGGGTCCCCTGCATCTAAAAAATGTATTTTCAGGAAAAGGTCCGCGTGTGTCCGTGTTAGTGTCTTCCAGGGATGCGACACGAAGATTTTGAGAAAAATCCCCCACCCCAACTACCCTTTACATGGACCTTTTTTCGAATATTTTGATTTTCTAAAAAATGGCTCTAACGATTTTTATTAAAATATCATATATTTCAGATATTTACCTGACAAAATGTATATTTTGAATTTTCTGGGAATACCCTCTGAAGATTAATTTATTCTGAGTGAATTTTACGGAATTTTGCATAACTGCTAAACCGTAAGAGATAGACAAAAACTTACAACACAAAAAAACTGAAGAGCACATTAAAACACACAATTAATGTTGTATACAGATTTTCGTGCAGTTGATCGTTTTGAGATATTCCTTGTTTTTGTCTTCAAGTTCGAACAACTAAACTTTTCTCATACAGCAATTTGCCACCTCTTGTCCATACAAATACAGGAACTTCAGTCATATTAACCAGCTTTTGACTATCACTTTAGCCTATGCTACTCCCTTATTTCCCTCCTACTTACAAGGAAGCAAGTAATCGGACTATTTCTGCTAATTTTTTGTCGATTAGCATGAAGTAAATAGAAGTATAAGATTTTTAAAACTAATTTGTTGCAGAGATGTAGAGAAAGTCATGTGAATGGAACACTTCAGATGTTTTACTTCATGCCAATCGAGAAAAAATTAGCAGAAATAGTCTTATTACTTACTTCCTTCCTTGTAAGTAGAAGCAAAATAAGGGAGTACCATAGATTAAAGTGATAGTCAAAAGCTGATTGCAATGTGACCGAAGTCCCTTTGTTTGTATGGACAGGAGTTGACAAATTCCTGTATAAGAAAAGTATGTTTTTTAAAGCTGAACCCAGAAAAAGGAATATCTTAAAAACGATCAACCCCACTAAAATTTATATGACACAAATTCGTAAAAGTCTTCCAAAATAAAGTAGAATTCAAAGGCTATTCCCAGAAAATTCAAAATATACATTTTATTATTCAGGTAAATAAAATTATACGATATATTAATCAAAATCGTTAGAGCTATTTTTGATAAAAATCAAAATTTTCGCTTTTTTTTTTTTCAAGTAATGGGTAGTTAGCGGTGGAGGGATCTTCTTGAAAATCTTTGTGACGCATCCTAGGAAGGTAATGAACTTAATACCCAGTTTAGTTTTTGAGCTATGCTGCCCAGACACTTATTCACTCTCTCTCTCTCTCTCTCTCTCTCTCTCTCTTTCTCTCACACGCATACATACACACAGAATTATTCTGATGTTTTTTGTTTTTTTTTTGGATTTAGGGCGTCCCAAAATATATATTTCCGGTGAAATCTCAGTATGGAATTTTTGGGTGCAGTAGAATATTTTCTCGTACTATGTACTTAGTGCATATAGATAAAGTAAAAACTTGTTTTTGTAAAGTTATTTCTCTGACAAGGAAAGCGTTTATCATTTCCAGGTCACATTAAGGCTCAGTAAAGGATAAAAGCATTTGGATTTTCCGGGCAGGGAACTGGCGCTGATGTATAAAACAGTGATTCAGAGCGGAGACGTTGTGTTGGCTAATCTGCACGAGAATCACATTTATCAAACCGCTCTCTCTCAGCAAGCGCCGTCCCTGAGAGAAGCGAAAAAATTGCTTGCAGCTCCCCATCTTTCTTTAGATTGCTTTTATTGGCAGGAAAACACGCTGCATTTAAAACAAATCTGATGTGTTCCATTCACATGACTTTCTCTACATCTCTGCAACAAATTATTGTTAAAAATCTTATGCTTCTATTTACTTAATGCTAATCGAGAAAAAATTAGCAGAAATACTTATTATTTTGCTTCCTTGTAAGTAGAAGCGAAATAAGGGAGTACCATAGGTTAAAGCTATAACCTGTATGAGAAAAGTATATTTTTATAGCTGAAACCAAAAACAAGGAATATCTAAAAAGCAATCAACTCCATGAAAAAAATGTATATAATATAAATTTTGTGTTTTAAAGTGCTCTATATTTGTTGTGTGGTAAGTTTTTGCCCATCTCTTATGATTTAACAGTTATGCAAAATTGCGTAAAATTCATCTACAATAAAGTAATCTTCGAAGTCTATTCCTAGAAAGTTCAAAATATACATTTTATTTGTCAAATAAATATCTTTAATATACGAAATTTTAATCAAAATTGTTAGAGCCATTTTTGAGAAAATCAAAATTTTCGAAATTTTTTCCATGTAAAGGGTAGTTTGAGGTGGGGGGATTTTTCTCAAAATCTGCGTGTCGCATCCCTGGAAGATGCTAAACTTAAATACCAAGTTTGGTATTTTACCGATTTTTCGTTTTTGAGTTATCGTGTTCAAAGACACACGGACACACACACACACACGGATACAGGGGACCCTAAAACATATATTTCTGGTGAAATCTCGGGATCGAATTTTTGGGTGGAGTACAACTATACACTATGAACATACTACGTATAGAGAAAGTAAAAATCCCTCAACCCAACACTCCCACAGAATGGGTTGACTTGTACAAGCTCTTTATTAATTTAGTTGACCACGTGCACGCATTACCTTGATATTAGAGCTTCAGTATGTGGCGCAGAGAAAAGATATATCTAATTTTTGTCACCCGATGAGAGGGGTTCGAGTATTATCCAACCAGAAGTTAGAAATTCGGAATTTTATTTGTTGTAAATTAAGTTTCAAATCTACCCGCTTTTCTTCGGTAACGTGACCTGTCCAATTCGTTTTTAAAGGCATAGCTAACAGGTGAACGACATGGATGGAGTCAGCGAAAAGACTCTGTCTTACGAAAAGTATTTCCGGGCTTATTTTTAATGTCTGAGAGTACCACAATCGCATCTCTGAAAAGTCTCCGTCAAACGTTCACATTTTCAGCAAAATCACAGTGCCAGCCAAACTTTTATTGTCTTTGAGTGTACATACCGTGCGAGTAAGAAAAGTTAAACCCTCACCCTGCTCACGCTCTGAAAGAACAGGTTGACTTGTATAAGCAGTGTGATAATTTAGTCAATCATGTGCGCGAATTGCCTTGGCATTAGAATTTTGGTATGAAAAGATTAACCTACTTTTGTACCAACCCGTGAAAGAATGGATTGTTGTCCAACCAGAAAGTTTAGCGATCAACAGTTCACAACTAAGAGGTTCATGTCCATCTCTTCCGTAACGTGGCCTGTCCAATACGATTTTAAGAACATAGCAAACAGGTGGAAGACATGGGTGGAGTTAGCAAAAAGACTCCGTCTTACAATAAGTATTTCCAGGTGTTTTAATTCTCTTTGAGTGTACGAAGAAGCAATTTAGTGAAACGCATGATTGGAAGCAGCTCTGTTACTTACCGTCTCGTAAGGAGTAGGTCAATGAACTGCTGACAGTTGCAATACACAGCTAGAACGGTGGCCAAGAAAAGATGGGAGATAAGCGTGGACTCACCTGTTTTGGTAGGAAAGCCATTTTCTTTACATTCATCTCCAAATTCTTAATTTCTAATGGAAAGTGTTGTAAATGTTGCTTGAAATAAACAGAATTTATTAACTAAAACGATTAATTTTGTGAGTTGCACAGTTTATAAAATTTGTCGAGCTGTGTTACCAGCTTGCCGCAGAGCAATAATAATAATAATAATAATAATAATAAATCTGTTCACGTGAAGTTTGTGATGTGTACGGCATGGTGTGAAAAAAAAAATCTGATCTGTCCCATTCAGATAACTTTCTCTAGCTGTTCCAAATATAAACTATTCTCCCAAAAGATTATTCTTTTATCTACATCATGCTAATCGAGATAAACATTAGCATAATTGCTCTTATCACTTGCTTCCTTTCAAGTAGGAGGGAAATAAGGGAACACGTTAGCCTAAAGCGATAGTCAGAACATCCAAAAGGCTGTCGCTCTGTGAAACAATTGAGGTTCGGTTTGCTTTGAATGGTCCCATTTGTGAAAAGTATAAGTATTTTAAAGCTGATACCAATAATAAGTAATATCTCAAAAACGGCGAGTTCTACAAAATAAAATATGATGTGATCCATTCATATGACTTTCTCTACATCTCTGCAGCAATTATTTTTAACAAGCTTGTGCTTCTATTTACTTTATGCTGGTCGAGAAAAAATAGCAGAAATAAGTCTTATTACTTGCTTCCTTGTAAGTAGAAGCGAAATAAGGGAGTACCATAGGTTAAAGCTATAACCAAAAGCTGGTTGCTATGAGACTGAAGTTCCTTTATTTGTATGGACAGAAGTTGGTAAATTCCTGTACGAGAAAAGTATAAGTTTTTTAAAGCTGAAACCAATAAAAAGGAATATCTCAAATTCGATCAACTCCACGAAAGAAATGTATGACATAAATTGTGTGCTTTATCATGATCTACATTTTTTGTCCAGTAAGTTTTTATCTATCTCTTACGGTTTACCAGTTATAAAAATGTCTGTTAAATTTATCCAGAATAAAGTAGTCTTCAGAGGCTATTCCCTGGAAATTCAAGACATACATTTTATTTTCCAAGTAAATATCTTTAATATACGATATTTTAATCAAAATCATTAATTCTTCTTTGACAAAATCAAAATTTTCGATTTTTTTTCCCTGTAAAGGGTAGTTTGGGGTGGGGATTTTCTTGAAAATCTTCGTGTCGCATCCTTGGAAGATACCAAGAAATTAGAACACCAATATGAAAAATATATTAGTTTTTCGGGAGATTATGTTAAGAAATAAAGGAAAAAAAATGTTTTTTTTAAATGCTGTTTTCATTGATAGGTCCGGAACATGTCAGCCGACCCTAGATTTAATAAAGTAGGCGCAGATTAAGTAAGCACCCTGTATAAAAATATCTGTGAATTGTTAATGGGAAAAAGAGCGTGACTGGTATATTTTCCCTTGCATTGTGCTGAATAATAATTAATACAGAAAAGAGAAATGTTTGTACTTTGGCAACTGAAAGCTAGGGTTCATAAATTTGTAATAGCCAATTGACCTGACGCGGCATAGGACGCGTTACAAGATTAATGTGGCAGAGAGAGAGGGAAACAGTTGCAGCGTGTTGCTTTATGGAAGAGATGCGCTGCCAATAATCCACACAGCCAGAGAATCAATGTAAGAGTTGTTGGGTATTAAACAGAGCAAATAATACGAGTTAGTGTTGTTTTGCTGAACAATTAGTTCTGTCTATCGACACGGAAACACGCTATAATCTTTGATGTATTCCTGCTGCTGTATATCCATGAGCCTGGCACTAGTGCATTACATGATAGATACATGTTTCACCATTGTAGACCGCGCCGTGGCCGAATGGTTACACCACTCGCTTCTCAGCAAGAGGCTCGATCCCAGGCAACCACATGTGGGATTTGTGGTGGACAAAGCGGCAGGGGCGGGTTTCCTTAGGGTTCTCCGGTTTCACCCGCCATCGCATTCCAGCGGAACTCCATCTTCATATCATATATCTTCAGCGTCATCATTTGCGGTGCTATTATATAAAAGCGGGCGTTAAACAAAACAAAAAAAAAATCTCACGTCATCCATTCACATGAACACTCTACATTTCTGTAGGTAATAAGCCTATTCTTCTGTCTATTTCATGCTAAAACATTAACAGAAATGATCGTATTACTTAGTTCCTTATAAGTAGAAAGGAAATGAAATACACTAGGCAAACCGAGAGTCAAATGTTTTAAAAGCTGGTTGCTATGTGATTGCACTTCCTTTGTTTGTATGGACAGGAGTTGAAAAATTCCCGTATGAGAAAAGTTTAAGTATTTTAAACCTGAAAAAAATTACAATGAATATACCCAAAACGGTCAACTCCACGAAATAAATGTATATAACATAAATCGTATGTTTTAGCGAGCTCCTCATTTTTTGTAGAGCAAATTTTTGTCTATCCCTTACGGTTTACCAGTTATGCAAAATTCCGCAAAATTCTCCAGAATAAACATGTTTCAGAGGCTATTTCCAGAAAATTTAAGATATACATTTTATTTGTCATGTGAACATCTTTAATATATGATATTTTAATCAAAAACATTAGAGCCATTGTTATGCAAATCAAAATTTTCGATAATTTTTACATGTGAAGGGTTGTTGGGGGTGGGTGGATATTCTTAAAAATCTTAGTAATGCATCCTTGGAAGATACTGAACTTAAACACCAAGTTTTATATTTAACGGACTTTTCGGTTTTGAGCTACACTGCTCACAGACACACACAGAGGCAGATGGACATTTCTCTAAAAATGCTCTTTTTGGATTCAGGGGGTTCTAAAGCATGTATTTCCAGTGAAATCTCGGTCGAATTTTTGAGTGAATTACAATATCTTTGCTATACATATGTACATGTAGAGAAAGTAAAAACAGCATCATGCTTGCTAACATGCTGAGAAATATAGGGTCATAATATTATATGGTAATCCATTCACCGATTTTCTCTCTTTCACTACTCCTGCACAGTCTGCCAGGCTCTAGCCTATTGTATAACTTTATTTTCCTTCTATTTACAAAGAAGCAAGTAATAACCACAAATATGCTAAATTTTATCTGGAGCAAAATGATGCACATACAATAATAGTTTTATAAGAAAAGTTTGTTTGTGAAATAGCTAAAGAAAGTAACGTGAATGGAACACACAAAACATTTAGATTCCCCCGTCACTTGTTCCACCAATTGGTCCATCATGCCTTTTCATATCATTCTATTCACCTGCATTTCATATCATTCACTTTCTCTCGCTCATGACCACTCGTTCCAGGTTCTCCATTCTGTGGTTTCGTGCCGTTGGCTCCCCGACAGGCTTCTGACCCCTAGACATCAGCTTGTAAGTCCTAAGAGGGTAAGCCGAATGCGAAACGAAACTAATACTGCACAAGATAGGGACAAATAATAACACAGCATATTACAGAAACATTCAAGGTGAATCTTATAAGCTTGCAATTGAAGAAAACAGTGCTATAAGTTTTCAGTCCAACTACTCTTATTTTGGACAAAAGAAAACAAGAAGAAAGGAAATAGGACATATGTAAATGTGAGCAATAAATAATCGTACATGGTTTCTCTAAATAAGGCAAATAACAAAGTTGTGTGCTGGCACAGATTCAATAAAACGGTGAGGGACATTGCATGAAAACCAAACTGACATATGTCAGGGACAATAATTCTCTGAAGTCACGATACAGATGCATAGGAATATATAAACGTATATTGTGAACGAAATGTGATTGTAATTTATACTCACTGTTTGAAATAAACCGAAAAAGAATAACATTATTGACAATGGGCCGAAAGGTGAACCAAAAGAATACGCAAGAAAGGGGGAAAATTGAGTAAATTGTAAGAGAGGCGTTCGTAGCATAGTAAAAAGTTTGTATTTAATAACCGTTATCCCTTATTAGATGGCAGTTAAAGTTCATCATCTGGTTTTGTTGCCATAGGCGATTGAATCAAAAACTGTTTTCTTTGGAAAGAGATTTAAATAAATCCAAGTCAGTTTTCTGAAAATTTTCAATGGCTATTGACTTTTGCAAAACAACTAGTTCCATTTAAAGATCTTTGCAGGCAAAATTAATTAAAATTCAAGTGCTGAAACGCATTGCATACCTGATAACATTTTTTGTCATAATCAGTTTGATGGATTGATTAAAACATCGTATATTAAAGATATTTACCTAACAAATTAAACGTATATTTTGAATTTTCTGGGAATAGCCTTGAAGACTACTTTATTCTGTTTCAATTTTACGGAATTTTGCATAACTGCTAAACCGTAAGAGATGGACAAAAACTTACCACACAACAAATATAGAGCACTTTAAAACATACAATTTATATTATATTCATTTTTTCGTGGAGTTGATTGTTTTTTGGATATTCCTTGCTTTTTGTTTCAATTATAAAACATACTTTTCTCATTCAGGACTTTGTGAACTCTTGTCCATACAAACAAAGGAACTTCAGTCAACTAGCAACCTGCTTTTGACTACCAGTTTAATCTATGGTACTCCCTTTTTCTTCTACTTACAAGGAAGCAAGTACTAATATTATTTCTGTTATTTTTTTTCTCGAGAGCATGAAGCAAATAGAAGCATAAGCTTTTTAACTATAGTTTTGTTTGGCAACGATATATGGTAAATAGGCTGATATCTTTCGCCGTACTTGCTTCGCTGGCTTTTCTATTGTTCCATGCGGGTGCTGGGAAACCGGAATGGTGAGCCACATTTTCTTTCTAATGAATATGTAATCTACCCTAGGTTTTGGGATTAGGCAGTTAAGGATTAGCAACTGCGTGTTGAATACATTGCTATCTCTTTCTACTTACCAAAGAAGTTAAAGCAAACACAGAAATAGAGTTCGCAGTTCACTAATTCGCACGGGTCATAGAGGGTGAAGCGAGATTTGGTCTGTACTAGCATACGAAATTCCATTCCATTATGGACCACATTTTATGCACGAAAGTGTACATAAAATAGGAATTAAATCAGACAAGCAATTGATTCAATTTCGGCAAATCAACTGATGCTTGAGAACGGCACTCATAAAATGCATTGGCATATCAGATCAGTGTTGCAAATATCTGTTCCAGTTTAGGTAGTTATTTTCACTCCAGTAATGGATGAAATTGTGGGAATTTGAACCAGTTGTTGAATTTCCGGGTATTACCGCTGACCGCGGCCCACCCTCTGCTACAGCACCAAGAATGTAATATGAGAATTGGAGCACAAAATATGTTATGGCAATACAGCAGATGTCTGCCAACATAACGCAGGAATGAAGATTGTTCATATGTAATGGTGTAGTATTTATTCGTACTATGTACATAGTGTACAGAGAAGGTATTTCATTGCAGCCAAAAATTCGATACCGAAATCTCATCGGAAATATATGTTTTGGCACTCTGTCAATCTAAAAAAAAACATTTTTAGAAATCTCTCTCTCTCTCTCTCTCTCTCTCTCTCTCTCTCTCTCTGTGTGTGTGCGTGGGTAGCATAGCTCAAATACGAAAAGACCATTAAAAACCAAACTTGGTATTTAAGTTTGGTATCTCCCAAGGATGCGACACAAAGATTTTCAAGAAAATCCCCCCACCCCCAACTCCCCTTTACATGGAAAAAATGTCGAAAATGTTTATTTTCTCAAAAATGGCTCTAACAATTTTGATTAAAATCTCATACATTTAAGATATTTAGATAAATAAAATGCATATCTTCAATTTTCTGGTACTAGCCTCTGAAGACATGTTTATTCTGGATGAATTTCACTGAACTTTGCATAATTAGTAAACCGCTGGTAACGACACAAAATATGTAGAACTCATTGACCCGTGACAAGACATGTAGTGTCTGAACTTGGCCGATACAAGAACACATTCTTATCCTCGTGTTTTGTTCTGCGATCTACCAAGTCTTGATTACTAAATCAAATACTCGTATCTTTCCTATACTAAGCCTGTGCAAATTAATACTTAAAATAATGAAATGCAAATCGTGCTAATATACTGTTGCAAATTCATACTTGAAAACGAGCAGAGTAAAGGAATAGGACGATGCTCAGTAAAGCCGTGTACCTTTACAGTATTACAAAATTCTCGTTGGCTGTTTACGCGAGACTTTAGCCTTAACCTCAAGATGCAGTTGGCGTTGCGTTACAAAGAGTAACTTTGCAGTCAGTTACCACAAGCTGGTTGCGTTTGGTGTAGCAGTACATCAGACTTTGTTGTGTACATTCCTACCTTGAGAGGGGACCACGAATAGCTACGGAAGTTGTGGAGTCTGGATGAAATAGATCAAGTGCCTAGGAGTTCCTTATCACCAAACTTGTCCTCCACTTGTACGTGATATACGAGTTTGTGGATAGACGTAAACAAGCAACACACACTCTGCCCACATGCCGTTCAAACTCCGCAACAGAAACAGGATTCTTGATGCAGAACTTTCTATGAGACGAACAGTATGCAAGTAAACCTCTAGAATAATAATAAAAATCTTATGCATTACACTCACATGACTTTCTATAACCACTCTACAACCAAACTTCTTACAAAAGATTATTCATCTTTCTACACAATGCTAATCGAGATAAACATTAGCAGAATGTTTTTATTACTTAGTTCCTTATAATTACAAGGGAACTAAAGGAATACGCCATACCAAAGTGGTAGTCAAATTTTTTAAAACCTGTCGTTATGCGATTGTCACTGCAAATCGCTTCTTTGCTTGGCCAGGAGTAGAACAAAAAAAATCTGATATGTTTCATTCACATGACTTTCTCTACATTGCTGTAACAAATTATTGCTAAAAAGCATATCCCTCTATCTGCTTTCTTATAATCGAGATAAACATTAGCAGAAATTATCTTAATTATTTGCTTCCTTGTAAGTAGAAGGAAAATACATTGGCTAAAATGATAGTCAAATCTTTTAAAAACTGGTTACCATATGCTTCAAATCGTTTCTATGCTTTTCCGTGTGAGAAAAGTTTAAGTACTTTAAATCTGAATTAAATAACAAGGATGCCACGATAAAATTCTGATGTGTTCCATTCACAGACTTTCTCTACATCTCTGCAAAAAATTATTTTCAAAAAGCTTATGATTCTATATACTTCATACTAATCGAGAAAAAATTAGCAGAAATAGTCTTATTACTTGCTTTCTTGTAAGTAGAAGCGAAATAAGGGAGTACCATAGGTTACAGTGATAGTCAAAAGCTGTGATATGAGCTTTGATTGTACGGAGTTGATCGTTTTTGAGATATGGCTTGTCATTGGTTTCAGCTTTAAAAAAGTTTATACTTTTCTCATACAGCAATTTTTCAACTCCTGTCCATACAAACAAAGAAACTTCAATCGCTTAGTAACCAGCTTTTAACAATCACTTCAACCTATGGTACTCCCTTATTTCGCTTCTACCTACAAGGAAGCAAGTAATAAGACTATTTCAGCTATTTTTCTCAATTAGTATTAAGTAAATAAAGCATTAGTTTTTAAGAATAATTTGTTGCAGAGATGTAGAGAAAGTCATTTGAATAGAACACATCAGATTTTTTTATCAAATACCGACACATTTAGTTTAACTTTTGGATTATATGCAGATCATTCCTTTGTTTCTAATACTTGTTTAATTTTTTAAAACAGCAATTTTACTTCTAAACTGGAGGTATCGATTGTCAATCGTAATTAAAATTAAAAGAAATTAAAATTAACGAATTATAGTTGCTAATTGAGAAAATATGGAAAGCAATATTTATAGGTTACAAAAGAATTTCGACACAGAATTCCCTCAAGGAAATGTCTGATTGTTCCATGCACATGGCTTTTTGTACACCTCTGTTAATAAGCTTATTCTTCTATCTACTTTAAGCTAATGGAGATAAACATTAGCAGATACGGACTTCTTACTTAGTTCCTTATAAGTAGAAGGGAAACACGGAAGTATACTGGGCTAACCCGCGAATTTTAGGGTGCAATTCAATAAATTCCCTATGCACTATGTACATTCTGCGTGTAGGGGAAGTAATAATACTGCTGCACTGTTATACAGCTATGAACAGCTCCAAGGCAAATATATTTATTACTGAGCTTAACCTTTAATTACATGGCGATAAACAACTATAAAAGAAAACAAGTTACGACAGACAAGGAGAAAACTTTATTAGGGTAGCATTATTGTACTTAAAGCCAGGAAGGCGCCAGTTATTGCTGCACACGAATAGAAATATAAACTTCTGTTCGGCTCTTGACGTCTATTTCAGGAAGCTATAAACTTGGCCCTCACCCGTTTTGGATTTTAACGATTTGAAGGCATAGAAAGGGTCCTCTCAATATGTTATAATTGTGTTCTGGGCTCGTGAGCGCTGCAGGATGAGCTGTGGGGAGAGGCGAAAGCGATATGTTACCCGGTGAGCTGTTTTGCAGTAATCATTCCTGCAGGTATATGTATTAATCTAGCATAGCCTACTTAGTATAATAAGGTGCAGAAGTAGTTCAATGCTGTAAGATGGTTTTCTATTCTTTTTTACCATGTCTGAAGTTAATGTAAGGTGGTGCATTCACTATGGCGTGAAATTATAGGCAGCGTTATAGATAAATATAATGAAGAAGCTCTGAATAAACAGTATACCGTGCCACAAGCTCACATCCATATTACACTGGTGTTTTCATGTTAATGATAAAGAGAGTTCGCAAGAAGAAGAAAGAGCTGCGGACAAGAGCAGAAACTAGTGTATTGAGCACTCCTGGAAAAATAAGAAAAGCTAGACCTGAACATACTGATGCGCAAATCAATGCATTTGATGCTGCTGTTATACAAAGAATTATACGGTTAACTCATTTTATACTTATTTAAAAATGTCTGTCATAAAGTGTGTGCTTTAATGAAATCTACATGTTTTGTGTAGTGGGTTTCTGTCTTTCTTTTACTTACAAAGTCATCCAGAATGAAGTCTTTAGAGGTATTCCCAGAAAATTCAAGATACACATTACGTTTTCCAGAAAATATCTTAAACATATGGTATTTTAATAAAAATCGTTAAAGCTAGCTTTGATTAAATCATAATTTTCGAAAAAATGTCATATGTATAAGGTTGAAAACCTTAAATATAAAGTTTAGTATTTAACGAACGTTTCGGTTTTGACCTATACCGCCCACAAACAGACACACATAAAACTATTCTTCTTCTTCTTCAGAAAATAAAACAGCGTGCTCAGAATTGGACACGGAATTGGCACGGTCACTAATCTATTGAGTTAGGCTGCATGTTATTCTTCAACACCGTTTCTATCTGTCAGTGTCACCTTATCTGTACTCATATGTGTGTTGTGTACGTATTCTTTTCAGGGTTCACGAGCTGGCAACACAACTAATCTAGTGTTGTTAAAGCTTCTGGTCTCTTTTTAAGGGTGTAATAAAGTGTGTCTCAGTCCTGCCCTGCTTTGACCGATCTTGGTTAACTGGCTAGGAAATCATCTTGTTAGTCATTTGTATAAGCTCATGGACTGCTTCAGACCAAACAGAGGGAAACTTATTAGAGAACATGAGTTCTTTTCACTGTTCTTTCCAATCTGTTTTGCCTTTTAAGAGTACGTCTGAAGCTATCTTGATCAGTCTGGAGCTGTCGTCTCTATGTATGCGAGGATGTCTCTCTCTCTCTTTCTCGCCCGCCCTCCCTCTCTCTCTCTGTGTGCGTGGGTAGCATAGCTCAAATACGAAAAGACCATTAAAAACCAAACTTGGTATTTAAGTTTGGTATCTCCCAAGGATGCGACACAAAGATTTTCAAGAAAATCCCCCCACCCCCAACTCCCCTTTACATGGAAAAAATGTCGAAAATGTTTATTTTCTCAAAAATGGCTCTAACAATTTTGATTAAAATCTCATACATTTAAGATATTTAGATAACAAATAAAATGCATATCTTCAATTTTCTGGTAATAGCCTCTGAAGACATGTTTATTCTGGATGAATTTCACTGAACTTTGCATAATTGGTAAACCGTAAATTTACACAGCTGGTAACGACACAAAATATGTAGAACTCATTGACCCGTGACAAGACATGTAGTGTCTCAACTTGGCCGATACAAGAACACATCCTCGGGTTTTGTTCTGCGATCTACCAAGTCTTGGCTACTAAATCAAATACTCGTATCTTTCCTATACTAAACCTGTGCAAATTAATACTTAAAATAATGAAATGCAAATCGTGCTAATATACTGTTGCAAAGTAAAGCCGTTGGTCTCGTTCCGTAGATTTATGGCACGTAAAAGAACCTCAAGCCTGATAGAGAAGCCTCTGAGCAAAATTAAGCGGTCTTTCACGCCCAATTTAGAACCACAGTAGTTAAAGAGCGTCCATAAATAACACGCCATTTACATTCATTCTCTCTCTCTCTCTCTCTCTCTCTCTCTCTCTCTCTGCCTCTTTGGAATTTTGTAACATCCAGAGCATTGTATTCTCTCACGTTCTCGTTGTTACTTTAATCTGATTTTTGCCAGCATGTCTCCAAATGTTTACAAACCGATGATATTTAAATATGATGACAAAAAGATATGGAAAGGTGTCGAAAGAAGATTAATAGACATCTGAATGAATCAAAGTATTATATTAAACTGAATTGGGGTAAAGAGGCTTAGATACTTCATTTAGGAAGAAAGGAAATATCAGGAATGGCATGGTTTAGTCTGGGAAGATGGAGGTCAATTCTGGGAGGAGAATCTGCCCATTATGTGTTTTAGATGAAGACTGGGTACACATTTTGGATCGAACCATCCCATCCATCCATTGCGACGGTAAGATGGGGGTTACGGATTCGTATCCTGGGTGCTGGTTTTGCCTATTAGGAATGGTGTGGATATGTGGGTGCCCTAGCTCAGGATTTTGCTAGCATGGAATCTCTTTTCAGGTCTGGTCTCTATTAAATTAACTATTTCCGTCACAACTTAAGGCAGCCCGTTCGGCTCCACTACGGACCCATGTATCACATCTTTGCTCTGCGAATGTTCCAAGCCAAGTGCCAAAAAGTGTCGCCTGACCAGCGAGAGAATTTTTTCTCTTTTCCTGTTATATTCACCCTCGGACAGTGTAATTTCACCCCCTCTGTTCATTGTTCCTACCCTTAACGGTATACTGTCCTACCGGAGTCACTCGGCAACTCGTGACAACTCGGGCTACTTAGACGTGTTTGAAATCTTTCTTGCCTGCCCATTTTAAATTACATTTGTTCCCTCTTAGTATAATTTATATTGTTAGCTATGATTTATATTTCCCTTTTAAATAGTTCCCAGCCCCTTGGCAAGACAGTACTGTCTCACCATCCATACATCCAGTTTTATTTGTTGACACTGCCAAACTGGTCTTCCTTGTAGTCATTACAAATTCATAAATTTTGGCCATTAACGTGGTATCATCCACTTAGCTTCTTTTTCTTCTTGTTTCGTCTTTGAATGGATCTTTGCTGTCCCGTTTTGAGGCCAATATTGTCTTTCCACCGTGTTCTTAATCGGCGCACTTTCCAACAAGAAGACAGAGCTTACCTTATCAGTCTGTTAAAAGGCAGTTTTTCCACAAGTGGTATCATCCTCTTTAATAATTATCAATTTCCCACATTATATTCTGTTTGTAATTTATTTCATATTTCACCATTTTTAATTTTGTCTAGTAAGGTTACATTTTCGAGAAACTGAGAATCCTAATTTGTGCAACTTCAACTCGCATTATCGCCCTCCAAATCCATGTTTTATTTTCATATGAACTACAGACTTTGTTAGCAAATTATGGAATCTTATTTTAACATACTTTAGGGATATCTATTTTTCCAATAGGATTTCTTATTATTCCATTTATTCGATTATACTTCTGAATACTTTTCTCTAGATCAAGGTTTATGTTATCAATCTTAGATCTCGTTCAAGAAATTTAAAACTTGCACATGCCCTGTAGTTTGGCCATCAAGATCTGTTTTGCTCTTCTTATATTTTTCCCCTCTATTATTAATTTATTTGTTTTAGCAAAAGAAATATTCGTATTCTACGTTTTTAAAGTGTTATTAATTTTGTAACCATATATTGCAAATCAACTTCTTTTCTAGCCAATAAGATTTGGTCGTCAGGAAATGAAATTTTAAAATTATGATTTTTTTTCCAAGAGATATTTGTCCTTGTTAAGAATGAGGAGACGGATCCAGTGGATTTTTGAGACGGCTTATCCCCATGGATGAAACTTGGAAAGTAAATCACAGTCAAAGCAGTGGATTGCATCAGGTGAACCAACTCCAAAAACGGCAAAGTCAATTTTGTCAGCTAACAAGTTATGGCAAGTGTTTTCTGGGATGCACAGGGAATTATTTTTATTGATTACTTGGTAAAGGGTAAAAGTATCACTGATGACTACTACGCAAGCTTACGGCAACGTTTGAGTGATGAAGTGAAAAAGAAAAAGACCTTATTTGACAACAAAAAATAATCTTGTTTCATCATGGCCAAACGTTAAATCATTGCAATGGGAAAAATGTGCGAAGTAAAGTTGGAATTGCTTGAACATCCATTCGATTCACCAGATCTAGCACTCAGTGACTACCAGCTGTTCCCAAACCTCAAAAAACTTCTTGGAGGACGAAGATTTCATAGCAACGAGGAGGTCATTGATGAGGTAAACAGCTATTTTGAGGACCTTGATAAATCGTACTATACAGCAAAAAAATTTTATGTTCTGTTTACATTGAGAGGGCACGGACTTATCAGCCGACCTTAGTATGTTGATTATGTGACTGAATAGTGCAATTTCCTAAATAAATGGACACAATGCAAAGTTATCTATATTATCTTTTATTAACTATTTGCAATTCATTTCTGCCGGCCTATTTTATTGTTTTTAATGTATAAACTTCCATTCTCTGGCTATCACACTGTCGAATAAGCATCAACAAATGAATACATAGCAACCGGATAGCAATAACTTAAGTTTGACACATTGATAAAATATAAATACAGTTGATGTACGTTCTGCTTCAGCGCGTGGGCCGGAAAGTTAAATACAGGATGTTATAAATTGCATCGTGATTTACATTTTACTTTCTCTACATCTACTATGCACATAGTGTAAAGACAATGTATTGCACGCCATTGGTACCCAGATTTCACCGGACATATATGTTTTAGGGCCCTTTGTATAAAAAAAGCATTTTCAGAAAAAGGTCCCTGTGTCGGTGTATGTGTGTGTGTGTCTGTGAGCACGATAACTCAAAAACCAAAAGTCGGTAAAATACCAAACTTGGTATTTAAGTTCAGTATCTTATAGAAGATTTTGAGAAAAATCTCTCCACCCCAAGCTGCCCTTTACATGAAACATTTTTTAAAAATTTTCATTTTCTCAAAAATAACTAACACTTTTTATTAAAATATCGTATAATAAAGATATTTACCCGAAATATAAAATGTATATCTTGAATTTCCTAGGAACAGCCTCTGAAGACTACCTTATTCTGAATGAATCCTACATAACTGTTAAACCGTAAGAGATGGGCAAAAATTTACCACACAAAAAAATGTAGAGCACGTTAAAACAAACAATATATGTTATATGCACTTTTTGTAGAGTTGATCGTTTTTTAGATATTCCTTGTTTTTGATTTCAGCTTTTAAAAGCTTACACTTTTCTCATACAGGAATTTGTCAGCTCCTGTTCATACAAACAAAGGAACTTCAGTAGTCACATAGCAACTAGTTTTTGTCTATCACTTTAACATATGGTACTCCCTTATTTTGTTTCTACTTATAAGGAAGCAAGTAATAGGGCTATTTCTGCTAATTTTATCTAGATTAGCATGAAGTAAATAGAAGAATAAGCTTTTATCAATAATTTGTTGACTGCTACGTGGTCGAGTGGTCAGCGAGCTGACTTCTCACTCGGAGGTCCTGGGTTCAAATCCCGGCTGGGGCGGAGAATTTTGCTTTAGTTAGAATTATTCCCTATCTCCCACAGAGTCTGTAAGTATGTATGTGAGAGTGAATGTGTGTGTGTTTGAAGAATATAATATAATTTAAACTAAACGTAAAAGAACCTACAGAAAGCGAATAGTTTCAAGTACAAAGTCCCCGATATGGGGGCTATATAAATGAAATAAAAAAAATAACTGGTTGGAGAGATATAGAGAAAGTCATGTGAATGGAACACATCAGATTTTTTCAGATAAAAAAGAGCGGCACAAAAGTTCGAAAAGCCATTGAATTATATGAAAGATGAAAGTAGTGAATTTTTAATTAGGAGGGTGAACTGCGTGGGAACCTCACTCAGACACGAGGCAACTAAAAGGAATTCCTTCTTTTCACTTTTTCCTACTTATTCTTTGCTGTATAACAAGCAGTTTCTACTGTCTAAGTAAAGGTCGTGCAATTTCACATGACATGTTCCCTTTTATTCTGTTTGTATACACGTTTCGGGTAATAGATATTTCTTTCCTGTCCTTAGTTGCAGCGATGACAAAGAACGGCTATAAATATAGTTCCGAACCACGGCTCTTTTGTTGTTTTTGTGTGAGGAATTTGTGCTGAGACAAGCATCAGATTTGTATCGGGGGCAGCAGTTTCAGGAGGCCGTGCTTTATCTGCTTCACATCCTTCAGCACTATCCTAAGAGTCTACATAATGAGATGACTCCATCATTTTCATCACGAGACAAATAAATACAATACATACTAATTGGCACACGTAACAGTGTCTTATATATTCAGTATATGCTTTTGTTCTAAGTTGTTATATCATGTTTACATTTATTATTTTGGAAATGTATTCGGTTTTTTACTTTCTCTACACGTATCATGCATATAGTGTATAGAGCAGGTATTGCACTCCACCCAAAAATTCGATACCGAGATTTCACCGGGTCCCCTGTATATATATATTAAAAAAAAAGCATTTTCACAATAAGGTCTGTGTGTGTGAACACGATAACTCAAAAACGAAAAATCGGTAACACACCAAACTTGGTATTTAAGTTTAGTATCTTCCATGGGATGCGACACAAAGATTTTGAGAAAAATCCCCCCACTCCAAACTACCCTTTACATGGAACTTTTTTCGAAAATTTTGATTTTCTTTAAAATGGCTCTAAGGATTTTGATTAAAATATCGTATATTAAAGATATTTACCTGACAAATAATATGTATATCTTGAATTTTCTGGGAATAGCCACTGAAGACTACTTTATTCTGGATGAATTTTACGAAATTTTACATAACTGCTAAACCGTAAGAGATGGACAAAAACCTACCACACAAAAAATGTAAAGCACATTAAAACGACAATTTATGTTATATAATTTGTTTTTCGTGGAATTAATCGTTTTTGAGATATTTCTTGTTTTTGGTTTCAGCTTTGAAAACCTTGCACTTTTCTCATACAGGAATTGGTCAACTCGTGTCCATACAAACAAAGGAACTTCAGTCACCTAGCAGCCAGCTTTTGAGTATCACCTTAAAGGAAGCAAGTAATAAGACTATTTCTGCTAGTGTTTTTTCTCGATTAGTATGAAGTAAATTAAAGCATAAGCTTTTAAACAATTTGTTGTGGAGATGTAGAGAAAGTCATGTGAATGGAACGCATCAGATTTTTTACTTTCTCTACACGTACTATGTACATAGTGTATAGAGAAGGTATTGCACTTCACCTAAAAATTGATACCGAGATTTCACTAGAAATACATGTTTTAGGGTCCCCTGTATCCAAAAAAAGCATTTTCACAAAAAGGTCCGCGAGTGTGTGTGTCCGTGTGTCTATGAACACGATAACTCAAAAACGAAAAGTCGGTAAAATACCAAAGTGGGTATTTAAGTTTAGTATCTTTCCAGGGATGCGACACGAAGATTTTGAGAAAAAACCCACCCAAACTACTCTTTAAATGGAACTTTTTTCGAAAATTTTGGTTTTCTCAAAAATGGCTCTAACGATTTTTATTAAAATATCATATATCAAAGATATTTACCTGACAAACAATATTACGAAATTTTTCATAACTGCGTAACCGTAATAGATGGAAAAAACATACCACACAAAATATGTAGAGCACTTTAAAATACACAAGTTATGTTATATGCCTTTTTTCAAGGAGTGAAACGTTTTTAAGATATTTCTTGCCTTTGGTTTCAGCTTTAAAATATTATACTTTTCTCACACAGGACTTTTGTCAACTCCTGTCCATACAAACAAAGGAACTTCAGTTACATAGCAAGCAGCTTTTGACTATCACTTTAACTCATAGTACTCCCTTATTTCGCTTCTACTTACAAGGAAGCAAGTAATCAGACTATTTATGCTAAATTGTTTTATTAATAATAAATGGAGTTTTATTTATGGACGCTCTTTAATTGCTGTGGTTCTCAGCGTCCCATTCTATACTGGCCGTGGTAACCATTACACCACGCAGGGTGACATATTTTTGATTAACATTAAGTAAACAGAACAATTATGTTTTTAACAAGAACTTGTTGCAGAGATGTAGAGAAAGTCACGTGAATGGAATACATCAGATTTTTTACGTGCCTTATATATTCATTACATCGGTTTATTCTAAACTGTTTTTAATCTGTTGTATCACGTTAACATTTATTATTTTGGAAATATATTCGGTTTTCTTATTTTTACTTTTACGTGCCTTACACAGTTAATTAAATGAGTTTGTTCTAAGCTGTTTTAAATCTGTTATATCATAAGAACTGAAGCTTTCCTGGCGACGTATTAATTCAAAATCTTCTCGGGCTTCTAGCCAGGTAAAAACTTGGCTTGACACCTAGCCAAGTTTTTACCTGGCTAGAAGCCCGAGAAGATTTTGAATTAACTGTTATATCATGTTTACAATTATTATTTTGAAAATGTGTTCGGTTTTCTACTTATTAATTTTACGTACCTTATATATTTATTATATCAGTATGTTTTTAATCCGTGTTATGTTAACATTTATTATTTTTGAAATGTATTCGGCTTACCTCTTATTACTTTTACGTGTTCAGTACATTGGTTTGCTCTGTTTTAAATATGTTATATTACGTTTCCGTTTATCATTTTGGAATTGTATTCGATTTTCTTATTATTACTTTTACGAGCCTTATATATTCTGTATATGGGTTTGATCTAAGCTGTTTAAATAATTTGTATCTTTCTTCTTATTACTTATATATTCAGTATATATGTTTGTTCTAAGCTTTTACTTTCTGTACACGTACTATGTACATAGTGTATAGAGAAGTTATTGCATTGCGCCCAAAAATTCGGTACCGAGATTTCACCGGCAATATATGTTTTGAGACTCCCTGGATTTTTAGAAAAATGTCTCTGTGTGTGTGTGTGTGTGTGTGTGTGTGTGTGTGTGTGTGTGTGTGTGTGTGTGTGGGAATCATATCTCAAAAACAAAAATGCCGTTAAATACTAAACCTGATATTTAAGTTATGTATCTTCCAAAGAATACGACACGAGAATTTTTAATAAATTCCCACCAGCCCCAACTCCTGTTTACATATAAAATTTGCAAAAATTGTAATTCCTCAAAAATAGCACTAACAATTTTGATTAAAATATCGTATATTAAAGACATTTACATGATAAATGGATATTTTGAATTTTCTTGGAATAGCTTTGAAGACACCTTTATTCTGCATGATTTTTTGGGATTTTCCGTAACATAGACGTAAACTTAAGAACACACAATTTATGTTATACACATTTTTCGCGGAGTTGGCAGGCTTTTTTTAAGAGATTCCTCGTTATTGGATTCATTTTTAAAATACACGTTTCTCGTAAGGGAATTTATCAACTTCCAGCCATACAAAGGAACTTCAATCACATAGCAACCAACTTTTAAAAGATTTGACTATCGCTGTAGCATTTGGTACTCCATTATTTCCATTCTGCTTACAAGGAAACGGGTAAATAAGAGCATTTTTGTTAATTTTTTTTTTGCAATGAGCCTGAAGTATATAGAAGAATAAGCTTTTTATCAATAATTTGTTTCAGAGATGTAGAGAAAGTCATGTGAATAAGAGTTTTATTTTGTAAATGTATTCAGTTACTTCTTATTGCTCTTACGTTTAAGGTGAATACAGATATTGCTAAAACATCAAAATGCTACTTTCTCACTACCTGTATAACATTTGATATCGAGTTTTCATCGAAAGTAAAAGTGTTGGCAACCTGAATCTATTAAAAAACAATAAAAGATGCATTCTATTCACATATTCGGCAAAACTAACTATTCTTAGATAATATCGAGATAAGCATTAACAGAAATGTTCTTGTTACTTGCATCCTTATAAGTAGAAGAGAAATAAGGGAATACCGAGGTTAGAGCGATAATCATATAGGTATTTTAAAAACCATTGCTATGAGATTGTTCTGTTCCATGACCAGAAGTAAAACAAAAGAGAACTTCCTGTGTGAGGAAAGTTAAACTGAAACCGATTACAGAAAAAAAAGTTTATATGAAATAAATTGCATGTTTTACCGAGATCTACATGTTCGTATAGTAACTCTTTGTCTATCTCTTAAAGATTCCAATTTTGATAAAAATATTCATTAGAGACATTTTGAGAAAATCTAAAATGGATTTTTGGCGGAGAATAGTAAGAAAATAATGACAAAAATCACTGTAAACCATAAAACTAGAATAACAATGCATTTTAAATGTCATTTTACTGACATTATAGAAGAAAAAAAGGTTTGAAATGGTTTGGACACGTAAACAGAATGTAAACAGGAAGAACGTCAAATATACTATAGCGGAAAGTAGAAGAAGAAGAAGAAGCCTATGTTAATGCCTGTAACAAGAAATATGACGAGCAAAGAACTTATAGAAAAGGTACACCAGACCGAAATCTGTGAAGAATAATCTTGACTAGGGCAAAATTTAACACCCCTAGTCACAGACATACTCTCTGATCTAGGGCTAACATGCTAACCCCTGGACCAAGACCGCGGGTTCAAATCCGGCGGAGGGTTTTGGAGCTTTTTGGACGTAAATCTCTTAGCATATCTTCCTTTTTTTTTTTTTTTTTTTTTTTTTCTTTTTTTTTTAAATACGGTACCGGAGTCTGATCAGGACTCCGGCACTGCATACCCTACTTTTATTTACCTTTTCCTTTTTTACCTTGTTTTTCTGTATTATTACTGGATTGCTATCTTCTTACTGTTGCAACACACACAAACACAAACATATAACACCCATGCCCAAGGCGGGACTTGAACCCACGATCCCCAGCGCTACGAAGCACCAAAGCAGGACGCCTTGGTGAGCGCGGCCATGGGGACCGGCTCCTTTGGTAGGGAAATGAAGCCGTTAGTACCAAGTCGTAGATTTACCCCCAGCCAGGAATCCAACCCAACGCCTCTTCCACCCAAATGTGTGCTGTACCAGTGAACTACGGTTACAGCCTTATTTATAAATAATAATAATAATAATAATAATAATACTATCACTGTTTCGGACATATATGCTTCAAGTCTATAGCATATAGAATATCACTCGTTTATATATCTTGGATGTACATACATATTTCGTACACGCCTCAAAGTGAAAATATGAGCAAATTTTAATTAATTGTTACTTCTCATTTTACGTTAGCATTATGTTGCTTGATTTATTCTAATGGTGAGTGAGTGCACCGACCTCAAAATGGTAATTCGATCCAGGCGCTTACGCTGGCGTTGTCACCGTGTCCTGATTTTAACCCATTTAGGTATCTAGTGACCAATTAACCAACATAATTTATTTCTTTTTTAATATGCCTTGGCTGACAAAATTAGCTCGTCGGTTCAATTCTTCTCTACCATGTTTCCTCACACCAGAACAATGTTCCATATTTAAAATGTTAGTGCAGCATAACTTAATATAATATGGTTATAGTTTAGTAATTGTTTTAATTACTCGAAGCATACAGAATATGTGTTTTCATAAAATCTGATATGTTCCATTCACTTAATTTTTTCTAATAGGTTAAAGCGATAGTCAAATCTTTTAAAAACTGGTTGCTATGTGATTCTTTGTTTTCATCAAATGCCCGTATTAGAAAATATCTTCATTGGTTTGAAAATGCTGCTCTCCTAGCCACGTCTTTAGTTCAGGGAAAAGGTGAAAGTCACTGGGTGACTGTACGGCGGATGATCGAAAATGTCCCATTGAAATTGTCCAAGGAGCCGATGGGTTGTGCCAGCAGTGTGTGAGCGAGTGTTGTCATGGATCAACACAATTCCTCTTCCTTTGCTTTGAATGGCTCTCCGGAAACGTCTTCAAAACAAGTCAATGCTCATTTGAAATCATTGGCGGCAACATTTTTTGAAGCGGGTATTGTAAAACTTGTGCACAGGTACCATAAATGTCTCAATACTTTCGGTGATTATGTTGAAAAGTAATCATAAGGGCACAATACTTTTAGTAATAAAATGATTGTTTTCTATGAATTTGTCTTTTATTTATAGCCTATCGGAGGTTGAAAAAAACGGCCCTCGTAAATAGAAGAATAATCTCTTGTTCGTTTGCAGAGCAGGTAGAGATAGTCATTTGAATTTACCACATCAGATTTTTAGTAAGAATTGTTTACTGAGAGAAGGTAAAGAAAGTAATATGAATGGAGCACATGATGTGGTTTTGTGAGCATATGTAACAATAGTTGCGGGTGCTATAGTGACTGCTAGATTAACATCTGAAATTTACGCTCATTTGTCGATTTTATCCTGAATTACAGGAAAAATTTGCTGAAGAAATGTCGGTTTCTTAATTTCCGCCAACTATATAGGCGTATTATACTCTAACATACATTTCCGCAGTACTGGAATGTTAGAAAGTGGAAAGGAAGCGGTCGAGCAGAAACTTCACAATGTCATGAAAATGCTGTTATTCTTTCCGTTGACTGGAAAATGCTTTCTGAATAGGAAGGGGAAATAGAAAGTAGTTTTGGTTTTGCTGGAAGTCAAACACATTCCATCCTTCTTTTTCCATGTAAATCCATTTCTGTTTTATTGAGTATCTCTTTCTTTAGATTTCTGGTAGGCAGAGACCTTAGAACAAGAGACGCTTCAAAAGAGGTGTGGTTCAAGTTTTGTACTTGAAACAAGAATCTGATACGTTCCATTCACATGACTTTCTCTACTCTGCAACAAATTATTTTTAAAAAGATTATGCTTCTATTTACTTCATGCTAATCCAGAAACAATTAGCAGAAATAGTCTTATTCCTTGCTTCCTTGTTAGTAGAAGCGAAAAAATGGAGTACCATAGGTTAAACTGACTATGTGACTGAAGTTCTTTTGTTTGTATGGACACGAATTGACAAATTCCTGTATGGAAAAGTAGAAGTTTTTCAAGGCTGAATCCAAAAATAAGGAATATCTAAAAAACGATTAACTCCACGAAAAAATGTATGTAACATAAATTGTGTGTTTTAATGTGCTCTACAATTTTTGTGTGATAAGTATTTGTCTATCTCTTACGGTTTACCAGTTATACACAATTCCGTAAAATCCATCCAGAATAAAGTAGTCTTCGGAGGCTATTCCCAGAAAATTCAATATATACATATTGTTTGTCAGGAATGCATCTTTAATATACGACATTTTAATCAAAATCATTAGACATTTTTTGGAAAATCGAAATTTTTGAAAAGTTTTCCATGGGAAGGTTAGTTTGGGGTGGGGAGATTTTCTTGAAAACCTTCGTGTTGCATCCTTGGAAGATACTGAACTTAAATACCAAGTTTGGTATTTAACGGTCTTTTCGTTTTTGAGCTGTGCTGCCTAAAGGCACACACACACACACATACATACACACAGACACATACATACACACAGACACACACGGACATTTTTCTAAAAATGCTTTTTTTGTATTCAGGGTGCCTTAAAACATGTATTTCCGGTGAAATCTCGGTGTCGAATTTTTGGGTGCATTACAATACCTTCTCTATACACTATGTACATAGTACGTGGAGAGAAAGTAAATAATCTTTATAAAAGAATATTTTAATATATTCATGCTAATCAATATAAATATTGCCAGAATTAGTGTTATTACTTGCTTTTTTGTAAATAAAAGCGAAATAAACGAATACACCGGGTTAAAGCAATAATCAGATATGTTAAAGGCTGGTCCGTAAGTAAAATAATTGAATTTCTGTTATTTTTGCTTGCTAGGAGTAAAAACGAGAGACTAAAAGAAAGAGGTTTCTTATTTGAGAAAAGTTGAAGTACTTTAAAACTGAAACCAATAACTCGGAATATCTCGAAAACAGTCAAATCTACAAGAAAAATTGTTGAAATTTAACAGATTAATCCTCTCTTCTTTCTCTATACGTACTATGTACATAGTGTATAGAGAAGGTATTGCACTCCACCAAAAAATTCGATACCGAGATTTCACCGGAAATAGAAGTTTTGGGTTCCGCTGAATCCAGAAAAAGCATTTTTGGAAACAGATCCGTGTGTGCGTATGTATGTGTGTGTGTGTGTGTCTGTGAACACGATAACTCAAAAACGAAAAGTCGGTAAAATGCCAAACTTGGAATTTAAGTTTAGGGATGCGACACGAAGATTTTGAGAAAATTTTTCCCCCACCCCCAACTACTCTTTACATGGAACGTTTTTCAAAAATGTTGATTTTTTCAAAAATGGCTCTAACGAGTTTGGGGTAGGAAGATTTTTCCTCACAATCTTCGTGTCGCATCCTTGGAAGATACTAAACTAAAATACCAAGTTTAGTATTTTACAGACTATTCGTTTTTAGTTGTAATATTCATGGGCACACGGACGTACAGATGGACTTCTTATGAAAATTCTTTTTTTTTTTTTTTTTTTTTTTCTTTTGTTACAGACCCTAAAACGCATATTTCTGGTGAAATCTCAGTATCAATTTTTGGTGAAGTGCAATACCTCCTCTACCTATGCACGTACTATGTAGTATGTAGAGAAAGTAAAACAATCTCGTGTTCCATTCACATGATTTCTTACATCTCTGTAACAAATTATTGTTAAAAAGAGAGACATTAGCAGAAATGCTTTTTTGTACGTAGAAATAAATAAGCAAATATGCTAGTCCAAATCAATAGTCAAATCTTTTAAAGTCTTGTTGCCATGTATGTGAAATCTATTTCTTTGCATAGCTAGGAGTTGAATATTGCCATATGTAAAAAGTTAAGCATTTTAAGATTGAAATCAATAACAACGAATATCTCAAAATGGTCAACTTTACGAAAAAAACGTATATGAAATAAATAGTGTGTTTAAACGAAATCTACATTTTTTGTATAATACCTCTTTGCTATCTCGTACGGTTTACTAGCAAAATTCATTCAGAATAAGGAGGTCTTCAGAGGCTATCTCCAGAAAATTCAAATTATAAATTTTATTTGCGTTCTAAATGGCTTTACTATATGTTATTTTAATCAAAATCGTTGAGCCAGTTTGAGTAAATAAAAAATGTTTAAAATGTTCCATGTAAAGAGTAATTTGGGGTGAGGGAATTTTCCTATCAATTTTCGTGACCCATTCTTGGAGGATATTTATTTAACTTAAACACCAACGTAAATTTAAATAACAGACACACAAACACACTGAAATCCACGGGCACACACATTGGCGTTGTTTTGAAGATCTTCATCCTTTACGACGTTTGCGCAGAGCCATTCAAAACAAACGAAGAGGAATGCTGACTTCAGGAATTTGTTGAGCCATGACATCGCTCGTCCATACATTGCAGGCACAGCCCATCGACTCCTTGAACAATTTCCATGGGACATTTTCGATCATCTGCCGTACATTCCTGAACTGAAGGAGTGGCTAGGAGGGCAGCACTTTCAAACCAACGAAGATCTTCAAAACAACGGCAGTGCTCATTTGAAATCATTGGCGGCAACTTTTTTTGAAGTGGGTATTGCAAAGCTAGTGCACAGGTACGATAAATGTCTGAATCTTTTCGCTGATTATCTTGAAAAGTAACCATAAATGTGCAAAACTTACAGTAAATAAATAATTGTTTTTCATGAACTTGTCTTTTATTTATAGCCTATCGGAGGTTGAAAAAAACGGCCCTCGTATTTACACTTTCTCCAAACAAGAATGGCGCTATGGATTTGAAAAATGGTTTGTAAGATGAAGTATACAATACAATGGACAATATTTTATAAAGATGCAAATATCAGATTAAATTTTAATATATATACAATTTTATATACATTATCCAATATTTCTGGACGTTCTGGACGTTCTAAAAAAGAATGTCAACTGCCTCCCTGGCCAACAAGCTGACTTCTCACCCGGAGGTCCCGGGTTCGATTCCCGGCTGTGGCGGGGAATTTTTCTCCAGCCCACACAGAGTCTGAAAGTTTTATGTGAGTGTGAATTTGTTTGTGTTTGAGTAAAACAAAATTATTTAAACCAACATAAACGAACCTACAGACAACGAGTTGTTTCAAGCGGAAAGCCCCCGAGATGACCTTAGATACTAAAGGGGGCTATATAAATAAAACAATAAAAACAAAAGAATGTCAATTACACAGAATCAAGTCTAATATAATTTTCGGCAAGCAAACCTCTTGTAAAACGTAAAAATTTTATAAAATGGTCGAGGGATCATCCACAAACCGTCAATTCTTGTAGTATCACATACAACAGTATTGATTCAAACCAAAGTTAGTAGTGAAAAATATTTGCTAATACAAAGCACTCGTCCAGGATTTGCAGATGTAAACTGTTGCATTGCGGATATTAGAAGGGATTGTTGCCTAGGTCAAATATAAGTTCTATAATGCCTCCTGTCAGCATCCAGTCTAATGAAGGGAGAATGCTGTGATTGTAAGTTCATCAGTCGTCTGCAATGCGGTACACGCAGTCCAATAACTCTGCAGTACTTGCGGAATGTATGAATGTTATTGTCTTAATGGCTAGCTATACTCCGGTCGGTTTGTGAACCCTTTGCTGTAATAGGAAATGCGATTAACGAATATCTTATGCAACACGGTCACGCGATTTTTCCCATTAATATTTCGGTGAACCTACAAATAATCCACATAAAACATGTTTCTACATAAAATTAATATTTTTACTTTCTCTACACGTACTATGTACATAGTGCATAGAAAAGGTATTGCACTCAACCAAAAAATTCGATACCGAGATTTCACCGGAAATATGTGTTTTAGGGTCCCCTGTATCCAAAAAAAAGTATTTTCAGAAAAAGGTCCATGTGTGTGTGTCCGTGTGACTGTGAACACGATAACTCAAAAACGAAAAGTCGGTAAAATACCACACTTGGTATTTAAGTCTAGTATCTTCCAGGGATGCGACACGAAGATTTTGAGATAAATCCCCCTATTCCAAACTACCCTTTACATGGAACATTTTTCGAAAACTTTGATTTACTAAAAAATGGCTCTAACGATTTTTATTAAAATATTGTATATTAAAATATTTATCTGACAAATAAAATGTATATTTTGAATTTTCTGGGAATAGCCTCTGAAGACTACTTTATTCCGAGTGAATTTTACAGAATTTTGCATACCTGCTAAACCGTAAGAGATAGACAAAAACTTACCACACAAAAAATGTAGAGCACATTAAAACACACAATTTATGTTGTACACATTTTTTTTTTTTTTTTGTCTTCAGGTTCGAAAAACTTAACTTTTCTCATACAGGAATTTGTCAACTCCCGTCCATATAAACAAAGGAAATTCAGTCACATAGCAACCAGCTTTTGAATGTTGCTTTAACCTATGCTACGCCCTTATTTCCCTTCTACTTACAAGGAAGCAAGTAATAAGACTATTTCTGCTTTTTTTTTTTTTTTGTCGATTAGCATGAAATAAATAGAAGTATAAGCTTTTTAAAACTAATTTGTTGCGGAGATGTACAGAAAGTCATGTGAATGGAACACATCAGATTTTTAGGTTAAGAACCTCACCAAGAACTAGAATATAGAATCAATTATATGACATACTAAAAACACATTGACGAATTTCCAACAATACATCTGATGTGTTCCATTCACATGACTTTCTCTACATCTCTGCAACAAATTATTGTTAAAAAAGCTTATGCTTCTATTTACTTCATGCTAATAGAGAAAAATTCAGCAGAAATAGTCTTATTACTTACTTCCTTGTAAGTAGGAGCGAAATAAGGGATAGGTTAAAGTGACGCTCAAAAGCTGGTTGCTATGTGACAGAAGTTCCTTTGTATGAACAGGAGTTGGCAAATTCCTGCATGAGAAATGTGTGAGATTTTTAAAGGTGAAACCAAACACAAGGAATATCTCAAAAAAGATCAACTCTTGAAAATCTTCATATCGCATCTTTTGTGGCAGTACTAGGTTCGTGTCCCGGTGCGGTTTTGATTAGCGGGAATGGTGTAGGTTTGAGTTGGCTTAGCTCAGGGTTTTTATTAGCATGGAGACTCTTTCAGGTTGTGGTGAGACACAAGTACTTTATTAACTGAGTCCGGTCTTTTTCCGCCGTAGAACACACGCGTATACTTCTTAATTTTCTACTGTGACGTTACACTTTACCCGCTCGCGACTATTTCGATTTATTCGTTTGATGCAGTGATATGTCTCGTACTATGATCGGTCTTAAAATCTCTTACTTCCGTCACAACTAAGGGTTACACTACGCGCTCAAATATCACATCTTGGTCGTGCGGAGCTTCTTCGTCAAGTGCCTCACAATTAAAAGGTAGCCCGTTCGACTCCATCACGAATTCTAAATTTCACATCTTAGTTGTTCGGAGGTCCTTCACCGAGTGCCTTACACTGTCTCCTGACCAGCGGAGAGCATTGTCTTGCTGTGTCCCGTTAGTTACCCTTGGGCAGGGCATTCTCACCCCTTTCCCTCGGGTCAATGCACGGCAGGTAACGGATCTTGTACCCCGAGCTCGTGACTTATACGTGTTAAAAGTCTTTCTACCCTTCCTATTTTCATTCTATATTTATAATTTATCTTCTTGCCTATGATTTATATTTCTCTTCTGGATAATTCTTTCCCCTGTGACAAGACATCTACTGCCTCACTTTGGAAGATACTGAACTTAAATATCCAGTTTAGTATTTAACGGATTTTTCGTTTTTTGAGCTATGTTGCCCACAGGTATACACACACATACACACAAACATACAGACATAGACATGGACATTTTTCAAAAAATGTAGAGAAATAAAAAAACTATAATCGTATAGTAACCGTCTTAAGAGATTTCACTCCTCCTTAGTGTATTTCATTTACCTTCTAGGTAAAGTTCTGCAAACGTTTATCTTTATTAACATTTAGGTGGACAGAAGCATACACTTGTGACAGAATAGGTACAGAAAGTCATGTGAATGGAGCACATCAGATTTTTAAACTGTTTTGAAAAGTAACTCAAGTATGTGTATGCTGTGAGATATCTCTGCTTCCCTAATAGACGGCAACATCCACTAGAAATCTTCCGCTCAATCACATTTAATCATGCTATTCAGCTCTTGCTAGGCACGCAATTACCCGAGATGCTCCTGAGGAGCGTAATAGCATCAAGGAAACTGCTGCTGATGATTACTACAATGATGGTAATGCTGAGCATGATGATAGACGTGAATTGCTCAACAGGAGTAAACTGATCAGTATAAACAGAGTGCTAGGAGTATAGATATCAGTGCTTTCATGATTCATAATTATTTCCACTTCTCATGTTAATTGTTTTTACTTTCTCTGTGTATATACAATGTAAACAGTTGATAGAGGAGGTATTGTATTCCACCCAAAATTTTATATGAGAGACAAATAATTTCAAGAAAATCCCCCACTCATAACTACCCTTTTCATTGACCATTTTTCAAAAATGTTGGTTTTTAAAAAAATTACTAATGATTTTAAATAAAACGTCGTATATTAAAGATATTCAACGGACAAATAAAATGTTCACAATTTATATTAAATACACTTTTTTCGTAGAGTTGATTTGAGATATTCCTTGTGTTTGGTTTCAGCTTTGAAAAACTTAAACTTTTCTCTTACAGGAATTTGTCAACTGCTGTCCATACAAACAAACGAGCTTCAGTCACATAGCAACCAGTTTTTTAATATCACTTTAACCTTTGCTACTCCCTTATTTCGCTTCTGCTTACAAGGAAGCAAGTAATAAAGACTATTTCTGCTAAGTTTTTCTCAATTAGCATGAAGTAAATAGAAGCATAATCTTTCTAACAATAATTAGCTGCAGAGATGTAGAAAAAGTCATTTTTATAATTAGTATTTAACTTAACATATATCCACTTCAGGTACTGCTTGTTTTTTCTGTGCGTCTAATAGCTTTTCCACATCACATGATAACTACCTGATGCTTCTCCGAGGTTGTAACTGCGCAGGGAAATGAACAACGCTTGTCAGACAGGCTAGACAGATATTGTTACATGTTTACTTTCTCTACACGTACTATATACATAGTGTATGGAGAAGGTATTGTATTGTAACCAAAAATTCGATACCTAGATTTCACCGGAAATGCATGTTTTGGGTCCCCCTGAATCCAGAAAAAGCATTTTTGGAAAAAGGTCCTGTGTGTGCGTGTGTGTATGTCTGTGTGTCTGTGTGAGTGTGGACAGCATAGCTCAAAAACGAGAAGACCGTTAAATACCAAACTTAAATACCAAGTTTGATATCTTCCAAGGATGCGACACGAAGATTTTCAAGAAAATCCCCCACCCCCAACTTCCCTTTACATGTAACTTCAATAAGTCCTTAGAAAATCCAAGAAACTCGTAGCATTTTTTTTAAGCACTGAAAAAAAGTTTGTATTTAGTAACTGTACCAGAATTGTCCTTGCCATAGGCGATTAAATCAACAATCTTGTGCATATTTAGAAAGATAGAAAAAAGATTCGTATGGGGATTAAACACTCTATTTAAAAGGCTTAAAACGAAAGAGATAAGTTGGATGAAGTTCATGGTATATATGCTCCTGCGTATGCAACAATTTACAATTGGATAAATGAATTTAAATGTGGCCTACTTCCACAAATGCTGAACATTGTTTCGGACGTCCAATAGAAGTGACTTCTTTAGAAATGGTTGACAAAATCCAGGATATGGTTTTGTATGATCGACGAATCTAAGTTCGCGAAATAGTAGAGGCCACAGGCATAACACTAGGTTCAGTGTTCTCAATATTGCACCAAAAATTAGGTCTCGGCAAGATGTGTGCCGCGTTTGTTCTCAATGGAAAGTAAACGTAATCGTGTGATTGATTCGGAAGGTGGTTTGTCACTTTTTTTTTTCGCAATCCTGACGAGTGTTTGCGTCGATACATAACTGTGGATGAAACATGCATACACTACTACACTCCATAGACATAGGTAGAGTCGAAACAGTGGGGTTTCAAAGGCAAAGCTGGTGAAATCTGAAAACTAGCTGGTCTCGGATTTTTGGGAATCATCTACATTGATTACTTTCAGAAAGAAAGCTCGATAATTGGAAAGTATTATGTATTGTTATTTCACCAGTTGAACGGAGAAATCGAGAAAAATCGCCCTCGTTTGGCAAAGAAAATGGCTATCTTCCATCAGGGTAATGCAAGGCTGAAAAGTGTAGAATTAAGGTTTGAATTACTATAACATACCTTCTTACCATTTTTTTTTTAATTTCCAAATTTGAAAAAGTGGCTCGGTGGAAAACGATTTACGGCTAACGAACAGGTCATCTGCCTATTTTGAGGACCTTCCAAAATCCAACATTTTGGAAGGCTTAAAACAGTTGGAGAAACGCTGGGAAAAGTACATCGAGCTAAAACAAGATTATATTGAAAAATATAAAAAAAAAAAAAACAAGTCTACCAAAAATAATTTATTATTTTCTCTACTTGTACTAGTGCATACAAAAGGTATTGCAATGCATCCAAAAATTCAATGCTCAGATTTCACCGCAAATACATGTTTTGGAACCCCCGAATAAAAAAAAAAAGCATTTCTGGAAAAAGGTTCGTGTGTGTACTTGGTATTTTACTTCAGTATCTTGCAAGGATGGGACACTAAGATTTTCAAGAAAATCCCCCAACCCCCAACTACTCTTTATATGGAACTTTTTTCGAAATTTTTGATTTTCTCAAAAATGGGTCTTATATCGTATATTAAAGATATTTACCTGACAAATAAAATATATATCTTGATTTTATGGAATAGACTCTGAAGACATCTTTATTTTGGGCGAATTTTAAGGAATTTTGCATAACTGGTAAACCAGAAGAGATAGACAAAAAATTGCTGAATATAAAATGCAGATCTCGTTAAAAACTCACAACTTAAGTTATATACATTTTTTTTCCTAAGGTGACTGTTTTTGTGATATTCCTTGTTATTGGTTTCAGATTTAAAAAACCTAACACTTTACTCATACAGGAATTTGTCAACTCCTGTCCCATACAAACAAAGCAACTTCAGTCACAACGCAAGCTGCTTTTGACTATCACTTTAACCTATGATACTCCCATATTTCGCTTCTACTTACAAGAAAGCAAGTAGTAAGACTATTTCTGCTAAGAATTTGTTGAACGCTCCTCGTACATAATATCAGGTGCAATATCTTAATCTTAGAATTAATAACAAATATCATTTTGTAAGTTTCACGGGATCCTACGCTTTTCTACTTATTTCTGTATGCATTTATTTACTGTGGGGAAAATATAAAAACAGTTGATGATTACTTGCTGACTATAATTATAAAACCGAATCTACGTCACTAACACCTCCAGCTGCTGTTCACACAAAATACACAAAACGCTTTAGGCGAGTAATTATTATTATTAGCCAACTTGAATATCACATAAATTCATGCTCACAGCTTTAAGCCATGTTTCACCGCAGGCCGCGGGTTTTTGTCACACGATATGTTTTCACCATCATTTATACTGAAGTAGCGACAGCTCCAAAATTCATCTCGCAGTTTGCAGCTGGAACTGTTTATTTTTCGATTACTTGTTGAATATAAATACATAGCATAAATTGCGATTCTCACAAAAACTACAACTACACATACGAGTGTGTAGTTTGTGATTTAATTTCCAACCAAAAGAGAAACAATTTGATAAAATTAAAAATAATACTAATGGTTCATACTTTGCTTACCCTCCCCTTGGTTAGGACTGACGAGCGAATGTCTAGCGATCAGAAAGCCTGACAGGGAGCCAACGGCACGAAACAATGGAATGGAGAACCTGGAAGGAGCGGTCGGCCCGTAGTGAGGCATGAATGTGAGGAAGTGAATGTTATGAAATGCAAGCGAAATTGATGATAGGAAAGGTGATAATGGAGCAGTTGATGGAATGAGTGGTGGGGGAAACCGGAGAAGCTGGAGAAATTCCAGCCCAGACGCCGCTTCGTCCACCAGAAATACCACATTAGGGCGCTTGGGAAGAATTCGGGAAGCCTAGATGAAAGGCGAGCGGTCTAACCAATTTTTGTTTCCGAGTTATGCTGTTCATAGACACACGAACACATACTCACTCGTGCTTTTTTCAAAAAATTGTTTCCTCCTGTCTTGATTCCGGGACTTCAAAACGTTGAATTTAAATCATTAAAGTGCCAGAAGCGGCGACGTGGTCGATTGGTTTGACTGGGGTCGAGCCCAGAGGAACACATGTGTGATTCGTGGTGTACACAGCGGAGTCTAGGTGGCGTTTTTTTCGGTTTCCCCCGCCATTTATACCACCATCTGCTCCATAGTCATCATTCCTTTCATTTCGCCGTCATACCATATATCATATTCCTCATTCTCGTACCAGGCAGCGAGATGATCACCCATCTTGACTATTTTTACTGATCCAAAGTCGTCTGCTCCTCAGCGGGAATCAGCCCCCCCCCCCCCCAGACGTTGGCTTATAAGTCTTGAGGATTACAAGTCTTGCTTACAAGGATGATAAATAGTGGAAGAAGAAGAAGAAACTTACCAGAAAAGCAGTTAGGATTGGTCGAAATTGCCACGTGAGTGAATTAGTCAAATGACCTAAAGATACCATCGTAACATATATTCAGTATGGGTATTAATATAAACACGGAGCGAAATTGCTCCGAGGTTGCGTGCGAGGTTCGCATTCGATAGGTCCTGGATTCGATTCCCGAAGACTATCCACTCTCACCATAGGGTGATCAAGGCAAATGCCGGAGGGGTGTACTCTACCACGATTCTCCTTTCCTCTCATTTCAGTTGCTATTTATATTTCAGATACTGTAGTGTCTGCAACCCCGACCAGGTGAGCAGTCATGCTGCAAGGGTTTCTGCGTCGCCCTCCTGGGTTTGCTCTGTAATTGTGCGCGGATATTCTAGCTGGAAATGTTAGTGACTTCTGCGCATCTCTGTGGGTCTGTGTTCCTGCGAGTTTTGGAAATCCTGATACCTACCTCCTGGATATGTAACCACAAATGATTCATCATGGTGCCACAGTGAACGAGGTGTCCATCTGCGTTTCTATATCATACATCGTCCTGTTAAAACAATATCTCAGCTCTAAATTTGTGAGAAAAGAAACAAATCTCACTTAACATTTTAAAATGCTTTGGATGACTGAGAAAAATTCAAGGCTCAACATCGAGTATTTTATAATCCTATAAAAACATATTTATAGATAAATTATGTATTTTTACGAGAGACTATAACTTCTTATATTAGTTTCATTGATAATAAACGTTTACTTTTATTTATTGAAATTTCAATGTATATATTTCATTCGCCATATTGACTACATTGTCATATTTTAATAAGGCCATTAAACACAATTTTGAGATAGGTAAGCTTTCTATAGACAACTACATTTTGCATATTTAAAAGGGACCCGACATAAATAAGTTACTAATTCATATGAATTATATGGAGCTCAGAAACTCGGGCATGCCCATCAGATGTTTTCTGGCAGGGAATTTTTAGAAGGCCTTAAACATATTCATACCCGAAAAATATTGCACAAGAGAGCCTTCGAGTAAAGTACAACACACCTACTATTTCATTTGAATAACAATTTAAATTTAGGCATTTAAACATCATACATGCATAGGAACAGCAAATAGTGAATAAATAACTTAAATGGTATTTTGACGTTCCCTACTACGATTATACAACGTAGACAGTATACGTAATAGATACACAAAGTAATGTATTCCACCCAAAAATTCCATACCGAGATTTAACCGGAAACAAATGCTTTTGGCCCCCCTAAAATAAGCATTTTTAAAAAGGTTCGTGTGTGTATATGTGAAACAGCTTAACGCAAAACGGAAAGTCGCCGAAATATCTAACCTGATATGTTTTTATACCATAAAATGTTTGAAACATTTTAATTTACATTGAAATGTTTATCTTAAATTTTCTGGGAATAACCTCTGAAGTCCTGTTCATCTGAATAGATTTTGTATAACTAGTAAACTGTGAGAGATAGAGAAAATCTTACTACACAAAAATGGTAGATCTCGTTAAAAAACACAATTTATATCATACTCATTGTGTAGATATTCGTATTCAAATATTTATTTTTGTTATTACAAAGTTTAGCGTTACACATTTCTCAAATACAAAGTCGTTTTTATTATTTTCTCTCTCTCTCTCTCTCTGGGTTTCTCTTTTACGCTGGCCACGTAAAGATAGGGTATTCCCTTATTTCTCTTGTGCTATGAGGATATAAGCAATACGTAAGATCATTGCTGTTAATATTCATCTCGAGCAGCATAAAGCAAAAAGGAGAATAAGATTGTAAGAAGTTTGTTGCAATTAAGCAGAGAAAATAATGTGAATGAAAAGCATGTAATACTTGAGACCATTTCTGTTAATACTCATCTCGACTAGTATAAATTATAGAGGAGAAGGAGGTTGTAAAAAGTTTGATACGGAATAAGCAGAGAAAGTAACGTAAATGAAACACATTTAATTCTTAAGACCATATCTACTCATCTCAATCAGCATAAAGTATAGAGGAGAATAAGGTGTTAAGAAGTTTGTTGCGGAATAAGCAGAGAAAATAATGTGAATGAAACGAAACACATCAGATTTTATAGATAGAGCTGTTAGGTAACTTGGAGAGACTTGGCTGCATGAATAGTTGGTTCATAAAACCTTGCCTGCTTTTAGATGCTCTCTAAAGGGTTAAAAAAGAGTGTGCCGAAGCAAGTTTCTTCTGTAGCTATAAAGCCAAGTGCAACTTCGTTACCGTCTGCTATGCTTCAGCAAATAGTAGCGTATTTTCATATTGTTTGTAACAGACTTTATTCCTCTTCCTGCTGCTCATTTTATTCCTTTTATCCTTTATCTCTTCCTCCTCTCTCCTTCCGAGAAACGCTTATGAATTTTTCACGCAGTCGAATTCCTAGTGCTGATTTCGTTTATGCTGACGTAAAAGGAGAGGAGTGGGATGTTAGTGTAAGAAGAAAATCTTCAACTGTGAATCTCGATGTGCACATCCTCTTATATTCCATATTCCTGTGGGAATGTCGGGATAAAAACACTCATTCCCACTGGTTTTCCTTAGCTGTAAATGTAGTCTTCATCAACAAGTTTTAAGTAGCTTATGACTGTTTCTAAAAGAATCACCACATACTTTTTAGTGTAGCACATGCACTGTTTTCCAGCTTACACGAAACCCTTACAATAAATAAGGTTTTAATTATACAAGGTGTCCGGGAATAGGTTCCAATATGTACACAGAAGGTATTATGCTACAAAGAAGTAAAGCAGTTCCTACAGGGTCTTCGTTAAGTCGGTGCTTTTTGATGTGGAAACCACATATCATCTTGAAGCAGCATGTTTGAGCCTCACGACTAGGGTGGCATTTTGAAGCAGTTGTAGAATGCTTGTGCGCTTTGTTTGTGGGAGCACGGTTAAGATCACTATATTCAAGCCCCACGTTGGGCGCCATATTGAAGCAGTGCGGCTAAAGTCGCCGTATTCGAATTCCACAATTAAGATGTCATGTTTGAATCATTCGGTGGTTTGGAGCTGACTACTTTGCCCCTAAGTTGATTGGGTTTCTGTAAGATATATTTATATGTATGAAGTGTCGAAACGGTTATCTGGCAGCTGCTATTTGGAGAACAGCTGAGCAGCCTCACAGCTGACGATATTGTAATTAAATGGGTTCCAATACTAATATTATTTCCCAAATGCTTCTTTTCCAGCTATTCAAACAGTAGATAACATTAGTCCTTTCCTCAGGTAGTTTAAAAGTGTGGCAAAAATGTTGAAATAATTTCATTTTAAATTACAATGCACATTTTATTTTGTTTGAATATGATTAATTATTTGTAGCCACCCTGTGATACTTCATTCAGATTCTTCGACAATCGACGTATTGGATAATAGGTCTACTATGTATACTTTCAATGATTCGTAAGTTAAATAATTTTATTTAGATAATTCTAAATAATTAGTTTTGTGGGTAATACTCTTAAAAATAGCCAACAAATCAAACAGTATATTAAGATATACGTAGTAATATCTCTACCAATAGCTGGCAGTGTAATCTTAATATGTATCTTGAATCATCGCTATAACAAACTGTTTATATCTTAATGCAACGATTCTCTTTTCGTTTAAAATACCATAGAAATGTACATAGAATTTTACAATGAGAAATAAATAACAAGATATGTTACAGAATAACAAACAAAAGCATATAAGAAGTATAAGTTTCATAGAATGGCCATAAATATTGAGAGATGGATATGAAATGAAATGTATACAAAAATGTGTTATAAGAAGTATGAAGTACAAAATTATGCAACCCTATAGCGAATAATAACATTAAGTCTGTATTTATTGCCTTAATTTTCATCAACACAAAACTAATGTCACCAACGAAAGCAACCGATGTACTTAATCCGAGTATTTTTGGAGATATCAACTGACCACAGTTGATTGCAGTTTGTACGCTCCTCATCCTCTTCCTATTCAGATGATGAGTCTTTGAATAAGATTTCATCAAGATTTGAGTCTGAAGCTTTCTCACCACGATCCTATCGTTCTCTGGTTCTTTTATCTTCTTTGTGCATAGATTCCAGTTCACACGAAAGTGGCTTTTAATGTGCATCTGGAATAAGTGTGTCTCAACATTAAAAGACAGTATGGAGTTTAATGGGATATCTCTGTCTCAATCTAACGTATACATTTCATCTTTAACTTTGTCCTCTTCTACTTTCGCGCTGTCCTCAGTTGCTGTTAATGTGATGTAAATATTGAATTATTATAATTTTCTGCTTTGAACACATTCTATGCTGATTTTTTTCTCTCTACTAGATTACATCATTTTTAGAGTCTTTTAAATTTCCATGGGTCCAAGTTTCTAAATATTTTCTTTTTTCAGAAGTAGTCCTCTATTTTCTGCAGCTATGCTTATGCTGCATCTATGCTAATATTAAATGTCAGAACGACACAATATTTGTTTCATAATAAGAGTAAATTACGCTGGTGATACTTGCCTAGTTTGAATTCTCTATTTTAATAAGAAGAGCGTTATTAATGTTTCTAACTTACTGTAAAATGTATAACAAATAACAGAATAACTAGCCAAACCTATTAAAATAAAGATTCAAAATCCTTATATTACTAATACATATGATAAATAATCATAGCTAAAAATATATCTTAACTCTTAAACAAAAAAACAAAAAAAATTTTTAAGGTTTAAGGAAAATTGTATACCTATGCAGTAGAAAAGTCAGGCAATTAGAAAATTTTGTTACTGGGTTTAAAACGGGGACAAGGCAAGAAAAATGTTGACAAGGGTTGGAAAAGGTTTTTAAAACAAACGTCATTCCGTAACTTCTGAACTCATTGCCTACAACAATAAATATTCCATGTATCATTTAACTCATAGTCGCCAGAGAGGAAGCAGTTACAAAGAGCGTCCATAAGTCCAAGAACTTACACTCGTAGCATCGAAAAACATCTGATGTGTTCTATTCACATGAATTTCTCTATATCTCTGTAACAAATTATTGTTAATAAGCTTATCTTTTATTTATTTCGTGCAAATCGAGAAATATTAGCAGATATGGTCTTATGTCTTGCTTTAATGTAAGTAGATGCGAAATAAGGGAGTACCATAAGTTAAAGTGAAAGCCAAAAGCTGGTTGCTATGTGACTGATGTTCCTTTGTTTGTATGGACAGGAGTTGAAAAACTCCTGTATGAGAAAAGTATAAGTTCTTCAAAGCTGAAACCAAGAAAAATGAATATCTCAAAAACGATCAACTCCACGAAAAAAATGTATATAACAAATTGTGTGTTTTAATGTGCTCTACATTTTTTGTGTGTTAAGTTTTTGTCCATCTCTTACGGTTTAGTAGTTATGCAAAATTCATCCAGAATAAAGTAGTCTTCAGAGGTTGTTCCCAGAAAATTCAAAATATGCATTTTATTTGTCAGGTAAATATCTTTAATGTATGATATTTTAATCAATATCGTTAGAGCCATTTTTTAGAAAATCAAAATTTTCAAAAAAAAGTTGCATGTAAAGGGTAGTTTGAGGTGGGGGGATTTTTCTCAAAATCTTCGTGTCGTATCCCTGGAAGATACTAAACTTAAATACCAAGTTTGGTATTTTACCGGATTTTCGTTTTTGAGTTATCACAGACACACGGACACACACACACGACCTTTTTCTGAAAATACTTTTTTTGGATACAGGTGACCCTAAAACATATATTTCCGGTGAAATTTCGGTTTCGAATTTTTGGTGGAGTGCAATACCTTCTCTATACACTAGGTACATAGTACGTATAGAGAAAGTAAAAAGTTTGTATTTAGTAACCGTTGTCTCTTATCAGATGGCAGTTTAAAGTTTCAGCTATACCTATCATGTATTTTCGTTGCTATGGGCGATTAAAACAACAATTTGGGCTTATTTCTGAAGATGGAAAAAAACGAATTTCGTTCAGCGATTAAACACTTCTAGTTAAAAGGCTTAACACCGAAAGAGATAAAAGCCGAGTTGGTTGAAATTCATGGCACATCTGCTCCTGCGTTTGCAACAATTTACAATTCGATAAATGAATTTAAACGTGGCCGTTCATCCACAGATGGACATCGTTGCGGACGTTCAATAGAAGTGACTTACTCCGAAGTGATTGACACAACCCAGGATATGGCTTTTGAGTGATACCCGAATCAAAGTCCGCGTAATAGTAGAGGCTATATGTATATCACAAGGTAAAGTGTTCTCAATTCTTCTCAGAATTATTTAAAGGAGGAAGAGAAGGTTTTTGGACAGTATTATGCTCCAGTATAAGGCAACATACTTGTTAAAACGTATTTAACGGATTTGGATACATATAATGTATTTCGGATATTTATATAGACACAAAAAGAACAAAGGATATAGAGGAAGAGTTTGCCTTAGCCATCCGCTACACAGCTATTCTTTCCAGCACACATTAAACATCACAATTCTCTGTTCAAGAAGAAATAAAGGGATAATATATTTTTCGGATATTTGCTTCTCAGTGTGCACCTTTGAAAAAAAGAGGAAAAGTAATAATGCTTTAAAGCGTTGCACGCTTGTTTTCAACAACAAAGCTACTCTCTTTTGTTTTATTTAATTGAAATTCCTTTTATATCAATAACGATTGTGTTTTATTTATGTATGCGTGGAGATCGAGCCTTCTGATAATGTCGGTACAGTTAAGGCGCATTTGATACGATTTGCTTCTACATAAAGCCTCGTGAAAGAAAAGATCTGAAGTAAAGCTTTCAAATGTCAGCCACGAAGGCCAGTTAAACATTTTCCATGTAACTAAATTCATTGTGGACTACTAGAGGAACTATGTGTACACATAGTGGCCTGATAAGGTAAACATTTCATACCAAAGTATCACCAGAAATATATTTTTTGATTTAATCCAAACGTAAAAGAACCGCAGAAACGAGTGCAAAGCCCCCGGTATGACCTTAGATGTTAAAGGGAGCTATGTAAATGAAACAATAAAATATATATATATATATATCTTGTTTTACTTTCTCTATAGGGACCATGTACATAGTGTATAGAGAAGGTATTGCACTCCACCCAAAAATTCGATACCGAGATTTCACCGGAAATATAAATTTTAGGGTCCCCTTTATCTAAAAAAAGCATTTTCGGAAAAAAGGTCTGTGTGTGTGTGTCCATGTTTCCGTGTGTCCATGAACATGATAACTCAAAAACGAAAAGTAGGTAAAATACCAAACTTGATATTTAAGTTTAGTATTTTCCATGGATGCGACACGAAGATTTTGAGAAAAATCCCCCCCAACATCAGCTAGCCTTTACATGGAACTTTTTTCAAAATTTTTGATTTTCCCAAAAATGGCTATAACAATTTTGATTAAAATATCGTATATTCAAGATATTCACCTGATAAATAAAAACTATATCTTGAATGTTCTGGGAATAGCCTCTGAAGAGTAGTTTATTCTGGATGAATTTTACTGAATTTTGAATAACTGCTAAACCGTAAGAGATGCCAAAAACTTACTACACAAAAAATTTTGAGCACGTTAAAACACACAATTAATGTTATATACATTTTTTTCATGGAGTTCGTCGTTTTTGAGACATTACTTATTTTTGGTTTCTGCTATGAAAAACGTATACTTTTCTCATACAGGAATTTGTCGACTGCTGTGGATACAAACAAAGGAACTTCAGTGACATAGTAACCAGCTTTTGATTATCACTTTAACCTATGGTACGCCCTTATTTTGCTTCTACTTACAAGGAAGCAAGTAATATGGCTATTTCTGTTAATTTTTTACTGTTTAGCATGAAGTAAATAGAAGTATAAGCTTTTTAAGAATAATTTGTTGCACAGATGTAGAGAAAGTTATGTGAATGGTACACATCAGTTTTTTTTTAGGTCTCCTGACTAAAAAAAAAAGTTCCGATGTATTTCATTCACATTTCTCTACATCTCTGCAACAAATTATTGTTAGAAAACTTAAGCTTCTATTTACTTCGTGCTAATCCAGAAAAACAGCAGAAATAGTCTTATTACTTGCTTCCTTGTTAATAGAAGCAAAATAAGGGAGTACCATCAAAAGCTGGTTGCTATGTGACTGAAGTTCCTTTGTTTGTATGGAGAGAAGCGGACAAATTCCTGTATAAGAAAAGTATACGTTTTTTAAAACTGTAACCAATAAAAAGGAATATCTCAAAAACGACCAACTCCACGAAAAAAATGCACATGTCATTAATTGTGTTTTAGCGTGCTCTAAGAAGGTTCTTGTCTATCTTTTTCGGTTTACAAGTTATGCAAAAGTTCGTAAAATGCATCCAGAATAAAGTAGTCTTCAGAGGCTATTCTCAGGTGAGGTAAACATTTTTAATATACGATATTTTTAACTTTTTCATGCTAATCGAGATAAGTTGTATTGCTTGCTTCCTTGTAACTAGAAGCGATATAAGGAAATACACTAGACTAAAGCTGGTTGCTATGTGATTGAACTTTGAATGACCAGGAGAAATGTACGAGAAAAGTTTAAGTACTTTAAAATTAAAAACAATAACAAGAAATATCTCGGAGACTGTCAACCCAGGAAAAACATAAACATGACTTAAATTAAAATCATTGTTAATACAATTTTAACGAGGTATAATTTTATGTGTAGTAAGTTTTTGTCTATCTCTTGTGGTTTAACATTAAACAAAATTCAGCTAAATTCATCCAGAATAAGGAAGTCTTCAGGGGTATTCCCAGAAAATTGAAGATATACAGTTTATTTCTCCTGTAAATATACGGTATTTTAATTAAAATCGTAGGACCATTTTTAGAGAAAATCAAAATTTTCGACAATGTCTCCATGTAAAGGTTAGTTGTGGGTGGGGGAATATTCTTGGAAATCTTCGTGTCACGTCCTTGTAAGATAGTGTACTTCAATACAAATTTTGGTATTTTGCATACTTTTCGTTTTGAACTATAATGCCCACAGGCTCACACACATACGGACATGCACACACGTGCGCGCGCACGAACATTTTTCTAAAAATTATTTTTGTTTTTGATTCAGGGGCTCTCAAAATATATGTTTCTGTTGAAATCACAGTATCCTACTTTTTTATGGAATACAATACGTAACTTCTCTATGCACTAAGTAGGTTCATAGTACGTGTCGAGAGAGTAATAATCTTTTGTAAGAGATTTGTTTGTAGAACAGCTAGAGAAAGTCATGTGAATGCAATACATTAGAGCAATGTATATCATATTGGTTCGACCTGTATAAGTATGCATGATACGTTATACTCACTTAAGATGTCTAGAGAAAATAAAAATGCAGAAAAAACAAGGTTGACGAGTGAAATATGTATATGTGTGAATGACGGAAAATGCTGCTATATAGGTTTAATTAGTTGATGTTAATTTCCTTTACAGTATTTAATTAATTCTCCCAATTAACATAATTTAAACTTTGCTCTCATCCAATTAGCAGTATTGTGGTCTGGTGCTAACGAACACGAAACAGTGTCATTGGCTGAACAAATTAACTAAAATTTAATTATAAGGTAACTTAATGTAAAGTTGTTGTAGAATTTTAGAAACATTTTTAAAATCAATCAAGGAGTGATACAAGGTGTGCTTTATCATCTTTTTTTATTTAAATTTACATAAGACGATGTTCTAAACGAATGGGAAAGTATTAACTAATGAAGGAAGTTTAATCGAGAAAAAGGGCAGAATAAATGCCCTATTATTTGCGGACGATGTTCTACTTATGGGAGAACCAGAAAGATATTTACAAATAATAGCACATAAATGCCAACTGGTGGCCAACTTCAAAATATCAATAAACAAATAAACAATAGAATTTTAGGTAAATATGGAATAAGAATCAAAATAGTATTGCAGAATAACATAGTGGAACAAGTCACACATTTTAAGGGCATGATATTAGACATGAAAAAAGATCTTATGTATGCCATTCACATGACTGGCTCTACATCTCGGTAACATTATTTAAAAAGCTTATTCCCCAATTTACTTCTTGCTAATTGAGATAAACATTAGCAGAAATTGTCTTATTACTTGCTTTCTTGTAAGTAAAAGGGAAATGAGGGAATAAACTCGACTAAAGCGACAGTCAATTGTTTTAAAATCTGGTTGCTATGTGGATGAAATCCGTTTGTTTGCATTTCCAGGAGTTCAATAATTCCCGTATGTGAAAAGCTCAAGTATTTAAAAACAAAATCATGAGAAATATCTCAAAAATGGTAAAATCCATGAAAAAAAAAGTTATATGACGTAAATTATATGTTTTAGTGAGATCTACATTTAGTAAGTTTTTGTGTATTTCTTACGGTTTACCAATTACTTAAAATTCAGTCAGAATAAACATGTCTTCAGAGGTGTTGCCAAGAAAATTCAACATTGTCACATATCTTTAATATACGGTAGTCAATCAAAATCGTTAGTCATTTTTGAGAAAATAAACATTTTTGAAAATTTTTCCATATAAAGGGTAGTTTGGGGTAGGGAGATTTTTTACAAAATCTTCGTGCCTATCCTTCGAATATACTTAACTCAAGTACCAAGTTTGGTATTTTACGGACTTTTAGTTTTTGAGTTATTGTGTTCCGACACACTGACACACACATATGGACCTTTCTCTAAAAATGATTTTGAATACAAGGGACCTTAAAACATGTATTTCCGGTGAAATCTCGACATTTTGAGTGGAATAGAGTATTCCTTTAGTTCTCCACTACTTATAAGAAACTAATTAATAAGAATATTCTGCTAATGTATATTTCGATTAGCTTGGTGTAGAAAGAAGAGGTTTGTAGAGGAGCTAGAGAAAGTCATGTTGGTGTAACACATAAGATATTTGTAATAGTAATAAATAATTGTTTCTTCCACATTAGCTGTATGTAGGACAGGAGTTATTCAGTTTGGCTGATTCTACCAGATGGTCTTTGAACACGGATCTCCTGGTTTACGTCCTGTTGCTCTAACCTCTGAGCTACCGTGGTAAAATGCCGACACGGTATTACATTTTCCAATTTCCTAGTACACCACAAGCAGATCTCCAATTATTTTGAGATGACAATGTGGGCTTAGAATGTTGTAAGCACTTTAAGTCCCGGGCTTCATTGTTAAACCAATTATTAGGTCAATTAGTGTTAAGCTATTCTTTCAGACTAAGCGTGTGGAAGACAGAAGGTAAAAATGTAGAGTTAAATTGAAAAATTCAGTGTCATAGCTGAAATTTGAACCACGGCTCTCCTGATTTCCGTACATTTGCTCCACTAAGCTACCATGCCGACATAACATTGAATTTCCCAATTGACTCCCATGTCTCCGATAGCTAAATTTTTTGAGATGACATGCCTCAATTACGATATACTATGTCATAAGTACTTTAAAGCCCATACTTCAAGGATTAACCTATTAAGCCAATTAGTGTTAATTGTTTATTCTACATAAGGGATGTGCTAGACAGGTGGAAATGCAGAGTTAAATTGAAAAATGTAGTGTCATAGCTGGATTTGAACCACGGATTTTCTGGTTTCCGTACAGTTGCTCTAACCACTAACCTACCATGCCGACACAGTATTAAATTTACCAACTGACTCGCATGTTTCCCGGGATTTATTAACTTGATATCTCCTTGCGAAAAAACAGAATAAAATACTTAAGATATTAAATCGAAATTATTTGAGGTCTTCTTATGGTTACCGGAAAACATGCGACACAGCTCGTCTCCGGCCCGTGGTAGACGGGTTTTCATCGGGTACTCCAACGGTGCTCCATCTTCATTCCATGTATCATTAGTGTCATCGCCTGTGGTGCCGTAAGTAATAAAAACGGGCGTTAAACACTATAAATACATATACGAGTCACTTAGAAAATTTAATGCTGTGTCGGCATGGTAGCTTAGTGGTTAGAGCAACTGTACCGAAACCAGGACATCTGTGGTTCTAATCCCAGCTATGGCATTGAATCTTTCAGTCCAACTCTACCTTTCCAAGTAAATAATTGCCACTGTTAAGGTTCTAACCTATTTAATTATGTACAGTGTAACTTTGGAATGAACATGACAGGCACGAGTCTTAACACTTCGTGTTGCGTGAGGAAACCACGTTTAGAGTAATTCCTGTGTGTTTCTGCGCCTCTCGTAAATCTAGTGTTTACGCTTGGTTAATCCTCGTATCTAGAGCACAGACATGCAGTCCAGATAGACGGCTCAGAGAGAGAGAGAGAAGGGGAAACAGAGGACATTACAACGTGTGTTACCCACGCATATGCACGAAATGAGAGTTTTTATAACTTCATTGTGTTCACACATGCTAACTCAAGCATATTGCAACTAACCCTGTGGCCTTAATGAACGAACGTGTATGTAAGGGCTTGCTTCTTAAGCGACAGCTGATTGTTACACGTGGGTTAATGGACACATGTGCAGGCTGCAAGTTCTTTTGACACCATAGCTGTAGCTGTTATACGTGTGTGATATTTTTGATAGTGTAAAACGCCCGCTTTAACTACTTGTGGCACCGCAGGCGATGACACTGATGATACATGAATGAAGATGGAGCCCCGGTGGAATGCAATGGCGAGGGAAACCGGAGAACCCAGAGAAAACCCACCCCTGCGCCGCTTTGTCCACCAGAAATCTCGCATGCGGTCGCTTGAGATCGAACCCGGGCCGTCTAGGTGAGATGCGAGTGGTCTAACCACCCGGCCACGGCGCGGCCCATACGTGTGTATGTATGGTGTGTGTAGACACGTGTGGTTCTTTGACGTCGAAGCCCAGCATTGTTACACCTGAGTGAGTTTGTGACATCTGCGCGAGTGTCTACCTGAGATCGAAACCTCCACTCTTCAACCAGGGAGATATCAATCTCCGTGGGGTCTTTCGTTAGGAGTCTAAAAAGCCTCCCCCGCCTCGTCATGGGGACTTACGGGGACGGAAGTCGCTACCAAGGGAAGACTACCCAAAAAGCCTCGGTAGCGCCGGCAGAAATCTAGCATTCCGTCTACTAGCTAATCATGGGTATCGGGACCACTGCCACGTCGAGTGCAACACAATCTGAACAACTCCCTTACGGAAGGGGTTCAGATGTTCGGCCCGACTACTTCTGTCACAAGTACCACGGGGCTCAGGGTCCGCAGCACCCGCACAGGAGTAGCTGAAGAGGTCAGAACCTCCCCCCTACGGGAATTAGTTGTCCGGCCACCGCCGTGCCAGATAGAAGTAACTCGTGTTCGACCGTGCCATACACCAAAACAACTACTCTCCGTGAGAGAACTGTCAGAGAATTGGCGGAAGTTTTGGAAATAATGCTATGCCATACTGGACAGTCGCGAGGTAGGTAGGTTAAGCAATGCGTTTCGGACGGCTACATCATCGCTGGAAATGGAAAGAATTGGGAATATCCACTAGTATATCTCTGAATGTGACGTCGATATTTCGTAGCCAAGGCAAAAGAGCCATTACGTGGTAGGCGGATAATATTGGAAATGCTGTGCAACTATAAATGACCATAAATCACATGGGTCGAAAATAGTAATTCAGCGCCTCGACATCATAATAATAACAATAGCACTCCGTGTCGTTTCCCTCCATCTGCACAACCACTTTTTAAAGTGTTCACATTTTAGTCGTTTGCTCGAAATCCTTGCAAGTTTACCCTTTTCAGTTATTTTGCTTAAAAATTACTATCACTAACCACCTTTTTAAAAGTGCAAAATGGAACTGAATTAAATTTGTCTTCAGTTGCCTGCAGCACGAAGGATCCAAAGAAACTTCTCTGGTGGAGTATGTGATATCTAATCTAAGAGCTAGTAACAAAGAATGAAAAAAAAAAAAAAAAAAACTTCAAATCATTCCGACAATCGTTTCAAATTTATATACTAGTGAAACTTACAATTTATTGCCGTTATTTTAAAACTCTCCAAATTAGTTGCTAAAATCCATTTAAAATCTCCACAAATAAATCTTGGGCGCAAAAGGTACAATTCTGGCTCCAGGTGGAATTCATAAAACGCTGGCCGTGGTGACAAAGTCACTAAGTTGGTGACCCTGAGAAGCTTAGCCCCCTTTCCCTATAGAACGGTTTTTACATTTTATACATGAAATTCTGATACAATAAGTGGTGGAGCATTAAAAAAAACATAACTCGCGAAAAGTACACTTATATTTGAAATGCGTCATTATTTTGTCCATCGCTAAACTTTATTTTATGTACACTTTACAAAGAATCGGATGTGTTCCATTCACATGACTTTCAGTACATCTTTTACTTTGTGCTAAACGAGAAAAAAATAGCTGAATTAGTCTTATTACTTGCTTCCATGCTAGTAGAAGCGAAATAAGCGTGTACCATAGGTTAAAGTGACAGTCAAAAGCTGGTTGCTATGTGACTGAAGTTCCTTTGTCTCTATGGACAGGAGTTGACAAATTCCTGCATGAGAAAAGTATAGGTTTTTAAAGCTGAAATTTTGGTTTCAGCTCAAAAATGATCAACTCCACGAAAAAAGTATATATTATAAATTATGCGTTTTAATGTGCTCTACATTTTTTGTGGTAAGTTTTTGTTTATCTCTTACGATTTAGCAGTTATGCAAAATTCCGTAAAATTCATCCAGAATAAAGCAATCTTCAGAGGCTATTCCCAGAAAATTCAAGAGGTACATATTGTTTGTAAGGTAGTTTATCTTTAATATACGATATTTTAATCAAAATCGTCAGAGCCATTTTTGAGAAAACCAAAATTTTGGAAAAAAGTTCCATGTAAAGGGTAGTTGGGGGTGGGGTGATTTTCTTGAAAATATTCGTGTTGCATCCTTGCAAGATACCAAACTTAAATACTAAGTTTAGTATTTAACGGTCTTTTCGTTTTTAAACTATGCTGTCCACAGACGCACACAGAGACACACACGCACACACACACGGAACTTTTTCCAGAAATGATATTGTTGCGATTCCACACAGAATATTTGTTATTGAAACAACCGTAATAATTATATATTAACTGTGTAATATATTAAGTATATTAATACATAAATGTTACGTATATTTTAAACCAGTTACAAAATATTTTCCAGTTTGGGATATAGTGCCTTTTTCATGAAAATATACATGACATATCCTGTAGATTCTGAACTTACACAACAAATTTAATATTCAATCAAATTTTAGTTGTGCTTATCACAAAGACACACACATAGGCATACGTGCGCGCGAAACTTCCTTAAAAGAACTTTTGGAATCAGGGTTTTTTCAAAACGTGTATATCTGATGAAATCCACGACACTGCATTATTACATAGAATAGTGCTATTACTATTTGCACTTAAAAAGAGGGTTTTTGTAGAATTATTGGGCATTTATAATTCCAAACTTGTTGCTCTTTTGGCTTTAATATTTCTAATAAATGTTGAACTTGTATTTTTATATAGTTAAGCAAGAGGAAAATTAAAAATATGATGTGTTCCATTCATATGACTCTCTAAATCGTTGTAACAACTTATTGTTAAAAAATTAATCCTCTATCTACTTTATAATAATCGAGATAAAATTAGCAGATATTGTCTTAATTACTTGCTTCCTTATAAGTAGAAGGGAAACAAGGGAATGCACTAAGCCAAAATATTTTAAAAGCTGATTGCCATGTGGTTGAAAACCGTTTCTATGCAGGGCAAGTTTACAACTTTCCGTAACTTTCCGTGTGAGAAAAATTTAAGTATTTTAAATCTGAAACAAATAACTTGAAATATCTCAGAAGTGGCCAATTCCACGAAACAAACGTTTATGACATATATGTGTGTTTTAACGTCATCTGAATTTTTATATAGTAATTTTTGTCTATCTATTACGGTTTAGTAGTTACGCAATATTCAAACAAGTAAAGAGGTTTTTAGAGGCTATTCAAAATTTACATTTTATTTGCAACATAAATATCTTTAGTATACGGAATTTTAATTAAAATAGAGCCATTTTTGAGGAGACCAAAATGTTCGTTTTTTTCCTGTCGCATCCTTGGAAAATAATAAACTTAAATACAAGTTTGGTATTTTACCGATTTTTGGTTTTCGAATTATCGTGTTCGCAGACATACAGACACACCCAGATCTAATTCTTTTTTTAATACAGGGGACCTAAAATGTGTGTTTCCGGTAGCATCTCGGTGTCGAATTATAGGGTGAAATGCAATACCTTCTCTGTACACTATGTATCTACATAGCACGTGAAGAGAAAGTAGAAATAGGTAAGTTTTCATAAAATTCACTTACAGTGTTGTCTAGTTTCGTTGGTTTAAAGAATACAGCTTATTGATTTTTTCTACGTTCTAACTCATTTTTTTCGTAGTTTATGATAAAATAAATATCCATGGTGAAAGAAATGACCCAAAGCACTTGCGCCAAGTAAAACCATCACAATATAAAACTATTGTTGTTATATTTGTCGTAATGCTACATTTATACCAATATAAGTTCAATAATTTAAACCAGACTTTGTAAGAACCGGTATACTGGCAAAGAGCCGCTGTAGCGGTCTACCTCGTAAGCTCTTTAACCCTCTAGTTTGATTAAGGGCAAGAGCGGGATCGTACGGGCAAAGCCTCATAGATCTGATTTAATTGCATTGTAGTTTTCAGCATCAAACATTTCGAACAAAGATTTCTGGACTTATCAGTTTACCACTTCTTAGAACAAAATATGTCAATACATTCTTGTCATTAATATTTTTCTTTTAACCACTTACAGAATGAAGCATACGTTTTGATTATTAAATCTTTATATTCACTCTTCCAAGCCTTGTCTTTTCCACATCATTGGACACGTAATCTATAAATTTTTCCATAAGGAAATAAAAATAATTAATCTTGCTAACAATTATAAAACTAAAAGATATAAATAAATAATGTATTTATAAAATTCTGTCCCATAGTAAAAAATATGGGTGAATCACCTTATAAAACACTACATGTATCTTCGATAACACAATTCACTCGATATAAATATCCACATTTTAGTAAACACATTATAGAATCTTGCAAATTGAAAAATTCTCTCCTCGGTCCACATCAAATGTTTACCAAACTACGTGGCAAAATAATAATATGATTACATTAATTTCTAACACCCTTCTTTTTATTCACTCATTCATACAAGTGAATGGCCATTTGTTAAAAGGGCAGATGTCACATATTTTTAGTTTTTTTTTTTTTTTTTTTTACTTTTTCACTGATTATTAAACTACTTGGGTAGATACACCATTCTATGTTGAAAAGGCAGTATTATCATACCTGTGAGCACCTTAAAATGTAACTACTTTAACAATTATTTACTAACAGGACAGATGTCCTGGACATCGACCTTTTTAACAAATGTCTAGTATGGTTGAGTTGGCAACACAGGCCAACAATATTAAACTAATCGTTGTGCTTGGAGGGAATTGCATTGTTGTAGATTGTAAGTCTTGGAAAACATCATTAAGAATCACGAGTTCTTCAGATGAAGGTGAGTGTTCTCGTAGAGGAAAAAGAAAAGCCAACCCTCAAACTTACAAGAGAAGAAGTAAGAAGTTCTATGCTGCACTCACAGAAGAATTCCTGGATGAACAAAGAGGGCTCAATAACAATGTACTTTCCTTGTCATTCGATTACATGATGACCACTTCACTTCCAAAAGTTCCTGTCCAAGAACCTTTTTATCTCAGACATTAACGTATTCTGCATTCAGGATATAAAGAGAAGCAGAGCTGTGTGTTATTTATGTCACGAGGGAAGTGTGTTGTTCTTTGTGGGATTATTTACAAGATTGCGTACCTGCTCATATTGAAGAAATCTGTTTGTTCAGCTACAACTGTGCAGGACAAAATAAAAAGCACCCTCTTTCCAAGCTCCTCCTAGCATTAACTGACACAAAAAAATGTCAAAAGATCCAGCACATAGTTTCCTCCCTTGTGATCGTGAATTTAGTATTATGATATAATTTATTCTGTACATCAATTACGAGAATTTATTATTGGAGGTAGCACCACAAATAAAGTTATAGTTAAAGAAGTACATAGTTCCACTGAAAAGTTTAATTTCAAAGATTGGTGGACGCAGTTCTATAAGAGATCAGCTGTCTCCGTCGAAAGTTCATCAAAACCAAGATATGAGAGAATTCAGTTTGGTATCACTTCGTATATGGCTCAAGTGCACCTGCTTATGTTTTGGCAATGCCATTCATCAACAGTCTGGTGAAACATACATTCTATCTTAGCCTAAGAACTAATGTTGAACTACCAAAAAATATAAACTATCCTACTGGCAAGGTATCCTTATAAAAGGAAAAATTGGAGGACCATCGCAAAATTCTCCAGTATGTTAATGACAGTCACCGGGAATGTTATATGGACATTCTTATCAACGAAGAGGCAGCCGCTACAGAATGTCTAGCTGTAAATTATGAGAACTAAGGAAATTGTAATACTTGTTATGCATCTCTTTAACTCATAAGTTTAATCTTTAAGTAATTAATATTGATTTGTTGTTGTATAGATAATACAAAAACGATAAATAAACTTAACAGTGTCTTTTATTTGCAATATTTTCCAACATTTGTTAAAGGGGCAGAAGTCCGGAGTTTTAAAATGACAATAGAATTTAAAATTGTTAAATTTAGGAGATTTTAAGTCACTGGCCAAGATCAGAAAGCTTAATACTTTAGTTTGAATTAGGGAAGAAAATAAACTCGTAACATATTCATAGAAACAAGTTTTTTGTTAATACTGAAAATTTTAATCAATTGGACATCTGCCCTTTCAACAAATGACCATTCAAGTTGTATCACGGCATTTCGGCGCCATATTTAAAGTTGTTTATAGATCAGAGAATTTCTAGTTCGCGAATTATCTATCCAGAAGGTATTAACATCGGTTATAGATGGCACTATAAGACGAAATCACGACTTACGGACGTGAAAATGATGTATTTAGTCCAGAAAACTTTTCTTTCAAAATATCTGGTTCTTTCACGTGATAATTAATATTACGTGGAGCCAATTGTATCCATCACCCACCAGGGGCTTTAACCAGTAATTCTAGGTATTAGACGCTTCTTTTGTAAGGCCAATGGTTTCAGTTTTTGACTTAACATATAAATCATTCTAACCATTAAACATTTCATATAAATGCTCAAGGTAAGAGAAGAACAGTGTCTGCTCCAGTTTCCTTAGCAAAGAAAATATATTTTGTACAATTTTTGTGCTTCTATGTTATTAGCTAACCTTAAAATTAATATTTGTGGTAAAGGCTTCTGAGACAGCAAAGAAAAGTTGTAGAGTATTAGGGCGGTAAATGCTGCACCAACAGCAGTGAATTTTTTGTGATTGCAAGGTTTTGTGCCTTTTGTTTTGGCGCAGGATGTTATCCCTAGGGTTTACACTTTGTGTGGCGCAATGGAAAATTATCTCATTTGTATGTTGCAGAGAACTTGCGGCTTTACTGGTTTTTTCCGTAATTACGTAGTTGCTTGGAGACAATTCGATGAAGTTAGGTAAGTGGGTGAATAGTAGTTTCTAGAATACAAGACACAGCAAAAGGAGCGTTGAGAAAGAAACAGTAGTTTTTAAAATTAATTTTAGGGAATAAAAGGAATAAACCCGCTAAGCAGCAGCAGCAGCAGCAGTAGTAGTATTTATAGTAATAGTACTAGTATTTTAAGTGGATAGTATTACACCAATTGCATCCAAAAGCCACATGGGTTACGAGACCGTATATGCTTTCTAAAATAATTAATCTGACAATATTACCTACCGCTATTTCATATTCATAACATTTTGAATATACACACGCTACAAAAAAAAAAAAAAAAAAAAGGAAACTAACAAAAGAACGTGTATCTCCGTTGAAATCAGTATCGAATTTTGGGTGGAATGCACGATGTACATAGAACGGTAGAGAAAGTAAAAGTATTATGTTTGGATTCAAAAGACCCTAAAACGTCTATTTTCAATGAAATTTTGGTTTCCAATTTTAGGTGGAATGCAATGCCTTCTCTAATTAGGTATTATCACCCGGCGGAGGACGATGAATTTTTACGGGCGTAAAAATTCTTAAAGGGAAGTAAAGCCATTGGTCCCGTGTCGTAGATTTAGGACACGTAAAAGAACCTTAAGCCTGATAGAGAGGCCTCAGAGCAATATTAAACGGCTTTTCACGCCCAATTTAGAATGGGCCGCTGAGAACCACAGCAAATAACACGCCATTTCATTTCAGACACGGACCTTTCTCTAAAAGCCTTTTTTGGGTACAGGAGACCCTAAAACGTGAATTTCCGGTATCAAATTTTGGGGAGAATGTAATATCTGCTTAATACTTTATGTACATAGTACGTGTAGAAGAAGTAAAAATCCTTTTTTTTTTTACTCTCTCCAGCCCCATATGTACAATGTACAATGTAGAGAAGTATTGTATTCCACCCAAAAATTCGATACCTATATTTCACCGGAAATACATGTTTTAGGACCCCCTGTATCCAAAAATAGCATTTTCAGAAAAAGGTCCATGTATGTGTCGTGTGTCTTAAGTATTTAAGTTTAGTATCTTCCAGGGATGCGACACGAAGATTTTGAGAAAAATCCCCCACCCCAAACTACCCTTTACATGGAACTTTTTTCGAAAATTTTGATTTTCTTAAAAATGGCTCTAACAATTTTGATTAAAATATCATATATTAAAGATATTTACCTAACAAATAAAATGTATATCTTTAATTTTCTGGGAATAGCTTCTAAAGACATGTTTATTCTGGATGAATTTTGCTTAATTTGGCATAACTAGTAAACCGTAAGAGATAGACAAAAACGAACTATACAAAAAATTTGGGTCTTGTTAAAACACACAAGTTATGTCACATACATTTTTCTCGTGGAGCTTACCGTTTTCAGTTATTGGTTTCAGTTGTGAAGTACCTATACTTTTCTCTGACGGGAGTGTCCGTTTTTCTTTTGTTCTACTCCTGGCCAAGAAAAGAAGCGATTTGTAATGCCAATCGCATAACGACAGCTTTTAAAACATTTGACTATAGGTTTAGTCTAGTGTATTCCCTTATTTTCTTCCTACTTATACGGAACTAAAAAATGAGAACATTGTACTAATGAGTACCATGATTAGCAAATTGCAGAAAGAAGAAGAATCTTATGTATGAAGTTTTTAGAACATCTAGAGGAAGTCATGTGAGTGTAACACATCAGATTCTTTTTTTTTTATTCAGGAGACCCGAAAACGTCTATTTTCAATGAAATCTCGGTTCCAGTTTTTAGGTGCAATACAATACGCTCTATATCTAGTTACTATGCACGTGATAGAGAAAGTAAAAATGAAATTTTGTAGGTCCTTCAAATATGAAATGGGTCAAATATCCAACTTTTCAACTCGGAGCAAAGTTGCAATATGGAATTTTGCGGTGTGTTTTAGAACTTTTGCTACCTTAGATAAATGGTAGAGAAAGTAAACTTCAGCTGCAACTGGATAAAATAGCATAGGTACCAAGCTTCCATCTGCAGTTTGTTTCGGTTTTCATTAAGCAGAGTGCTTTTCTTGCTAGCGTATTATTTCATTACAACGAATGTAATATGCAATCGCAACAAATAGAGCACATCAAAATCTAGGGTTAAAGATGCAGTTTTCTTTCCCAGGCCAGACGCCATTAGCTGGAGAAAAGGAGCGAGCTGTTCACTCTCCATGAGATGAATTATTTAAAAGAGGAAGAGCACGTGGAATAGGCAGAGCAGGGAAAAGAGGGTAATTGATAAAGCATGTCGAAGCCAAATGCGCGCGATGAATTGCCAGAATGGCGGAGAAGTTATCCAGAGCGACTGGGGTGGGGAGGCAAGACATGTAAACCACCGCCCTATTCCTTCGTTCTTCAATCAAAGTATGACGTTTGCAGAGATTCACATCATCTGAAGAGTTGAGCGTGCTCCGAGTATATGGAACACACATTTCTTTCGGCTTCTACAGGATGAGACATCCAATATCGAAAAGAAAGAAATTTAGTTCACAACAAACGGAATAAAAGACCGTTAAAACTGCCTCCGTGGTCGAGCGGTTAGCAAGGTGACTTCTCCCCTGGAGATCCCGGATTCGATTCCCGGCTGGGGCGGGGAATGTTTCTTTATCCAGAATTATTCCCTAACCCCCACAGAGCCTGGAAGTAAGAATTGAGAATGAATGTATGTGTGTTTATTAATAAAAAGATATGATGTGTTATACTCACATGACTTTCTCCAGCTGTTCTACAAAATTTTTACGTAAGATTATTCTTCTTTCTACACAATGCTAATCGAGATAATCATTAGCAGAAGTTCGTATTACTAAGCAGGAAGAAAATAAGGGAATACACTAGGCTAAACGGATAGTCAAATGTTTTAAAAGGTGTCGTTATGCGAATTTGCTTCTTTGCTTGGTCAGGAGTAGAACAAAAGAAAAATGGACACTTACTGTCTGAGAAAAATATAAGTATTTCATAACTAAAACCAATAACAAGGAATATCTCGGAAACGATTGCCTCCACAACGAAAATGTAATGACATAATTCTGTGTTTTTTGATCAGTAAGTTTTTGTCTATCTCTTACGGTTTACCAGTTATGCAAAATTAAATAAATATCATTCAGAATAAAGAGGCTATTCCCAGAAAATTCAAGATATACCTTTTATTTGGTATGTAAATATCTTAAATATAAGAAATTTCTATCAAAATCGTTAGTCATTTTTGAGAAAATCAAATTTTTCAAAAAATGTTTTCCATGTAAAGGGTAGTTTTGGTTGAAGGGATTTTTCTAAAATCTTCGTGCTGCATCCTCAAATTTAAATATCAAGTTTGGTTTTTAACTGTATTTTCGTTTTTGAGCTATTCTGTCCACAGACACACACACACACACACACACACGAATATTTTTCTAAAATTTTTTTTTATTATTCGGGGATCTCAAAACATGTATTTCGGTAACGAATTTTAGGTGCAATGCAATACCTTCTGTATACATTATGTACACTGTACATATAGAGAAAGTTGTTACAGCTGTTGGTGTAAACTGTTGTATATGCTTTTTAAATTTGTAATAAAAAACCTGATGTGTTCCATTCAGATGACTTTCTCTACTTCTGTGTAACAAATTATTGTTAATAAGCTTATTCTTCTATTTACTGCATGCTAGTTGAGAAAAACTTAGCAGAAAGAGTATATTACTTGCTTCCATGTAAGTAAATATGGGAGTAACATAGGTTAAAGTGAAGTCAAAAGCTGATTACTAGGTGACCGAAGTTCCTTTGTTTATATGGACACGAGTTGACAAATTCCTGTATGAGAAAAGTACAAGTTTTTCAAAGCCAAAACAAACACAAGGAATATCTCAAAAATGATCAAGTCCTCGAAAAAATGTATATAACATAAATTGTGTGTTTTAACGTGCTCTACATTTTTTGTATGGTAAGTTTTTGTCCATTTCTTACGGTGTACCAGTTAAGCAAAATTTCGTAAAATTTATCCAGAATAAAGTAATCTTCAGAGGCTATTCCCAGAAAATTCAAGATATACATATTCTTTGTCAGGTAAATATCTTTAATATATTTTAATCAAAATCGTTAGAGCCATTTTTGGGAAAATCAGAATTTTCGAAAAAAGTTCCATGTAAAGGGTATTTGGGGGTGGGGGGATTTTCCTTAAAATCTTCGTGTCGCATCCTTGGAAGATACCAAACTTAAATACCAAGTTTAGTATTTAACGGTCTTTTCGTTTTTGAACTATGCTGTCCACAGTCACACAGACCCACACACACACACATACACACGAACCTTTTTCCAAAAATGCTTTTTTTTGGATTCAGGGGACCCCAAAACATATATTTCCGGTGAAATTTCGGTATCGAATTTTTGGGTGCATTACAATACCTTCTCTATCCCTATGTCACTGTATATATGGGGCTAGAGAAAGTAAAAATGCGATAAAAAGTTTGACGTAGCTTTAATGTGACCACTATGTGATCATGGGTTTTATCACTTTCTGTAACACAAAAATGTGATAGTTCAATTTAGGCCTTAAAGCTTGTGAAGGCCTAAGCTCTCACGTTATCTTTTCACTCTGAGGGCCAGTGACCTCACAAAGTTGTTTAAGCTCTTTGCGGATCCCATTTTCTCAATACAGCGTTAGTCATTAAGTATCTAAATCTCACATCACTTTACATAAGATTTGTGTGCAAGAAATCCTTACATAAGATTTGTGTGCAAGAAATCCTTGATCTGCTACTGGGGATTTTATGGCTACGTAAAAACTCTGCTTGGTTGATTGGCAGCTTCGTCTGAGTGCTTCCGAATATATATTATGAGTATTTATATACAAAACCAGTAGAAAAATGGTAATTAAGGCTATCATAATAACTCCCCAGTTGTTGATCTAAATATTGGCTGCCCAATACATTCAACATTTTAATGACATCATTAGATAAATAGATAAGTTCATCTGCCAGAATAAATTACATTGTCTAGCAACGTCAATTACAAGTAATATAAAAACAATTGCCATTATCATAAAATTCATCCAGACAATAAAATGAATTTAAAATCAAAGTACACTTTACTGACCTCTTAAAAGATTTAATAGAGAGAGCTTTAGTGCTATTACTAAGTCTGTTAAATAGATTTAATGATTTTGTTTCAAAGGAATTTTGACTCTTAATATATTTACATCTATTTATGTAAATGTTGGAACTAGTTCACGTGTGATGAAGGTGAATTTCGGAACATACATGGCATTTATGAATATTTTGTTAGTAAATAAGAGGCAGTGGAACACAAACAATGAAGTCAAGGTTAAAACACCCAACTTAACAAATAAAAGTTTAAAAGAGTTCTGGGGACAACACCACATAAAATTCGAATTGGATTTTTCTGTGATAAAAGTACACAGGTACTTCATAATGCCTTCTGCTATGCTATATACATGCTATGCTTTTATATATTTTAAGTTTTCTGAGTTTTTAATAAAAACATGTTCTGAATTGTACAATATTTCATGTAATTCATAATAGGAAATGAACGGCTTTGCTGTAGCTACTGAACACGTACATCTGCCATTTTATTTTTTAATCACAGATATGATCAGGTATGTCAGAAGTATGTCAAAGCTAAATGTGATCAAATACGCTATATCATACACAAAAAGTATCTGTTACAGAATGTGATAAAATCTTTGATCACATTAAGTGATCACATTTAAAGTTGTTAAGTACATTACACTCTCAATATTTGATCACATCTCTTATCACAGGTTTAAAATTCTCATATGTTCCCTTCACATGACTTTCTCTAGCTGTTCTACAAACAAACGTTTCTTGCAAAATATTAATATTTTATCTACATCATGCTAATCAAGGTAAATCTTAAAATAAATGGTCTTAACATTTGCTTCTTTGTAAATAGAAGAGAAATAAGACATAACACGAGGCTAAATGAATATTAAAATATTTTAGAGGCTGGTTGCTATGTAATACAATTCAAATACGGTTCTATGTGCATGACCAAAAGTAAAACAAAAGATATATTAAACGAAGGTAACTTCCTGTTTCAGAAAATTTTAAAATTGAAACCAGAAACAAGGAATATATTGGAAACAGTTAACTCTACAAAGTCAAAAAACAAAACAAAAAAGATATAAGATATGAATTGTGCGTTTAAAGATCTGTCTATCTCTTATGGTATACCAGCTATGCAACATGCATTCACATTGGAGAGGTCTTTAGAGGATATTATTATAAAAATCGGGATATATTTTATTACTTTCTTTTCACGTATTATATACATAGTTAATAGAGAAGGAATTGTATTCCACCCAAAAATTTAAAATCGATATTTCACCGGAAATACATGTCTGAATCAAAAAAAAAACAAAAAAAAACACTTTTGTATAAAAATGTTCGTGTGTGTGTGTGTGTGTGTGCGTGTGTGTGTGGGTAGCATAACTCAATAACATAAAAACCCCAACTACCTCTTACATGGAAAACAAGTGGTTCTTTATTGGAATTCTTCTCACCAACAAATTTCCAGCAATGAGAAAGCAGACGAGGCAGCCAAACTGCTGTTCTGAAACCTGTTTGTAACACTGACATTCCAGCGCGCCATTCAGACTTCTCTATTTACATCCGTACTAAAATCAACAGTGCTTGGGAAACTCAATGGTCTCAACATCAAGGAACTAAACTACACTCAGAGGATACTCCACCGCTGTTTACTGCTTTAAAAACCTAAAAGGAAACATAAAACCATCACCACTCGTCTGAGAATTGGCCACAAAACAATTACCAATGCCTACCTTATCACCAGAGATTTCCAACTTCCATGTACAAGGACCGTTTTCTTTTCAACCTCCGATAGGCCGTAAATAAAAGACAAGTTCATAGAAAACAATAATTTTATTACTAAAAATGTTGTACACGTATGTTTACTTTTCAACAACTCACCGAAAAGATTGATACCTTTATCGTACCTGTGCACAAGCTTTGCAATACCCGCTTCAAAACATGTTGCCACCAATGATTTCAAATGAGTATTGATGTTGTTTTGAAGATCTTTGGTTTGAAAGTGCTGCCCTCCTAGCCACGTCTACAGTTCAGGGAAAACGTGAAAGTCGCTGGGTGCCAGGTCAGGACTGTACCGCGGATGATCGAAAATATTCCATTGAAATTGTTCAAGGAACCGATGGGCTGTTCCAGGAGTGTGTGGACGAGTGTTGTCATGGATCACACAATTCCTGAAGTCAGCATTCCTCTTCGTTTGTTTTCAATGGCTCTCTGCAAACGCGTAAATTACGAAGATCTTCAAAACAACGTCAATGCTCATTTGAAATCATTGGCGGTAACATTTTTTGAAGCGGGCATTGCAAATTTTGTGCACAGGTACGATAAATGTCTCAATCTTTTCGGTGATTATGTTGAAAAGTAATCATAAGAGTGCATCATTTTTAGTAATAAACTAATTGTTTTCTATGAACTTGTCTCTTATTTATAGCCTATCGGAGGTTGAAAAAAAAAACGGCACTCGCATAGCTTGCAATACTCCACTGACACTGTCTCGCATACTTTCAGAATGTGGCTGTTATGATCCTCAAGAGGCTAAAGTACAAAATCATTCGTGATATAAAAGTGCTAAATAACGAAACCATGTATAAGAATCTGATGTGTTCCATTCATATGACTTTCTCTACATCTCTGTAACAAATTATTTCTAAAAAAATGTATGCTTCCTTTTACTTCATGCTAATCGATAAACAATTAGCAGAAATAGTCTTATTACTTGGTTCCATGCAAGTAGAAGGGAAATAAGGGAGTATCATAGGTTAGAGTGATAATCAAAAGATGATTGATATGTGACTGAAGATCTTTTGTTTTTAAGGACAGAAGTTGACAAATTCCCGTATAAGAAAAGTATAGTTTTCTTAAAACCGAAACTAATAACCAGTATAAAAAATCTGATGTGTACCATTCACATGACTTTCTCTATATCCCTGCAACAAATAATTCTTAAAAAGCTTATACTTCTATTTACTTTATACTAATCAGAAAAAATAGCAGAAATAGTCTAATTACTCGCTTCCTTGTAAGTAGAAGTGAAATAAGGGACAACCGTAGGTTAAAGTGATAGTCAAAAGCTTGTTGCTATGTCAATGAAGTTCCTTTGTTTATATGGATAGGAGCTGAAAAGTTCCAGTATGAGAAAAGTATACGTTTTTCATAGCAGAAAGCAAAAATAAGGAATGTCACAAAAACGACGAACTCCACGAAAAAATGTATATAACATAAATTGTGTGCTTTAATGTGTTCTACATTTTTTGTGTAGTAAGTTTTTGTCCATCTCCTACGGTTTAGCAGTTATTCAAAATTTAGTAAAATTCATCCAGAATAAACTACTCTTCAGAGGCTATTCCCAGAAAATTCAAGATATACATTTTATTTGTCAGGTAAATATGTTTAATATACGAAATTTTAATCAAAATCGTTAGAGAAATTTTTGAGAAAATCAAAAATTTCGAAAAAAGTTCCATGTAAAGGATAGTTGGGGGTGTGGGGATTTTTCTCAAAATCTTCGTGTCGCATCTCTGGAAGATACTAAACTTTAATACCAAGTTTGGTATTTTACCGACTTTTCGTTTTTGAGTTATCGTGCTCACAGGCACACGGACACACACACGGACCTTTTTGTGAAAATGCCTTTTTTGGATATTGGGTACCCTAAAACATATATTTCCGGTGAAATCTCGGTATCGAATTTTTGGGTGGAGTGTAATACTTTCCCTATACACTATGTACATAGTGCGTATGGGGAAAGTAAAAAACCACAAATTCCATGAAAAAAGTGTATATAACATAAATTGTGTCCTTTAATGTGCCCAACATTTTCTGTTACGTAATTTTTGTATATCTCTTACGGTTTGCCAGTTATACAAAATTCGTAAAATTCATCCAGAGCAAAGTAGTCTTCAGAAGATATTCCCATAAAATTTAAGATATACATTTTATTTGTGAGGTAAATATCTTTAATATACCATATTTTAATCAAAATTGTTAGAGCCATGTTTAGAAAATCAAAAATGTTCCATGTAAAGGGCAATTGGGGTGGAGAATTTTGTTGAAAATCTTCGTGTCGTATCCTTGGAAGATACTGAGTTGAAATACCAAGTTTGGTATTTAACGGACTTTTCGTTTCTGAGATGTGCTGTCCACAGACACACACACACATACACATGGGCCTTTTTCCAAAAATTAATTTTTGGATTCGGGGGGACCCAAAACATGTATTTCCGATGAAATTTCGGTATCGAAGTTTTGGGTGAAACACAATAACTTCTCTATACACTATGTATATAATACTTGTAGAGAAAGTAAAAAAGGATTTTTAGAAAAATGTCCGTATGTGTACGTGTCTGTGTGTGTTGTGCGTGCAGCGTATCTCAAAAGGAAAATACCATTAAATACCAAACATGGAAGATACGAAGATTTTCAAGAAAATTCCCCACCAAAAACTGGAAAAATTTACTGGAAAAATTTCGAAAATTTTGATTTTCTCAAAAATTGCTCTAACGATTTTAATTAAAATATTTTATGTTAAACATATTTACAAGACAAATAAAATGTATATCTGCAATTTTCTGCGCATAGCCTCTGAAGACATGTTTATTCGGGATGAATTTTAGGAAATTTTGTATAACTGGCAAACCGTAACAGCTAGACCAAAACTTACAGGATAGAAAATGTAGAGCTCGTCAAAACACACAGTTTGTTATATGCATTTTTTGCGCGAAATGTATCGTTTTTAAGATATTCTATGTTATTGATTTCAGCTTTAAAAAACGTATACTTTTCTCTTACGGGAATCTATCAACTGCGTCCAGAGAGACGAAGATAGTTCAATCACATAGTAACCAGCTTCTGTCTATACTTTAATCTATGCTACTCCCTCTTATTTCCCTTCTACTCACAAGGAAGCAAGTAATAAGACTATATCTGCTACTTTTTTTTCTGGATTAGCATGAAGTAAATAGAAAAAAAAAAAAAAAAGAACAACTGAAGTGCTCCATTCACTCACTTTCTCTATAACAAATTATTAACAGTAAGCTTATTCTTCTATTTCGTGCTAAAACATTAGCAGAAACATTCGCATTATGTAGTTCCTTATAATTAGAGGTAACATAATGTAATACACTAGACCAAATGTCTTAAAATATAGTTGCTATGGTATTGAAAGCAGTTTCTTTGCGTGGTCAAGCTTTTACTAGTTCCCGTATGAGAAAAGTAAGTATGTTAAAATTGAAACCAATAAGAAGGAACATCTCAAACACGATGACATAAATTGTGTCTTTTATCGAGCTTTACATTTTTTGTGTAGTAAGTTTTTGTCAAAGTCTTACGGTTTATCAGTTATGGAAAATTCAATAAAAATCATCCAGGATAAAACGACTTCAGAGGCTATTCCCAGAAAATTCAAGATATGCATTATATTTGTAATGTTAACATCTTGAATATAAGACATTTCAATCACAATCGTTAGAGCCATTTTTTAGAAAATCAAAATTTTCGAAAAATTGTCCATGTAAAGCGCTTTTGGAGTGTGATTTTCTTGAGAATGTTTGCTTGTATCCTTGGAAGATACCAAACTTAAATACCAAGTTTGGTATTCAACGGTATTTTCGTTTTTAACTATGCTGACCATACACACACACACACACACACTGACATATTTCTAAAAATGTTCTTTTTTGTATTCAGGGGGACTCAAAACATGTATTTCCGGTGATATCTTGGTATCAAACTTTTAGGTGCATTACAACACCTTCTAAATATATTATGTACATAGTACGTGTAGAGAAACTAGAAATGTTATGGTTTTTAAAAGCCATCAATATCTACAGTTTAATCTAATATTGTAACATACATTAACATAGATTTTATTTACTTTAACTCACAGAACTGTAAGCAATACATATAGATCGCTAAGTTGTTATTATTCTACATTAATTTCATAAGATATGTCATTGATATTTACATTTTTTTTATTCATTGTTACCTTTTTGCCAACATAATGTTAACACAATTTGTATTGTACTCCAATGTATTTTTATAACCATCCTGTAATAATTATTATCACAAGGCATTAATGTTACAGACTGATACGAGTCAAAGTGAGAAAAATAAATATTTCACAATCATATTGATAGCTTTCTCTTAATTTAATTAATTTAGCAAAAACTATCAATATCCTTTGTGTCACCCAAGAGAGTAACTCGTAGCATGCCAATGGATTCTCTTTTATAAATGCTTTCGAACTACAGAATGTTGTGCAGTAAAAGCCACGGAAGGATGGAGACAGTTTGGCAACGTTGCAAGGCCATGTGTCTTGCGCTCTTTGCCTGCTGCATTAAAACCTATTTTATGATGCCGATAAGTAAATGGAGCACTCGTAAATTTGTAGTCTAAAATACCCTTAAGAGCAACTGCATTACATCTTCTCAGAATCCTATATGTGTACCATACCATCGGCAAAACAGCATTCTTTTCATTGTCCATAACCTTTCCTTTATTGCTGGTTTTACTGACCATGAAAGTTTTACATTTCATGGGCGATTGCAAGGCATGTTGTGTAAACTTCGGGATATGAAAGGTTATAACCAGTCTTATTTCACATCAAATGAACGTAAAGGACGAAAAAAAATCTGATGTCAGATCACATGTCTTTCCCTATATCTCTGTAATAAATCATTGTTAAAAAGCTTATTCTTCTATTTACTTAATGCTAATTAAGAAAAAATTAGCAGAAATAATCTTATTTCTTGTTTCCTTGTAAATAGAAAAGAAATAAGGGAGTACCATAGGTTAAAGTGATAGTCAAAAGCTGGTTGCTATGTAACTGAAGTTTCTTTGTTTGCATGGATAGGAGTTGACAAATTCCTGTAGGTATGAGAAAATTTGTTTAAAGCTGAAACAAAAACAAGGAATATCTCAAAAATACTCAACTCCACGAAAATAATGTAGGCATATAACATAATGCAAAATTCCATAAAATTCATCCAGAATAAAGTAGTCTTCGGAGGTTATTCCCAGAAAATTAAGATATACATTTTATTTGTCAGACAAATACCTTTAATATACGATATTTTAACCAAAATCGTTAACGCAATTTTTGAGAAAATAAAAATTTTCTAAAAAAAGTTCCATGTAAAGGGTAGCTTGGGGAGGGGAGTTTTCCTCAAAATCTTCGTGTCGCATTCTTGAAAGATACTAAAACTTAAATACCAAGTTTGGTATTTTACCGACTTTTCGTTTTTGAGTTATCGTGTTCACAGACACACTGACTTAAGGACACACACACACACACAAACTCACACACACGGACCTTTTTCTGAAAATGATTTTTTTGGATACAGAGGACCCTAAAACATATATTTCCGGTGAAATCTCGGTATTGAATTTTTGGGTAGAGTGCAATAGGTACGTGTAGAGAAAGTAAAAATAGAAGACTTTTAAAAATACATGTTACAACTAGGCTCGGAGTTTTAGGTTTTGGTTATATTTACTTTCTCTAGCACGCATATACATACAATGTACGTGTAGCTAGAAAAGATATTGTATTCCATTCAAAAATTATACTACGAGCTCACCGAAAATATATGTTTTGAAACCTCTGAGACCAAAAAGGCATTTTTACATTTATACCGTATGTAAATAGTAGATAGAGAAGCTATTGTGTTCCACCCAAAAATTTGATACCAAGATTTCAATATGTTTTGAGATCCCCTAAGTCCGAAAAAAGCATTTTAGAAAATATTCGGTTGCGTTTCTGTGGATAGTACAGCTCAAAAACGAAAATTCCATTCAACAGCAAACTTAATACTTAAGCTCAATGTCTTCCTGGCGTGCGACACGAAAATTTCCAAGAAAATCGCCCCACGCCAAACTACCCTTTATATGGAAAAAATGTCTCAAAATGACCCTAATGCTTTTGATCAAAATACTACTTTATTCTACATGAATTTTGGAGAATTTTGCATAACTGCTAAACCGCAAAATATGGACAAAAGCCCAACACACAAAAAATATAGAGCACGTTAAAACACACAATTAATACTATATACTCTTTTTTCGTGTAGTTGATCGTTTTTGAGTCTTTCCTTGGTTTTGGTTTCAGCTTTAAAAAACTTATACTTTTCTCATACAGGAATTTGTCAACTCCTGTCCATGCAAATAAAGGAACTTCAGTCACATAGCAACCAGCTTTTGACTATTACTTTAACCTATGGAACTCCCTTATTTCGCTTCTACTTACAAGGAAGCAAGCAATAAGACTATTTCTGCTAATTTTTTCTCGATTAGTATGAAGTAAATAGAGGCAAAAGCTTTTTAATAATAATTTGTTTCACAGATTCAGAGACGTAATATTTTGGGTCTTCCAAAAAGTAATGTACGCATCGTGCACAAATTTTGATTAATTGCCATAATAAAACTAATTAATTATTTTTAAATACAAAATGATTAAAGATATCTGCAGAGACTCAAATCCTTTGGTTTATTGTATCATAGCAGCATGTAAAAAAACATTTCAAAAAGATTATTTGAAAAATGCAAGACTTAGAAATTTCAGTTTAAGGTACCCTTAATCAAAAGCGTTAAGGTAATTTTTGAGAAATCAACATTTTTTAAATTTTTCCATGTAAAGGGTAGTTTAAGGTGGGGCGATTTTCTTGAAAATCTTCATGTCGCATCCCTTTTTTTTTGTAGTGTTTAACGCCCATTTTAACTACTTACGGCACCGCAGGCGGTGACACTGATGATACATGAATGAAGATAAAAAGAATGTAAATGGTGTGTTATTTATGGACGCTCTTTAACTACTGTAGTTCTCAGCGTCCCATTCTAAATTGGGCGTGAAAGATCGCTTAATTTTGCTGAGAGGCTTCTCTTATCAGGCCTGAGGTTCTTTTACGTGCCGGAAATCTACAACACGGGACCAGCGGCTTTACTTCCCTTCCGAAGGAAGCCATTCTAAGGATTTTTACACCCGAAAAAATCCATCGTCCTCCGCCGGGTTTGAACCCGCGATCTTGGGTATATGAAGTCAACATGGTAACCATTACACCACGGAGGGCGACTATGAATGAAGATGGAGCAACGGTGGAATGCGATGGCGGGAGAAACCGGAGAACCCGGAGAAAACCCGCCCTAGTGCCGCTTTGTCCACCACAAATTTCATATGCGGTTGTTTGGGATCGAACCCGGGCCCTCTAAGTGAGAAGCGAGTGGTCTAACCACTCAGCCACGGCGCGGCCTTCGCATCCCTGGAAGATGCTAAACTTCTATACCAGGTTTGGTATTTTACTGAGTCATTGTGTCCATAGAAACACGGACACACTTTCACACGGATCTTTATATTCTTTTTTGGATACCGGGGACCCTAAAACGTATATTTTCGGCGAAATTAATTTATGGAATTTTTGGGTGGAAATTAATACATTTTACATACGGGGCTATAGAAAGTTCTTTTTTTTTTTTTTTTTTTTTTGTTACAGCGGACTGTTTTTTGGTTACTTTCTATTTCAGGTGAAATCTCGGTATCTAATTTTTGGTGGAATGCAGTGTATTCTCTATACACTATTTATATAGTACATGTATAGAAAGTAAAATTGCAATCGAAATATTTAATATCTTGATATTTCAGATAAAGCGTTTTCCATTACTATGTATTCTAAATGACACGCTGACAGGCTCTCTGTTCAAATTAATACTGACAGTTCATTTAATGGCAGTAAGCCAGCGGGGTAGGCACGCACGTTATCGCTGCAGTGATTTGCAGACAGATAAAGGGAGCATTACTGCTTGTCTCCTCATTCGGCGTTTATGCTGCGTGCGTGCGTGCGTGCGTGCGTGCGTATTCATCCGCGGCGAGAGTGACATGGCGGTCCTGAAGATGTCAACGTTAATCACAGCTGCTTTAGGGCTTTCTACCCAATCAACCACATTAAAGCGCTCCAATAATTACGCGAAAGCTTCACTATCTCCGTTCAAACAGCATACCAGCACATATTAAATGATAATCGTGTACAAGAAGTTTAATAATGCTTTTTAAATAAAATACAGTTCCGGCGGCTTGTCAGGGCTCCGGCGCTGTACACCTTTTGCTCTTTTTTACTTTCTCTATACGTACTATGTGCATAGTGTATAGATTAGGTATTACATTGTACCCAAAAATTCGATACCGAGATTTCACCGGAAATATGTTTTGAGACCCCCTGAACCCAAAAAAACATTTTAGAAACATGCCCGTGTATATGCCTGTCTGTGTGTGTGTGTCTGTGTGCAGCATAGCTCAAAAACGAAAAAAACCGTTAAAAACCAAACTTGGTATTTAAGTTTGGTATCTTCCAAGGATGCGACAAAAAGATTTTCAAGAAAATCCCCCCACCCCAAACTACCGTTTACATGGAACTTTTTGTCGCCCTCCGTGGTGTAATGGTTACCATGCTAACTTCATATACCCAAGGTCGCGGGTTCAAACCCGGCAGAGGACGATGCATTTTTTTCGGGCGTAAAAATCCTTAGCATGGCTTCCTTCAAAAGGGAAGTAAAGCTGTGGGTCCCGTGTAGTAGATTTACGGCACGTAAAAGAACCTCAAGCCTGATAAGAGAGGCCTCTGAGCATAATTAAGCGATCTTTCCCGCCCAATATAGAATGGGACGCTGAGAACCAAAGCAGTTAAAGAGCGTCCATAAATAACAGGCCATTTCATTTTACATGGAAATTTTTTCGAAAATTTTGATTTTCTAAAACCTGGCCCTAACGATTTTGATTATAATCCCATATATTACTGACATTTACATACCAAATAAAATGTATATCTTGAATATTCTGGGAATAGCCTCTGAAGACCTCTTTATTCTGGATGAATTTTGCCGAATTTTGCTTAACTGCTAAACGGCAAGAGATAGAAAAACGCTTACTACACAGAAAACCTAGAGCACGTTAAAACACACAATTTATGTTATACAAATATTTTTCGTGAAGTTGAACGTTTTTTAATTATTCGGGGTTTTTTATTTCACCTTTCAAAAAGTTATATTTTTTTATACAGGAATTTGTCAACTCCTGTCCATGCAAACAAAAGAACTTCCGTCACATAGCAACCAGCCTTTGACTATCACTTTAACCTATGGTACACCCTTATTTCGCTTCTACTTAAAAGGAAGCAAGTAATAAGACTATTTCTGACATGTTTTTTCTCGATTAGCAAGAAATAAATAGAAGCACAAGCTTTTTAACAACAATTTGTTGCAGAGATGTATAGAAAGTCATGTGAATGGAACACATTAAGATGTTTTTTCCTGTTTTCTATATTTCCTCAGTTGACCTATTAATGTTTAACGTTTTCCTTTTACATGTACATACAGAGACATATACACAGAATATACCTTGCCCACGATCCTGTGCACCACGAAGCGCCAAAGCGAGCGCGCCCACCGGGATCGGCATGCTTTAAAGAGCTACAGTGATGAGTTAGCGCGGTGGTAGCGCAGCTGCTTACCAAGCGGGAGACCTGGGTTCGATCCCCAGTACTGGCATGGGGATTTATCCCTCGCTGGGAGACCTGGCCCAGGGTGCACTCAGCCTCGTAAAGTCCCTGGGGGGCCAATTGAGGAGCTACTTGATGGACAAGTAGCGGCTCCAGGTCGTGAGGACCGCATTAACCGGCCGAGGCGCTTACCACGTCTCACCCTCCAATACTGCACCCCATCCATGACGTCTATAGTGGACCGAGGTGGGGGACGCAGCGGCCGGGCGGTAGACCAAGGTTCCCCGTGAGCTGTCGTGCCATGGAGTCAAGTGATGTGTTAGCAAGATAAGAAGGGGGCTGTTATTTTCAGCATTAAAAATCTTATATGTTCCCTTCACAAAACTTTACATCTCTGTAATAATTTATTGTTAATAAGCTTATTCTTCTGTTTCATACTAAAACAGCAGAAACGGTCTTTTTTTTATTTTTATTTATTTATTTATTTTTTTTTTTTTTTTTGTAAGTTAATGTCCTTTAACCTGGTTGGTCATATCGGACAATGAATGAAATTGGCGAATTGATGCTCAAATGATCTTGTGGTCCATGGAGCTTAAAGTTACTCGACATTCGTCTTCTCAGGATAAGGGAAAACCTCGAAAAAAACCTTATCCGGGCAACTCACCCTAAGCGAGATTCGAGCTCACGACCTTTTGAATGTGAAGCAGACACGCTACCATCCCACTACCCAGGTGAGTGATGGTCTTATTGTTAAGTTCCTTAAAAGTAGGAGGGAAATAAGGGAATACACTAGTCTAAATCGATAGTCAAATGTTTTAAAATATAGTTGCTATGGGATTGAAATCCGCTTCTTTGCGTGGCCAGTAGCTGACAAGTTCCTGTATGAGAAAAGTTTAAGTATTTTAATACTGAAATCAATATCAAGGAATATCTCGAAAACGGCCAACTCCACGAAAAAAATGTATGTGACATAAATTATGTGTTTTATCGTGATCTATATTTTTTTGGTTATAAGCTTTTGTTTAACTCTTAAGGTTTACCAGCAATACAAAATTCAATAAAAATTATCCAAAATAAAACGGTAAAAGGCTATTTACAGAACATTCAAGACATGCATTTTATGTCATGTAAATATCTTAAAAGTAAGAGATTTTAATCAAAATCCTTAGAACCATTTTTGAGAAAATAAAAATTTTCGATTTTTTTCAATGTAAAGGATAGATGGCAGTGGGGAGATTTTCTTGAAAATCTACTCGTCGTACTCTTGGAAGGTACCAAGTTTGGTAAACATTAGCAGAAATGGTCGTTCCTTGTAAGTAGAAGCGAAATCAGGGAACACACTAGGCTAAAGCGATAATCAATTACTTTAATAGCTGGTTGCTATGCTATTACAATTCTTTTCTTTGCATTGTGAGGAGTTGGGAAGTTCCCTCATGAGAAAAGTTGAAGTATTTAAAACTGAAACCAATAACATAGAATACCTCGGAAATAGTCAACTCCACGAAAATCTGTATATGTCATATATCATATATTTTAACAAGATCTCCATTTTTGTGTGTTAAGTTTGTGTATATATCTTACGATTTATCAGTAATGCAAAAGTCATGCAGAATAAGGTCTTCAGATGACATTTCTAGAAAATTTAAGATATACATTTTATTTGTTATGTATATATCTTTGATATACGACATTTTGTTCCAAATAGTTACTCATTGCATGAGAAAGTAAAACATATTCATTTTTTTCCATGTAAATGGTGGAGTTTTGTTTTAAATCTTTATGTCGCATCCTTGGAAGGTAATGAACTTAAATACGAAGTTTGGTATTTAATGGACTTTTCGTGTTTGACCTATGCTGTCCAGACACACACACCTGCGCGCGACATTTATCTAAAAATGCTTTTTTGGATCCAATGGGTCTCAAAACATATATTTCCGGTAAAATCTCGGTATCGAAATTTTGTGTGGAATACTATACTTGCTCTACACGTACTATGTATATAGAAACTAATATTCGCCATCGATTTTGCATTTTTAGACAAGATTCGCCAGCTTTAACACTACGTTTTGATGGTTGCTTGGTAGTGTTTTTGGCTTTTACACAATACACAGATCCATTACTGTGTTCCTTTCTATAATGTTCACCTTATTTCACAATTTGCTCATATAAGAACACGCTGCGTATCATTTGATATATTCTCTCACCAAGAACCATTTTCCTATTTGCCATTCCTTTTGCCTCATCTCTCAGGAAACACTTCTTGTTATTCATCATTCCTGCCAACTTTTCTCTCGTTCTATTTACTATTATTATTTTAGCTCCCTCTCTCTCTAAAAGCAGTATATTACTTATTTCATTTCTTCGTCGTGCTTCATATCCACATATCAAATTCTTTCTTTCCATTTGCCTCACTTTGCAACAGTGTGTCAACATTACACGATGTAACATTCTGCAGAAAACACTTCATTAATCTCTTTCAGAGTTCTTTTTTCAGTGGTGCAGGTAAAGGCACTTTTTCTATTAAAAGCGTTTTTGTCCCTGCTAATCCCATTCTCACTTCTTGGCAGCTGCTCGTAGTTATCGTACCTAATCTAGGTGCATCCCAGGTGGTAACAGCACTTGCTTCATTATCTCTCTCGAATTGTAGAAGCAAATGTAAATTCTTTGTATTTTTATCTCTCTCTGTGTTTTAGTTCCATTTGCATGTTCTTTTGAATTTTTCTACTGGGATAGCATCTTGGAGACCGATAGCCGGACACATGCGGATACCAGTTACATACCTACCGAGTCGAGACCGACCTGCATTGGCGACTGCACGCGTCGCATGTAAACAAGCTGTATTAACGCGTTGGGGAACGTGGCTCGACGCAGCAGTATACTGTTTTAAGGTAAATAATGCCTTTGTTGATAGTACATTCTGTTAATGAAGATTGTAAAATATCTTGCTTCAAATGCATTGCATGAAGATTTGCAATTCATGCCGAAGAACTTTGCAGACGACAATAACACATATTTGGAAACATCGAACACTGAAATACCTCGAACTTGTCAAACTTGTGCAAGCAATTAATCAGAGACCCGTTGCACCTGCGAAAAAGAAAGTGAAGGCAGAGTTTAGATAAATTTTTGGATTTTTAATATTGCGTGAAATACAAAATATGCTACGAGGAGTTGCTATGTAAATAACTGCTGATGGAGTATCTTAACCAATAGTCGATAATATGTCATAATATCTTGTAATTTGGAGCGAAGTTATTCACAATATAAAGCCTGTTTACGTGCTAATCGGAGACGATTCACATTTGAGACGTTACGAAAATATGGTGCTGTAATCTAGGTATGTTGAGAGAAAATGAAACGAATAATGATGTTGATGATTTGTTGAACAACAGGAATTGAATTTATGTGTATATTAAAATTGGTAGTTCCCGTAAATCAGTGGGTTTATGTTTACCACCCACCCAACTGCCCATTGCTGGTGAAAACACCACAGTTTACCGCGCACCATTGCTTCTATTAGTACCACATTGTCAGTACATCACAACTATACCTATCTAATGCTGCTCTAACTTAGATTCTGTCCTGCTATCGGTCCCCAAGATGCTATCCCTAGTTATTATCCTTGCCATGCGAATTAGTTCACGGTATCTGGTTCCAGAGCAGTGTTACACGTTCCATTGGCACTAAGTTACAAGGTATTAATTAACTAATTGATAATTGATCTTTGTAGATTCATACGAGGCATATCAAGGGACAATATTGCAATAACTAATAACAACAAAAATCTGATGTGTACTATTCACATGACTTTCTCCATATCCCTGCAACAAATTATTCTTAAAAAGCTTATACTTCTATTTACTTTATGCTAATCAGAAAAAATAGCAGAAATAGCCTAATTACTCGCTTCCTTGTAAGTAGAAGCGAAATAAGGGACAACCGTAGGTTAAACTGGTAGTCAAAAGCTGGTTGCTATGTCAATGAAGTTCCTTTGTTTATATGGATAGGAGTTGACAAGTTCCTGTATGAGAAAAGTATAAGTTTTTCTTAACAGAAACCAAAAATAAGGAATAACTCAAAAACGACGAACTCACGAAAAAAATGCATATAACATAAATTGTGTGTTTTAACGAGCTCTACCTTTATTGTGTAGTAAGTTTTTGTCCATCTCTTACGGTTTAGCAGTCATTCAAAATGTAATAAAATTCATCCTGAATAAACTACTCTTCAGAGGCTATTCCCAGAAAATTCAAGATATGCATTCCATTTGTCAGGTAAATATATTTGACATCCAAAATTTTAATCAAAATCGTTAGAGCCGTTTTTGAGAAAATCAAAATTTTCGAAAAAAGTTCCATGTAAAGAGTAGTCGAGGGTGGGGGGATTTTTCTCAAAATCTTCGTGTCGCATCCCTGGAAGATACTAAACTTAAATACCAAATTTGGTATTTTACCTACTTTTCGTGTTTGAGTTTTCGTGTTCACAGACACACGGACACATGGACACACACACACACACGGACACACACACACACACGGACCTTTTTGTGAAAATGTTTTATTTTGGATATTGGGGACCCTAAAACACATATTTGCAGTGAAATCTCGGTATCGAATTTTTGGTGGAGTGCAATACTTTCTCTATACACTAAGAACATAGTGCATATGGAGAAAGTAACAAGAAATACGTTTTGTTATAATTAATACCTGAACACACTTCAACCATGATTTTACAGCAAAAGAACAGCAAGAATGTCACTGACGTCACCAGTCATCATATTCTGTCTCACCTTCTTTGTATCAGTCATCAGCTTCATTAGCGTCAAAGTCACCGTATTCTAGAAACTAGAAACACAGTTTATCTTAAATGACTGTTAAAAACTTGATAATAGCGTTCGGGTTTTCCTTAAAAGTGCTAGATTCTTAATTTATAGTTATGGTTTATGATATTTTCTATAGTTATATTTTATATAATTATAATATCTTAGGAAACAAAAATATTTTAACCTATAGACCACGGCAAAACAGCCCGGACGCTAACTGCTGCAATTTTCAGCGTCTATTCTATATTGGGCGTGAAGGACCTCTTAATTTTGCCCACACCTGTATTCTACTTTATCCCTAATTTCTTAAAAACTAAACTTTCTCATATATATGTTTAAATTTTTTATACGTACTTATTAATTTTGACATGAGGATGTATTTCTATCTTATTTTTCCTCAAATAAAAAAAGTTCTTTCCATATTTTAATTTTTTAAACATCTTTGTTAAAAATGTTTCTTAAAACAGTATATATGTAAACGGGCTTACCACTTGCATTGATTGTAGGCACCGAGCCCTGACTTTTCAATAAAATCAAATTATGTGTTACATTCACATGACTTTCTCTACATCTCTGCAACAAATTATTGTTAAAAAGCTTATGCTTCTATTTACTTCATGCTAATCCAGAAAAAAATTAGCAGAAGTAGTCTTATTACTTGCTTCCTTGTAAGTAGAAGCGAAATAAAGGAGTACTATAGGTTAAAGTGATAATCAAAAGCTGGTTGCTATGTGACAGAAGTTCCTTTGTTTGTATGGACACTGGTTGACAGATTCCTGTATGAGAAAAGTAAGTTTTTTAAAGCTGAAGCCAAAAACGAGGAATATCTCAAAAATGATCAACTCCACCAAAGAAATGTACATCACATAAATCGTGTGTTTTAACGTGCTCTAGATTTTTTGTGTGATAAGCTTTTTTCCGTTTCTTACGGTTTATCTGTTATGCAAAATTCTGTAAAATGCATCCAGAATAAAGTAGTCTTCACAGGATATTAGAAAAGTCAAGATATACATTTTATTTGTCTGTAAAACTTTTAATGTATCATATTTTGATTCTAAACATTAGAGCCATTTTGAGAAAACCAAAGCTGTCAAATGAAGTTCAATGTAAAGGGTTGTAGGGGGTGGGGGATTTTCTTGAAAATCTTCGATATCTTGAAAAATATCAAACCTAAATACCAAGTTTGGTTCTTAACGGTCTTTTCGTTTTTGAGCTATGCTGCCCTCAGACACATACACACACTCACACGAAAATGTTTCTAAAAATCCTTTTTACTCTCTCTGTACGCATCTACTATGTACATAGTGTATAGAGGACGTATTGTATTGCACACAAAAATTTGATACCGAGATCTCGCCACAAATACATGTTTTGGGTCCCCCTGAATCCAAAAAAGCATTTTTGGAAAAAGTGTGTGTGTGTGTGTGTGTGTGTGTGTGTGTGTGTGTTTGGACACCATAGGTCAAAAGCGAAAAGACCGTTAAATACCAAACTTGGTATATTAATTTTGGCATCTTCAAGAAACTTCCCCCATCCCAAACCACCCTTTACATGGAAAACATTCGGAAGTTTTGATTTTCTCAAAAATGGCTGTAACAATTTTGATTAAAGCTTACATTTAAGATATTTACATACCAAATAAAATGTATATCTTGAATTTTCTGGGAATAACCTCTAAAGACCTCTTTATTCGGGATAATTTTTATTGAATTCTACATAACTGGTAAACCGTAAGAGGTAGACAAAAACTTACTACACAAAAAATGTAGATCACGATAAAACATATAATTTAATTTTTTTTCGTTGAGTTGGTAATTTTCTAGATATTCCTTGTTATTGATTTATGATTTAAAAAACTTAATACGTTTCTTAAATAGCCACTTGTAAACTCCTGTCCATACAAACAAAGGAACTTCAGTCACATAGCAACCAGCTTTTGACTATCACTTTAACCTATGGTACTCCCTTATTTCGCTTCTACTTACAAGGAAGCAAATGATGAAGATATTTATCATCATTTTTTCTCAATTAGCATGAAGTAAATAGAAAAATAAGGTTTTTAACAAAAATTTATTGCATAGATGTAGAGAAAGACATGTGAATGGAACACATCAGATTTTTTTTTGTATTCAGGGGGTCCCAAAACATATATTTCCGATGAAACCCGGGTATTAAATTTTTGGGTGCAATACAATACCTTATCTATACTTATATACAAAGTAAGTGTAGAGAAAGCAAAAATACATTTTCTATTAATGTAGCTGCCAGATCAAATCACCATAATGGGGTGGTTACCACACCCATGCGATTAATTAGAATCATAAATCAGAAAAGTTGTTAATGTGTGTGACGTTGCGTACTAACCATCAAGGGGGCAATTTTAAAGGCCCAATATAAATCACGTGTGTAAAGAACCTGCAATTAAGTTCTTTTATCAGACCGTTTACCGTCTAATCAACAGCGCCTGTTAATTTAAGTAAATTTCCATTTCAGGATATGTACACATAACACGCAGTGTCTGGTAAGTGCTTGCAACTTTTCCTTTCTTCCTTAATTTATTATTCCTACTTTTATTTTCTCTAACGCCCTCTTGGCGTAACGTCCAAGTTGAGGCAGGATTTGCTTAACATGGTTAGTAATTCTCGTTATCTGTATATTTATTGTGTGAGAGATTTACAATGAAACTGCTATAACCTCAATAGCAAATGAAAAAGACAGCATGCCAAGAAATCGCTTCGTGACGTAAAAAGAGGTAAAGCATTATGAGAAAGCTATGTGATGTTATTCAATACAGAAAAGGTTTTGTCGCTATAATCATAATGTTTCGTGAAACGTTTACTATATTAAGTATTATCGTGTAATGTATTAAAACAAGTAGTACGTAATATTTGTGTATAAGAGAAAATCCTGACAGGGTATTCCAGAGGGTCATTCAGAAAGTGACAGTCGATTTGGCATAACTAAATAATAGCACAAGTTATCAACATAAAATTTTATTTACAAGTTTCAGTACCTTACTCTATGTGTCAACATAATCTCCATTCTATCAAGATATTTATTGCCACTTGGTACCAGATTTTCAATTCCGATGTTATACTTGTAGAGAAACTCATGTGAATGGAACACATAAGATTTTTATAACAAAAATATATTAATTTTTATCTTAAGAAATTTTACAATGTTTATCTTTTTCACTTGCCGCAACTAAACTACCAATTAACTATAAAAGGAGAAAACTATCTTTAGCAGTAACCCAACTTTAAATATTTATTTCTCACTAAACTTTTTCAGCATTTTTCCATACTCAAAATGCTCCAAATGGTGCAACATTTACCAATTTGTCTCAAAACATTTGTACTACTTAAGGAATATACGTTTTTCAAAAATAATGTTGCAATTTTCAAAAATAAATTTCCGGTTTTGAAAAATCCAGATTTTTTTAGGGTACAAAGGTAATCATTTTTCTAAACTAATTAGGGGTTAATATAAATAATCTCATTCTGCCTCATTTACCATTAGACTAAAATTTTATGTCAATCTTTTTTTAAAATTAGATATGTCCAATTCACACGATTTTTCCCACCTATTCTGCAACAAACCAATCTTTCAAAAATGTATTTTTATATCTACTAATTCATACTAATTGAAAAAACACATAAATGGCTTTATTACTAAGTTTCTTTTGTATAAGAGAAGTAAGTGGATAATGTAGGCCAAAGCGATCATCTATATTTGATGTAATTTAAATTCCATTGTCTTTGCATTTTAAAACGAATAACAAGGGGGGATTTCTTTGAATAATCTCCGTGTCGCATCCTTGGAAGGTGCTGAGTTTAAATGCCAAGGTTGGTATTTAAGGGACTTGGCGTTTTTGAGCTACGATATAGAGACAGACACGAACCTTTTTCTAAAAATGATTTTTTGGACTGAGGATACCTCAATATATGTTTTTCGGTGAAATCGAGGTATCACATTTTAGGTGCAATACAATAGCTTCTCCATCCTCTATGAAATCTTTACATACGCACTAGGAAGAGTATAAAAAGCAAAAACACCATTAAAAATATTATGTCGTTACACAAGCACTAAAAGCTGTTTCCACAATTTGTCTTTAAAGAACGAATGGCATTACTATGGACATAAATGCATCGGGGATGCGGTATGTTATGGAAATGTAGACTTTATTCCACTCTGCTGGAGTTTCTTGCAAATACAAATCGTTTTCGCCGAGATTGCACATAGCTGAAGTGCAACCAAAAGGACGTGCTTGCCGTGTGGCAACTAAATGAAATGAGGTTTCCTTGTCAGCGCGCCTGGAGTATATGCATAGCCGCTCAACAGTTCTGCTTAAGAAGATGCCTGCACTATAGGTGCAGCAATCTCCCCTCTCGTTTATGGAGCATACACTTTTGTGATACATCGCTGATCATTTATTCAAGGACTCCTATTCCAAACACACCCGCTCAGATTAATTTGAAATAGTGTAAGTTGCTTTCAAACAGTATGATCATTTCATTAAAATTGAGTTTCAAGAGCAATAAAAAAAAATTAAATAATTTAATGGATTCCATCTTCATTTTCCCCTACGTAATATTAAAAGCAAATATATTCAGAACTATATCGAAATATGTTCACAGAATATGTAGATTACTTAAATAAGTAATTTGAGATAGAAAACTTATGGCCTGTTTATTGAAATGTCGAAGAACGGCTATAAGTTTCTAAAGTGCCAGTAAACCACGTATCGCGGCACTTCCTCTGGAATTAATAATAATAATAATAATAATAATAATAATAATAATAATAATAATAATAATAATAATAATAATAATAATAATAATAATAATAATAATATGACAGGAATCGAATTCATGACCTTTGGGATAGCAGCTTCCCGCGTTACGCAGTACGCCACCAGAGTAGGTTACATAACTCAAGGACGTAGTTAATGAATGCTCAGTGTCGCACTGTCAATTGATTTTACAGATTTTTGCGACATTAAATCTTGAGAACGCTAGCAACGAGCTGCTAAAAATTGATATTTCTATACTCTGGCAGCAGATTTAAAGAAATTCTAACTCATTTTTACTTTCTCTATACGCACTATGTACATAGTGTATAGACAAGGTATTGCACTCCACCCAAAAATTAGGTACCGAGATTTCACTGGAAATATGTTTTAGGGTCCCCTTTATCTAGAAAAAGCATTTCCGGAAAAAGGTACGTGTGTCTTTGTGTGTGTGTGTGTGTGTGTGTGTGTGTCCGTGTGTCTGTGAACACGATAACTCAGAAACGAAAAGTCGGTAAAATACTAAACTTGGTATTTAAGCTTAGTATCTTCCAGGGATGCGACACGAAGATTTTGAGAAAAATTCTACCACCCCAAACAACCCTTTACATGGACAATTTTGATTTTCTAAAAAATTGCTCCGACGATTTTGATTAAAATATCGTATATTAAAGATATTTACCTGACAAATAAAATGTATATTTTGAATTTGTTGGGAATAGATTCTGAAGACTACTTTATTTTGGGTCAATTTCACGGAATTTTACATAACTACTAAACCGTAAGAGATGGACAAAAACTTACCACACAACACATATAGAGCACTTTAAAACACACAGTTTATGATATTTACATTTTTTTCGTGGAGTTGATTGTTTTTGAGATATTCCTTGTTTTTGATTTCAGCTGGTTTCGTGTCCATACAAAGGAACTTCAGTCACATAGCAACCAGCTTTTGACTATCACTTTAACCTAGGACTCGCTTATTTCGCTTCTACTTACAAGGAAGCAAGTGATAAGAATATTTCTGCTATTTTGTTTTCTCGATTAGTAGGAAGTAAATGGAAGCATAAGCTTTTTAATAATAATTTATTGCAGAGTTGTAGAGCAAGTCATGTGAATGGAACACATCAGATTTTTTTTTAATGGAATACAAGACTTTCTGCACCTACTATGTACGCGATAGGGAAAGAAAAATATGAAATTCTTAGGATGTTATTAAGGGGCTAATACCTTATATTTCACAAGAGACCTCCATCCATGTTTCCGCTTATACGTCATTATCACCCGCTCCAATGTCAGTTAAATTAATTGGGAAGCAGTCATGGGAATTGCAGAGACAGCGAGTTAGCTTTTCTGAAATCGCTCCATTATGCCTCTGACATACAGAACAGGTGTTAGTTCCCTTTGCGGTCGATCATGAGATCCGGCAGCAGCCAGATGTTCCATTCAGTCTACCCTACACAGTTATTTTGAAGTCTGTTTAAACTCCGCGAGCACTTTTTCTAATGAGGAATACGTCGAAAATGTGATTGATTTCCTAACACAGAAACTGGTAAACGAAATGTTAGTCATAGCAGAATTGAAAACACAGCACAAGAACAAATGTTTCTAGAGGATGCCTTTGAACATTTTTGTAAAATCAACATGTATTAGTTTTATAAAATTATAATATTATATTTTGTTTAAAAAAAGGCTCCCTTAAGAGAACAAAATTGCTATTTAGCAACTTTAATGTATTTTTTTATTTTGGTGAATAAATAACAATTCCTTTAACCCTTAATTACATATTATAAAAATATTAATATTTTTACAATAAAGCTGTAGTTTTTTTTAATAAAAAAGAGCAATATCCACGCAACTGCAGTCAAATGTAACCGCGTTAGCATCCACACGTGTCATAACACCAGTTATTTTACTTGGGCCCTCCCCAGCAGCCAGACGTTCCATTTAATCTACCCTACACAGTTATTTTATAGCCTGTTTAACCTCCGCTTTGTAATGTCGAAAATGTGGTTACTTTCTAGGTCAGAAGCTGGTGAACAAAATGTTGTTATAGCAAAATTGAAATCACAGCACAAGAACAAATACTTTTATTAAATCAACAATGTATTAGTTTTATAAAATTTAAATGATGTTATTTTTTTCAAAATAGTGTCCTTTAAGTGATCAAAAGTGCTGTTTTAGTAATGTTATTAAAAAACTCAATTTTTTATTTTTGATGAATAAATACACCATACTTTAAATAACACATTTATAATGTTTGATTCCACTAAGGTGGATATAATATATGTACATAAATCGAATAATATATTTCGAGCATGGAAATGTGTTGGAAAATATTTGACGTGTTCCATTCACATAACTTTGTCTATATCTCTGTACACATCATTGTTAAAAAGCTTATTCTTCCATTTTATGCTAATCAAGATAAAATTAGCAGAAATTGTCTTATTGGTTGCTTCTTTGTAAGGGAAATAAGGGAGTACGTTAGGCTAAAACGATACTCAAATTTTTAGAAGCTGGTTGTCAGGTGATTGAAATCCGTTTCCTTTGCACGGCCAGTTTTTGACAAATTCCCGTATGAGCAAACAGATGCCTATTTTGAAGACCTTCAGAAATGCTGCTTTTTAGAAGGCTTAAAGCAGTTGGAAAATTGTATCGAACTAAAGGGAGATTAGGTATGTTGAAAAATAAAAATAATTTACCAAAATTAATTTGTTTTCTTATATTTTTACTTTCTCTATACGCACTATGTACACCAAAAAATTCGATACCGAGACTTCAACGGAAATATATGTTTTAGGGTCCCCTGTATCCAAAAAAAGCATTTTCGCAAAAAGGTCCGTGTTAGTGTGTGTGTGTGGTGTCCGTGTGACTGTGAACACGATAACTCAAAAACGAAAAAACTTGGCATTTAAGTTTAGTATCTTCCAGAGATGCGACACGAAGATTTTGAAAAGAAATCCCCCTACCCCAAACTACCCTTTGCACGGAACTTTTTTAAAAAATGTCGATTTTCTTAAAAATGGCTAACGATTTTGATTTAAATTTCGTATATTAAAGATTGTATATCTTGAATTTTCTGGTAATAGCATCTGAAGACTATTTTATTCTGGATGCATTTTACGGAATTTTGAATAACTGCTAAACCGTAAGAGATGGACAGAAATTTACAGAACGAAAAATGTAGAACACGTTAAAACACACAATTTATGTAGTATAAATTTTTTCTTGGAGTCATCGTTTTATAGTCATTCCTTGTTTTTGGTTTCTGCTAAGAAAACTTATACTTTTCTCATATAGGAATTTGTCAACTGCTCCCATACAAACAAAGGAACTTCGGTGACATAGCAACCAGCAAGGAACAAAGCAAACATAGCAGCAAGGAATCAAGTAATAAGACTATTTCTGCTATTTTAGTCTGATTAACATGAAGTAAATAGAAGTGTAAGCTTTTTAATAGTAATTTGTTGCAGAGATGTAGAGAAAGTCGTGTGAATGGTACACATCTGATTTTTCTAAGGAATTATTGAACGTCCCTCGTATAAGACTGGTCAATGCGTTTCAAAACAGCCTGTATTTCGGAGTACTTTCTACTTTACTGGCAATCAGGGCTTAAAGAGATCTATTTCAACACAGCTGTTTGTTTATGGCGTCGAAGGCTCGTTAGATACACCTTCACCTTTAGTAAAACCCTCCGCCTTGTGAGGCAAGTGATAGCAGTTTCATGGGAACAGGCCATAAATCACAGGCTACTGGAGCATTTTATATCTTGCAAGAGCTCAACTTTACCAACACCCCATTTGGTTAAAAGTTCAAAATTATATAAATACTAGCTACTCGCCCGGGCTTTGTACCTAATGACAAAACTGAGACAAAATCTTCCGTTTACAATACCACCATGCAATGAAATAAAATTAAAATCAAATAATTTGACAACTCTTTACTGTAATGTACAAGGTATTACAGTAGAGAAGATAAATACATTACGGGGAGAAGATAAATAGCGCCGATGGTTTGCCGACTCTCGAGCACGCAACGTACGACTGCCCATGCGAAAAACGCGGCAATTCAAGGTATATTTCACACATTTCTAACGATTGACTCTGGGATTTATTACCATTGGGAATGCAAGGCGCACGGGAAACCGAATACGCTGAAACTCAAAAGGAAAGTCAGTAAGCATTATTGGTATTCTTGGAATAAGCACATCCTCGCCTTTGAACTTTCCTATGATTATAGTAGTTTAAATCATAATTTTTTTAATAGCGAGTCTTGTTCCGTTGCACGATTTTGGCTGATTGAGATTGCGTAGCATAATTATTACAGAGTCAACCTTGAACCGCGGCGGAATCCTGACAAATTTAATGAATTTAGGAATTCAGTTAGATAATTGACTACTTCACTTGGATTGGCAATGGAATCGATCGACTTAAATGAACATATTTGTCCGTAAATTTACTCGACCTTATTAGTTGCTGCTAAAATGGCTCCTTCGCTCCAACAAGCATAGTTTTGTAATTTACGCTAATATTTGGGAACACTTTCGATATTAATTCTAGTGTCTAATAATGCCTTTGTATCTGCAAAGCGCAATGATCTGCGCAATGTAGCATATATTGTTGGTATTGCGAAAACGATAAAGTCAGCGCACCCATAAGGTAATGTGGAAAGGATGACATGATGTTAACAGCGTGGGTAAGCAAGGATGCCGTTGGCAGAACAACAATAATGGCAGCGCTTTCATAGTGTGGCGGGTAAACGCTGAGACAGGTAATGAATTACATTAAGGAGAAAGTCACAAAGTAAATTCATGCTTCTTCCGAATCTCGTTCTGTCCTTTACTCCTAATGTTTTCCGCCTCTTTCTTCTATGTCAAAACAGTAATTTAGGCTAACAATGACATAACTAAAGAGCGGGGTAGATCTGGTTAAGCAAATGATAAGTTTTTATTTGAAGATAGCTTTCTGTATTAAATTTATTCATTTAACCCAAAATATTACTTGATCAAATGTATTAAGAGCGCCGCAATTGCAGTGTGACGGGGGTATCTTCATGTTCTGATGAAATGAGTTGAAAGATACTATTGACCAGGAAATCAACGCCATTTGACGGGAGATGGCGCGACGTGCGAATGCATAAATTCAGACGGGGGCCACTGAGCTGACATATATTCACGTAGTGTTGTTGTAAGTGTAATATTCATAAATGGAAATATTTTTTCACTTTTTCACAAATAAAGTAGTTTCGCTTTTATTTAGCAGTTCTATTTCTCAACTGAAATTGGTAGTTACATTACTGTAGTTAGTCGTCGTGTGTAAGAGGAGTAAGGGAACACTAGGCTAAAGCTATCCCCAATACTCCGTGTTTTAATCAAAATGGTTAGAGCCAGTTTTACTTTCTCTACACGTACTATGTGCGCAGTGTATAGAGAAGGTATTGTACTCCACCCAAAAATTCTATACCCAGATTTCACCGGAAATATATGCTTTGAAACCCCCGAGTCCAACAAAATTTTGGGGGGAAAAAGATTGTCTGTAGGTGTGTGTCTGTGGATAGTATAGCTCAAAACGTCCATTAAATACCAACCTTAGGTTCATTATCTTCCAAGGAATGTTCAACGAAGTATTTTAAAAAAATCCTCCAACTACCATTTACAAGGAAAACATTTTTAAAACTTTGATTTTCTCAAGAATGGCTTTAACTATTTTGATTAAAATGATTTATATTTAAGAAATTACATGACAAATGAAATGTGTATCTTGAATTTTATGGGGATAGCCTCCGGACGAAATGTGCTGAATTTTGCATAACTGATTAACCATAATGAATAGACAAAAACTTGCTACACAAAAACTGCTACTTAAAACACACAATTTATATCATATACATTTTTTCCTGGAGTTCACCGTTCTTGACATATTCTTTGTTATTGGTTTCAGTTTTAAAATAATCTAACTTTTCTATTACGGGAACTTGTCAATACCTGGTTACGCAAAGAAACAAATTTCAATCCCATAGCAAACACATTTTAAAACATTTGACTATCGGTTTAGCCCAGTGTATTCCCTTATTTCCCTAATACTTATAAGTAATTAAGCAATAATTCCGTTTCTGGTAATGATTATCTCGATTATCATGTTTAAGATAAAACAATAAGCTTATATTAACAATAATTTGTTACAGAGCTGGAGAAAAAGTCATGTAACATCTAGGAAAAATGTACAACTAAAAGCATTAATTAATTTTCCCTATGGTATACGGTTCATTCTGTATAAAAGGGAATTATGAAGTGAATTTGACAATATTTTCAAGTAGGATGGAAGTACAGGCTGCGAAATTTTACATTGGTGTTTATAATAAAAGTATAGTGTGATATCCTCTTAATACCAATATTGGAACTTTAGCAATAAACTAACCTTTGATATTTCATGTATCAATAAATTCAATAGAGCCACAGGATAAATAATGTTCAGACTTTAATCAAAGTTCAAAATGTATTCACACAGCCTTCTTTTCCTTTGTATACGACAGTCATGAAAAAAGTTATTCATCTATCCACGTTATATTAATCAGACTAAATGTTTTTCACAGATTTTTGGCTAATATTATGGGGTAGAGACTAGTTAAATAAAAGATGTAAAAGAACGATTCAACGATTCATGTTAGTCTGTCGGTTTTGGGTTCCCTGAATTTATATGAAAATGAATATCACTGATATAGGATATTATTACTTTTTGAGCTTGAAAAATCTTATCAAAATCGCATTATCGTAACAGCCTTATAAACGATACTACATAAAAGAATATACATATCTTTAAGTCACACAATTTGTATCCAATAAAACTTTGCGAAGTCAATTATTTCCGAATTATTCCTTGTTATTAATTTGTTTTTACATCTTTACATCTATGGTCATATCGAATGCTTTGATTTGAACAACTCGTTGTTCTTCACGTTGGATTTAATCATTTTCGTTTCTTCAAACACACGCACATTTGTTCTCACACATATACTTTCAGACTCTGTGGGGGATAGGGAATGATTTCGGTTAAAGAAACATTCCTCGCCACAGCCGGGAACCAAACCCGGACCTACGGGTGAAAAAGTCAGCTGGTTGACCACTCGACTAGGGAGGCAGCCGTTACTAATTTGTATTTTACTCCTAAAATAGTTATTGTTTTCTCAAACTGAAAGTTATGTACATAGTGTATAGAGAAGGTATTCTATTGAACCCAAAAATTCGATACCGAGATTTCACCGGAAATTTATAATTTGAGACCCCCTAAATCCAAATAGAAAAATTTTAGAAAATGTCCATGTGTGCGTGTCTGTCAGGGTGTGTTTGTGTGTGTGTGTGTGTGTGTGTGTGTGTGTGTGTGTGTGTGTGTGTGTGTGTGTTTGGGCAGCATAAACGAAAAGTCCGTTAAAGTAACAAACTGATATTTATGTTAAGTATCTTCCAAAGAAGCGACACGAAAATGTTCAAGAAAATTCCATACTCCAACTACCAATTCCATACTCCATGAAAAAATTTTCGAAAAGTTTTATTTTCTCAAAAATGGCTCTAGGTAACGATTTTGATTAAGCGTCTTAAATTGAAGATATTACATGACAAACGAAATGTATATCTCGAGCTTTTTGGAAATAGCTTCTGAAGACATCTTTATTTTGAATGAATTTTGCGGAATTTTGTAACTGGTGAACCTTAAGGGATAGACAAAAACTTACAATACGAAACTTGTAGAGCTCGTTAAAACACACAATTTTTATTACAAATACTTTTTTCTTGGAGATGACCGTTTTTGAGATATTCCTTGTCAATGGTTTCGGCTTTAAAATACTTACACTTTTCTCATACAAGTTTGGTATTTAACGGCATTTTAGTTTTAGAGCTATGCTGTCCCACAGACACACACACGCACACACGGACCTTTTTCCAAAAATGCTTTTTTTGGATTCAGGGGGACCCAAAGCATGTATCTCCGGTGAAATCTCGGTATCGAATTTCTGGGTGCAATACAATACCTTCTCTATACACTATGTACATGGTACGTGTAGAGAAAGTAAAAATAAAATGTACATTTTGCATTTTCTGCGAATAGCCTCTGAAGAGCTCTTTATTTTTACTGAGTTTTGCAGAATTTTGAATAATGATTAAACCTTAAGAGGTAGAAAAAAAAAACCTAGTACACAAAAATGTATATCTCGTTAAAGCACACAATTTAAGCTTATATGTTTTTCATGTAGAGTTTCACGTTTTCGAGATATACAAGTTATTGGTTTCAATTTTACATTAATTAACTTCTCTCAAACGGGACCATGCAAAGCAAACCAAACCTCAATTGTTTCACATAGCGACCAGTTTTTAAAAGATTTGACTATCGCTTTAGTCTAATGTATTACCCTATATCCCTTCTACTTACAAACTACTAATAAGACCAATTCTGCTGTTTATCTCGATTAACATGGTGTAGATAAAAGAATAATCTTTTATAAGAATAGTTTATGTGTGTACAACAGCTAGAGAAAGTTATGTGAATGGAACACATCAGATTTTTTAATATGCTGCAACATGGACTTACGAGCCGGAAAGGCAACAGGAATGGTATTCATAGCATAAGTTAAGCTACGTATAGAAGCAAGCATACGAGGAGGTTTTCTCTAGTCAGCTGTTTTTCTCCCAGCATTCTCTGCGATACATAAATTCCAGGCGCGTTTCTAAACTACTTGACTGTGCATTGACCGTGAGGAATTCCGTTCTAGGAGAGTATAAACCTTCAAAAAATGAACATCTCGACCATCTCTATGGCAACAGTGTACAATAAGGAACTTTAAAAATCTCAGCGTTCCATTGTACGACTTTCACTACCTAATCGGAAATAAATTAGTCTTACAAAAGCTTCTTCTTTTGTTTCCTGCTAATTGAGATAACCATTAGCTGGTTATTTTATTACTTCTTTCCTTTGGTAGAAGGAAAATAAGGAAATGCACTCTGTTAAAGCAATAGTCACCAAGCCAGTTTAATCAGGCGTTGTGTCTGGTACTGGCACTGGGAGGTCCGGGTTCGCTCCCAGTTGGCCGCGCCCTCTAGCCCTGGATATTTCCGTGTTTTTCCTGGAGCCGCCAAGACGAATGCTGGAGGCCTTAGTATTTTCTACGGTTCCTTTACCTTCATTCCTTCATTTCCCTTCCTCCGCCTGCGGTGTCATAAGTAGTTAAAGTGGGCGTTAAACACTACAAAAAAGAAATTCCCTTCATCTTTCAGGCCGGCCCGGGGATGGCTTGAGGCTTTGCAGGCAGATGGCACGGTTGCTTGCTCCGAGTGAAGCTCTCTTCTCCTGATTGTGTTGGTTGAGGCTAGAAGCCGTTGTAGTGACATTCCTCGACGGCTTGCATCCTACCTAGTTGCTGTCCTTTAGACCCAAAGTCGCCCTTCGTGGTGTAATAATTACCATGCTAACTTCATATACCCAAGGTCGCGGGTTCAAACCCGGTGTAGGACGATGACTTTTTTGGTTGTAAAAATCCTTAGCACGGCTTCCTTCGGAAGGGTCTATATTTACGGCAGGTGAAAGAATTTCAAACCTAATAAAAGAGGCATCTGAGCAAAATGAAGCGGTCTTTCACGCTCAATATAGATTGGGACGCTGAGAACCGCAGCAGTAAAAGAGCGATAAAGGTCTCAATCTTTTCGGTGATTATGTTGAAAAGTAACCATAAGTGTACAAAACTTTTAGTAATAAAATAATTGTTAAAATAAGAACTGAAGCTTTCCTGGCGACGTGTTAATTCAAAATCTTCTCGGGCTTCTAGCCAGGTAAAAACTTGGCTTGACACCAACGTTTCGAAGAAGTGCATCTTCCTCGTCTTCAGGGTGAACTGATGGTTTGAGCTTGCGGAGACTGGTATTTATAAAAGCTGGGATGAAGCTAACATCTGATTGGTTCGCGTGATATTATGGCCTGGTATTTAAGATGACTGAAGTCCGTGCCCATGTCTCTGTCATCTTAAATACCAGGCCATAATATCACGCGAACCAATCAGATGTTAGCTTCATCCCAGCTCTTATAAATACCAGTCTCCGCAAGCTCAAACCATCAGTTCACCCTGAAGACGAGGAAGATGCACTTCTTCGAAACGTTGGTGTCAAGCCAAGTTTTTACCTGGCTAGAAGCCCGAGAATATTTTGAATTAAAATAATTGTTTTCTATGAACTTGTCTTTTATTTATAGCCTATCGGTGGTTGAAAAAAAACGGCCCTCCTACTTCACAGAAAGTCTTCATCCGCGATGAAACAAGATTTTTTTTATTGCCAAATGAGGTCTTTTTCTAGTAGTCACAATGATACTTTTACACTTTTCCAAGTAATCAATTAAAATGCTTCCCTGTACATCCCAGAAAACACTCGCAATAACGTTTTTAGTTGACAAAATTGTCTTTGCGTTTCCAAGTTTCATCCTTCAGTCATTGCAATGGGAAAATTGTGCGAATTTGTTTGAATTGCTTGAACATCCACCCTATTCGACAGATCTAGTACACAATGACCGACCACATGTTCCCAAACATCAAAAAATTTCTAGGACGAAGATTTCACAGCAACGGTAAACAGCTATTTTGAGAACCTTGATAAATCGCCCTACAGAGATGGTTTAAATAAATTAGAATACCGATATGACAAATGTATTAGCCTTTCTGAAGATTATGTTGAGAAATAAAGTAAAAACAAAAATTTAATTGCTGTTTTCATTGAGAAGCCCGGGACTTATCAGTCGAACCTCGTATGACGATTTTGTCTATGAGTTTCTGCAAAAAAGGTCATGGCTCCGGGGTTATTTGTTTTGTTGAAATGCAGTTTGGGAGGTGGAATAGCTGCTGGCCTTGAGCTTCTACATCTACTTCTATATGATCTTGTTTATTTCACATTTTTGTTTTATTTTATGCATAAAATTACATTATTAGAAGCAAAAACCATATATCTAATTCTTGAACAATCATTGAAGCAGACAATAATGGTAAATACACGAGTTTTTATCCGTTGCTATAATGATGCCATTTGGTCCCTCCACCTTTAACATGTTTTGATGATACATCCCTAGCTGTGAAAACAACATGAAACCGTTAGTCCTCCTCGTTGCTATGATTATTATTATTTCCGTCAATTATCAATTATTTAATGTATTTAAAAGTGTTAACTATCAATAAGTTTGTGTATTAAAAAGTGTAAAGCTAGCTTCTCGCAAGTACAGCTCAAAGTTGTTTACCAAACTTGGCTATTGGAGAGGGGAAGGCTCTTTGTGAAAAAGAACTCCTTTGTTGGTCACGTACTCTGCTACATGTGCGTGCAATAGAGAAATAAGTGAGGACGCAATCTGGTGAAGACCCGAATTTCAGAGAAATGAGTTTTTCTCCATTATATGATGATGGTCACGAGGAGTTTATGATGCATTCTGGGTAAAAGAAAGATGCATTATGGGCTACCTTGATGCCAAGTTCGCGGTATTTCTGACCAATCAGAATGAAGCAGCCATGATAGAAAATCTACTATATAAGTAGCAGATTGTACGATGTCAGAGTACTCTTGCCCTCGCAGATATACTCAGTCGCTATGTACACGTAATTGCTGTTGGGTAGTCAGTCTGTTACTTAAGGTCATGCACGCGTGATTACCGTTGAGAACTCTCACCACTAAGCATACTCGTTGTCAAGCTATTATACGGTGTGAAAATAATAAGTGAGAAAGTAATTAGTTTAATGAGTAAAGTTAAGTTACTTCGCTATAGAAGTCAAGCTCCTAGAAATAATCATAATTAATTAGTTTGTAAAGCAAAGTGCTTGTCTACATGTCTTACCTCTAGTCAAGAATAAAACGAATAGATAAAGTGAAAGTGTGCTAGCTATTTCACAAGACCACTCCCAAACTACCCTCATCGCTGTTACCACCCTAGTGAGTCAATCTTCATGCAGGCTGAGCTACGCCGGAGGCAACATCATCAGTAGTGGATCTTCAAAACCAGGTACGTGGGAGATCTACTCTCTTGGTAGTGGAGTGAGTCTAGAGACGCCCGCCAACGCAAGAGCAAAACGCTTCATACTTGTGGTCTATAACAAGGGGCGATAAAACCACCTCATACTTGGCTCTTCAACGGGGTGTTATGCCTGTCGCAAACAGCACTGGGGGTCTGGTGCCGATCTCTGCCGTTAGAACACAGTGATATAGATTCTCCTTTTCTGCACAGAACACAAGAACAAAACATTAATCATAAGCCACCTCTAAGCAAGCCCATAGACTGCAGCTCCTTGTCACATGTCGAGGAAGACGATCTGTGCAGAGCACCGCTTCACCATGGGAGACGTTACTTTACATAACAAATGCCGCTTTTTTTTTTATTATTTTTTTACAGCTTTTCCAAGAGAGTTTTTCAAATTCTCTTGTCGTCCAGTTCCATAGCTGTTAGACTTGGTGTGTCAAGCCTTCCATAAATATGACACAGTGGACTCTCCGTTTGGGCCCTTTTTGTACTTTCTCTACACGTACTACGTAAATAGTGTATAGAGAAGGTATTGTAATGCACCCAAAAATTCGATACCGAGAATTCACCGGAAATATATGTTTTGGGTTCTCCTGAATCCAAAAAAAAAGAAGGCATTTCTGGAAAAAGGTCCTTGTGTGTGTGTGTGTGTGGACAGCATAGCTAAAAAACAAAAAGACAATTAAATACCAAACAAGGTATTTAAATTTGGTATCTTGCAAGGATGCGACATGAAGGTTTTCAAGAAAATCCCCCCAAACTACCCTTTGCATGTAACTTTTTTAAAAAATGCTGATTTTCTCAAAAATGGCTCTAACGATTTTGATTAAAATATCGTATATTAAAGATATTTACCTGACAAATAAAATGTATATCTTGAATTTACCGGTAATAGACTCTGAAAACTACATTATTCTGGATTAATTTTACGGAACTTTGCATAACTGCTAAACCGTAAGAGATAGACAAAAACGTACCACACAAAAAATGTAGATCACATTAAAACATACAATTTATGGTATATAATTTTTTTGTGGAGTTGCTCGTTTTTGAGATATTCCTTGTTTATGGTTTCAGCTTTAAAAAAACATACTTTTCTCATACAGGACTCGTATCCATACAAAGAAAGGAACTTCAGTGACATAGCAACCTTTAACCTATGGTACTCCCTTATTTCGCTTCTACTTATAAGGAAGCAAGTAACAAGACTATTTCTGCAATTTTTTCTCGATTAGCATAAAGTTAATAGTAGCATAAGCTTTTTAAAAATAAGTTGATGCAGACATGTAGAGAAAGTCATTTGAATGGAATACCTCAGATTTTTTTAAGCTTACCGATTCTGATATATTTCTTGTTATTGGTTTCATCTTAAAATACTTATACTTTTCTCATACGGGAATATGTTAACTCCTGTCAATACAAACAAAGGAATTTCAATCATATAGCAACTATCTTTAAAAGATTTGTCTATCAATTGAGCCTATGATACTCTCTTATTTCCCTTCTACTTTTAAGGAAGCAAGGATAAGACAAGTTCTGCCAATGCTTAGTTCGATTAGTATGAAGTAGATAGAAGAATAAGCTTTTTAACAATAATTTGTAACAGACACTAGAGAAAGTAATAGCTTCTCTACTTACTATATACATTTTAGAAAGCATAAAACATCAAAAATGTTACGTAAACATTTATTTGTTGTACAGTTATAACAGTTTAATAAAATACATGGCATTTATCATACAAGGTAGCTACAAAGCATGGTCAGAAATTGTATGTAGTATACAGAAGTATAGTTTATTTGAGGTTAGGCTTCTGTAATTTAAGGCTGAGGATGTGTACATGTAGCTTCTCTTTTATGCAGGAACCCTTTTCCACAAATGACCCTATTTGGGCTAATTGTTTTCTCTCTTGAACTTATTACCAGAATCTTGTTTCTGTTGTGGTTATGTAACAGGATTTATTACTCCCGCACCGACTGTTCTGGAAAGATGCATTTACCTAAGCCGCTTATCACCACGGCTTGACTCAGCTAGCCTATTCCCTCCCCTTCAGTTTCACTGAACCTATCATAGCATCACTTCCTCGAGAGCTATCACTCCAAGTAAAAATTGATGCTTATTGTTTCGGATCCTTTCCAATTTTCATCAACAGCACAATATTTCTTGTTGAAAAGGTATTAAAAGTTCTGTCCACAATACCACTGAAGCTAACAAAATTCAATTATCTATTTTATTTCCTCAATTTTATTTTCTTCACAGATACTATGTACATAGTGTGTAGAGAAGGTATTGTAATGCAGCCAAAAATTCGTTACCGAAATTTCAATGGAAATACATGTTTTCGGTCTCCTTGAATCCAAAAAAAGCTTTTTTAAGGAAAGATCCGTGTGTGTGAGTGTGGACAGTATAGCTAAAAATCCAAAAGTCCATTAAATACCAATCTTGTCACGAAGATTTTCAAGATTTTCCAACTAACCTTTACATGAAACTTTTTTCGAACATTTTGATTTCCTCAAAAAGGGCTATAACGATTTTGACGAAAATTACATATATTAAAGATATTTACCTGACAAATAATATGTATATCTTGAATTTTCTGGGAATAGCCTCCCAAGACTAAAACCTACCACACATAAAATGGAGAGCATATTAAAACGCACAATTTATGTTATATATATTTTTTTCGTGGAGTTGATCGTTTATAGATATTCCTTATTTTTGGATTCAGCTTTAAAAAACAAACTTTTGTGATACAGGAATTTGTCAACTCCTGACCATACAAACAAAGGGTTGTCAGTCACATAGCAACCAGCTTTGGACTATCATTTTAATCTATGGTACTCCTTATGTCGCTTTTACTTATAATGAAGCAAGTAATAAGACTATTTCTGCTATTTTTCTCTGGATTAGTATGAAGTAAATAGGAGTATAAGCTTTTTAACAATAATTTGTTGCTGAGATGTAGAGAAAGTCATGTGAACGAAACACATCAGATTTTTCTCCTTTTATTCAGTGTATCATTTGTGTACCGGTGTTGAGGGCAGCAGCAAGACGATGGAGATAACACTCCTTTTAGGGGATCTCCAATTTAAGTTTTCTCTAAACGAGTCTATAAAAATCGCGCTATATCACTCTTCTCTTTGTGTTTTACAGTAAAGGCGTAGAGTTAATCGCTCCATGAAAGGTTCTACTCTTCCTTTTGTCATTCCTAAAGGAAGTTGTATATTACGCTGATGTAATTACACTTCTCTTGGTTCATTAAGCTTTTAACTTCCCACGCGGCCTATCAAATATCTCGAACGATGGCATTATGAGTCAGAGTATGTTGTAGGCATTCGTATTTTTATAGTGCGGAGGAGTTGATATCAAGCGCAACTCACAAGAGTGCTTTCTTAAAGGCCTCACTTTTGCTTTCTCTACTCATGCTATGTCTACAGTGAATAGAGAAGCTATTGCATTCCACCCAAAATTCGATACCGAGATTTCTCCGGAAATAGACGTTTTAGGCTCATATGTATCCAAAAAAATATATTTTCAGAAAAAGGTCTGTGTGTGTGTAAGTGTCAGACAATAATTCAAAAGCGAAAACCGGTATTTAAGTTTAGTATCTTCCAAGGATGCAACACGAAGATTTTCAAGAAGATTCACCCAACCCATGGGAAAAATTTCGAATTTTTTTATTTTCTTAAAAATGGCCGTAACAATTTTGCTTAAGGTTTCTTATATTTAAGATAGTTACATGCCAAAGAAAATCTATATCTTGAATTTTCTGGGAACAACCTCTAAAGACCTGTTTATTCTGGATGAATTTGGCGAAGTTTTGCATAACTGGTAAACCGTAAGAGATAGACAAAAACTTACTGGATAGAATATGTAGAGCTCGTTAAAACACAATTTACGTTATATACATTTTTGAGATATTCCTTGGTACTAGTTTTAGCTATGAAATACTTTTCTCATACGGGAATAAGTTAACTCCTGTCCATACTAACAAAGGAAGTTGAGTCACATAGCAACCAGCCTTTGACTATCACTTTAGCCTATGATGCTCCCTTATTTCCCTTCTACTTACATGGAAGCAAGTAATAAGACTGTTTTTTTCGATTAGTATGAAATAAATAGAAGAATAAGATTTTTAACAATTTGTTGTAGAGATGTAGAGAAAGTCATGAGAATGGAACAAATTAGATTTTTTTAGCACAGTCAAACGTTTAGGTGTTTCAGCTCAAACACTATTCACAGATATGCCCGAATGTTTTCTTCTTGCTTCTAGATATGCATATACTCGTCGAAGCATGGACTGTCATATACTCTCTCGGTGCCGTATGGTTTCGTAAACTTACATGAAATGTCCATTAAGAGTTTTTTTCATTTAGGAAGAAAGCTAAAGCGATAGTCTAATCTTTTAAAAGCTGATTGCCAAGTCGTTGAAATCCGTTTCTTTGCATGGTTAGGAGTCTGCAAGGTCCCACAAGAGAAAATAAGTATTTTAACACTGAACCAAATAGCCAGGAAATGGTCTACTTTACGATAAAAGTGTATATGACATAAATTGTATATTTTAACGTGATCTACATTAATGCAGTAAGATTTTGCCTATCTCTTACGGTTTACCAGTTATGCAAAATTCATCAAACTTCATCCAGAATTTGGAGGATATTCCCAGAAAACACTTTATTTGTCATGTAAATATCTGTAATATACGGTACTTGAATCAAAATCGTTAGCCATTTTTGAGACAGTTAAAATTTTAGAAAATTTTTTCATACAAAAAGGTATTATTGAAAGGGAGGAATTTCCTCAAGATCTTCGTGACGTATCCTTGTAAGATACTTTTTGAGTTATTGTGTTCACGGACCTTTTGGGGGGGGGGGGTACACTGAACCCTAAAATGTATGTTTCCAGTGAAACCTCGTATCGAATTTTTGAGTGGAGTTCAATATCTTCTCTACTTATGTGCTATGTAGGGAAAGTATTATGTCACAAATGTGCGTCCTCTACCTATCCAAGTATCATGGTAGATAACAGCCAACTGTACTGGTGTCCCATCTTACTAATACCATGCATTTCTTCTCATTTGCAGGGGCACATATTTAGCAAGTTTGGGAGAGTGTTTTGAATAAAGTCTTTGTAGACACGTGCTGGGAGAATTTATGGGCCCAGCAAACAGACCTTGCTCACACTGATGATGTCTAGCAAAACTTTACAATAAAGATTAAGAACTGCCCTTACGTGTTGGTTATTATTCCATCTCTCCCAAAAGTTGTCTGGTCTGTAAATAAATATTATGTGTTCCATCACATGACTTGCTCTACATCTCTGCAACAACTTATTTTTATAAAGCTTATGTTTCTATTTACTTCATGCTCATCGACAAAAAAGTTAGCAGAAATAGTCTTATTACTTGCTTCCTTGTAAGTAGAAGAGAAATAAGGGAGTACCATAGGTTAAAGTGATAGTCAAAAGCTGTTTGCTATGTGACTGAGGTGACTTTGTATGGACAGGAGCTGACAAATTTGTGTAAAGCTGAAACCAAAAACAAGGAATATCTTAAAAACTATCAAATGCACGAAAAAATGTACATAACATAAATTATGTGTTTTAATCAGTTCTACATTTTCTGTGGAGTAAGTTTTTGCCCATCCCTTACGGTTTAGCAGTAATACAAAATTCCGCAAAATTCATCCAGAATAAAGTAGTCTTCATAAAATATTCCTAAAAAATTTAAGATATACATTTTATTTTTCAGGTAAATATCTTTAATATGCGATATTTTAATCAATATCGTTAGAGGCATTTTTGAGAAAATTAACGTTTTCGACAATTTTTCCATGTAAAGGGTAGTAGGAGGTGGGGGGATTTTCTTGAAAATATTTGTGTCGCAGCCTTGGAAGATAAAATTTAATATCAAGTTTGGTATTTAACGGACTTTTCGTTTTTGAGCTGTCCATAGACACTCAAACACACGCACACACGGACATTTTTCCAAAAATGTTTCTTTTTTGGATTCAGGGTGACCCAAAACATGTATTTCCGGTGAAATTTCGGTATCAAAATTTTTGGTGGATTGCAACACCTTCTCTATACTCTATGTACATAGTAGGTGTAGAGAAAGTAAAAATCGGAGTCTTTACTTACAAGGCTCTCCATATTATAGCTAATAATTGCTATTTTTTTTTTCTTAATTTGCTCTCAGGCAAGTAATTTCTAAGTACATGCTTGTGTATCAGTCTCATAAACTAGTTTTCTACCTACGCACCTTGCATGGCCATATATTTAGCAGTACCATATTAGGAGTTAGCCTGCGCTGCAGACCTTGATTTGACTGTGACATACCTTCTGTCGCATTCACTCACCCGGAACTTGCCCTCTACTTGTGTTAAGAAGTGTCGGCTCTTTTATTTTCAGCTCTTGTGTCATCTCTTCCATCCTTCATCACCCTCTTTTTCTTCTGTCAGCATGTCAGTTTCAATGTATCGCACACCGTACGTGTTTCCTTTTGAGAAGCAGTTGAAGAAAGTAAAGCAAATAAATAAAGAAGAAAAAAAAAACGGATGAGAAAAAGTCCTAAGCAAAGATATGTTGAGAGTGGTTCACCGTGACAATTTATTTGCAACAGAGAAAAATATTCTCATTCAGGGCGAAATCCTATATCCTACTTATGCTGAAGAAAAGGTTTACTTTCCAGGTAGCTACCGAAAAAAAAAATTAACTAAATTTACGAAAAATACAAAAAACGTTTTGTCGTTATTGTTACACGTTAGTGTAGAATAAGTGTGTAAAATAGGCTGGGATTCTTTATGAGAAAATACATAAAAAAAATTTGTGTGTTCCATTCACATGACTTTCTCTACGTATCTGCAGGAAAATATTAAAAAGCTTATGCTCCCATATACTTCATGCTAATTGATAAAATTTGCAGAAATAGTTATCACTTGCTCCCTTGTAAATAGGAGCGAAATAAGGGAGTACCATAAGCTAAAGCTATAGTCAAAAGCTAGTTGCTAGATGACTGAAGTTCCTTTGTTTGTATGGGCAGGAGTTGACAAATTCCTGTATGAGAAATGTTTAAGTTTTTTAAAGCTGAAATCAATAACATGGAATATCTAAAAATGATCAACTCCACGAAAAAAAAATCTTATGTGTGCCATTTACATGAGTTTCTCTATATCTCTGCAACAAATGATTCTTAAAAAGCTTATACTTCTATTTACTTCATACTAATCAGAAAAAATTAGCAGAAATAGTCCCATTAAGTAAGTAGAAGCGAAATATGGGAGTATCATAGGTTAAAGTGATATAGTTAAAAGCTGGTTACTAGGTGACTGAAGTTCCTTTATTTGTATAGACACGAATTGACAAATTCCTGTATGAGAAAAGTACAAGGTTTTAAAAGATGAAACCTAAAACTTAGGAATATCTCAAAAACAATCAACTCCTCGAAAAAAAATTATATGACACAAATTGTGTGTTTTAGTGTGCTCTACATTTTTGTGTGCTAAGTTTTTGTCCATTTCTTACAGTTTAGCAGTTATGCAAAATTTCGTAAAATTCATCCAGAATAAAGTAGTCTTCACAGGCTATTCCCAGAAAATTCAAGATATACATATTATTCGTCAGGCAAATATTTTAATATACGATCAAAATCGCTAGAGCCAGTTTTGAGAAAAACAAAATTTTCAAAAAAGTTCCATGTAAGGGGTAGTTGGGAGTTGGAGGATTTTCTTTAAAATCTTCGTGTCGTATCCTTGGAAGATACCTAACTTAAGCACCAAGTTTGGTATGTAACGGTCTTTTCGTTTTTGAGCTATGCCGTCATCAGACACACACCCAAACCTTTTTCCAAAAATGCTTTTTCTTGGATTCAGGGGCACCCAAAATAGTATTTCCGGAGAAATTTCGATATCTAATTTTGAGTGCAATACAATACCTTTGCTATACACTATGTACATAGAACGTGTAGAGAAAGTAAAAAGTCCTACGCAAAGATATATTGAGAGCGGTTCACGGTGAGAATTTATTAACAAGAGAGAAAAATATTCTCATTCAGGACGAAATGCTACATTCCACTTATACTGAAGAAAAGGTTTGCTTTCCAGCTAGCTACCACAAAAATAGCTCTCATGCTTCAATGAAGCTACGAAAAACGTTTTCTCGTTATTTACAAAGAAAATAAACTAACAAAGGACCATTGTTACAAGTTAGTGTAGAATAAGCGTATAAAATAGGCTGCGATTCTTTACGCGAAAATACATTAAAAAAAATCTGCTGTATTCCATTCACATGACTTTCTGTACAACTCTGCACCAAATTATTCTTAAAAAGCTTATATTTCTATTTATTTCATGCTAATCGAGAAAAAATTAGCAGGAATAGTTTTATTACTTGCTTCCTAGCAACAAGAAGCGAAATAAGGGATTACCATAGGTTAAAGTAATAGTCAAAAGCTGGTTGCTATGTGACTGAAGTTCCTTTTTATGGACACGAGTTGACAAATTCGTGTATGAGATCATGTTTTCAAAGCTGAAACCAACAATAAGGAATATCTCAAAAATGATTTACTCCACAAAAGAGATTATATTACATAAATTGTATGTTTTAACGTGCTCTACATTTTTTGTGGTTTATCAGCTATGCAAAATTTTCGAAAGAAGTTCCATCTAAAGTATAGTTGAGTGTGGGGTGATTTTCTTGAAAATCTTCGTGTCGCATCCTTGGAAGATACCATACCTAAATACTAAGTTTGGTTTTTAACGGACTTTTCGTTTTTGAGCTATGCTACACACAGACAGACACATACACCTTCTCTATACACTATGTACATAGTACGTGTTGAGAGAGTAATAATATATTTTATATCACTGAATCCAGAAAAGCCTTTCTAGAAATAGGTCCGTGTGTGTACAGCATAACTTAATAACGATAAGTTGGTTTAATACGAAAATTAGCATTTAACTTTAGTATCTTACGTTAATGCGACAATAATAAATTCCACCTCACCCAAAATAATTTTAAATGCAACCAAACCATCCTAGTATTTGCCCTGATTAGCATGAAATACAAGAATAAGCCTGTTTAATAATAGTTCAGAATAAGTAGAGCAAGAAATGCGAACTTAAAATAATCATAATTTGTTGTTCTTGTTTGTAATTGTTTGTTTATTGTTGTTTTTGTTTGTACGTGTTCTCCTAAACTCAGAGATTCAAATACTGCACAGAATAATAAAGCGTGTATTTGCTTTGCATAAAAATGATTTGAGAATCTTTCAATAATTCAATTACTTATTCCCTTATGATGATTTAATTTAATTAAATAGCATAGGTACTGTATTAAAAAACCAATTTTACACATACCCGCCTCACTTTTTTTTTCCGAAAGCTTTTCGCACATTCCTCACCGAGCGGTTTTTATATTACTTTTTTTTTTATAAAATAAAGCATAGCCAGCCAGGGTTTAAATAAGGGATACCTTAACTAAAGTGAAGAATTTCATTATATGGCGAAGGATACGTTTCGTCGAATTACAGTGGCTTGAATAAAGAGTATAACGCACATCCACACACTGAAATGACATTTTCAAGGGGGCTTTGTAGAAAGGAAATTAAAATTAACGCTATAACATAACATGGACTTTGTGCCTTCACTCCAGTGCCGCCTGAAAAGTGAGCACAGAGGCGTGTTTCCAGGCTAAGCCGTTCCAGGGGATCATCTGCTTTTAGCAGTAAATTACGGCTATTTCAAAGTATAAGCCTTCAAATGACGAATGTATTTCAGCAAGTGAAAGCATATTAGAGACCCATTTTTACTTTCTGTACGCGTACTATGTACATAGAGAACGCATTGCATTCCACCCAAAAACTCGATACCGAGATTTCACTGCAAATAAACGTATTAGCGTCCCCTGTATCCAAAAAGAATCTGATGTTCCATTCACATGACTTTCTCTACATCTCTGCAACAAATTATTCTATCTACTTCATCTAATCAAGTAGCAAATAGCAGAAATAGTCTTATTACTTGCTTCCTTGTTAGTTGAAGCGAAATAAGGCACCACCATAGGTTAAACCGATAGTCAAAAGCTGGTTACTATGTGACTCAATTTTCTTCTTTTTTTATGGACAGTAGTTAACAAATTCCTGTATGAGAAAAGTATAAGTTTTTTTAAGCTGAAACCAATAAAACGAATATTTAAAAAACGATCCACCCCACGAAAAAAATGTATATAGCATAAATTGTATGTTTTAGCGTGATCTGCATTTTCTTTCCAGTAAGCTTTTGTCTATCTCTTACGGTTTGCCAGTTATGCAAATTTCGTAAAATTCATCTAGAATAAAGCAGTCTCCCGAGGCTATTTCCAGAAAATTCAAGATATAAATTTTATTTGTCAGGTAAATACCTGTGATATATGATATTTTAATCAAAATCGTTAAGGCCATTTTTGAGAAAATCAAAATTTTCGAAAAAAGCTCCATGTAAAGGACAGTTGGGGATGGGAGATTTTTCTCAAAATCTTCGTGTCGCATTCCTGGAAGATACTAAACATAAAAACCAAGTTTGGTATTTTACCGACTTTTTGTTTTTGAGTTATGTTGATGACACCCGGACACACACACGGACTTTTTTTCTCTGAAAATGCTTTTTTTGGATACAGTGGACCCTAAAACATATATTTCCGGTGAAATCTCGGTATCGAATTTTTGGGTGGAGTGCAATACCTATGTACATGATACCTGTAGAGAAATTAAAAAAAGGTTTGTTTGTGTGTGTGTGTGTGTGTGTGTCTGTGGGCAGCATAGCTCAAAGGAAAAGGCGGTTTAATTACCAAACTTGGTACTTAAGTTCAGTATCTTCCAAGAATGCGACATGTGGATTTTCAAAAAAATATCCCCATCCTAAACTACATGGAAAAAATTTCGATTTTTTTTTTATTTTCTTCAAAATGTATATCTTTAATTTTCTGGGAATAGCCTCAAAAGACTTCTTTAACTGGATGGTTTCGAGGTAATTTTGCCCAACTGGTAAACCGTAAGAAATAGGCAAAAACTTGCTACACAAAATATAGATCTCGTAAAAGAAACACAATTAATGCCATAGTTAACTGTCTCCGAGATATTCCTTGTTATTTGTTTCAGATGTATATTCCCAAAACTTTTCTAACACGGACATTTATAAACTCCTGGCCAGGCATAGAAACGGATTTCATCCACATGGCAACAAGTTTTTAAAATATTTGACTATCACTTTAGCCTTGTCTATTTCCGTATTTCCCTCCTACTTTCAATGAAGCAAATAATTAGGACAATTTTTGCTAATGTTTATCTCGATAATCATAAAGCAGATACAAGAATGCGCATCTTAACAGTTTGTTACAGCGATGTAGAGAAATTCAAGTGATCGGAACATGTCAGATTTTTACTTTTTCTGCGCCTACTATGTAGGTAGTGTATAGAGAAGGTATTGTACTTAACCCAAAAATTCGACACCTAGATTTCACCGGAAATACACGTTTTAGGGTCTCCTGTGTCTAAAAAGACAGCATTTTTGGAAAAGGTCCGTGTGTCTATGTACGCCGATATCTCAAAAATGAAAAGTCGGTAAAATACCAAACTTGGTATTTAAGTTTCGTATCTTTCAGGAATACTACACGAAGATTTTGAAAAAAAAAATCGCCCACAAGAAACTACCCTTTACGTGCAAAAATATTCGAAAAATTTTATTTTCTCAAAAATGGCTTTAAAAATTTTGATTAAAATATCATATATTAAAGACATTTACTTAAAAAATAAAATGTATATTACTTTATTCTGGATGTATTTTTACGGAATTTTGCATAACCATAAGAAATTGACAAGAACTTACCACACAAAAATGTAAGGCACGGTAAAACACACCATTTATGCTATATACTTTTTTTTTCTTTTTTTTTTTTTTTGTGGAGTTGATCATTCTTGAGATATTCCTTATTATTGGTGTCAGCTTTTAAAAATCTTATACTTTTCTCATGCAGGAATTTCTCAACTCCTGTCCATACAAACAAAGGAACTGTAGTCACATAGGAACCAACTTTTCACTATCACTTTAACCTATGTTACTCCCTATTTCGCTTCTATTTACAAGGAAGCAACTAATAAGACTATTTCTACTAATTTTTTTTTCTCGATTAGCATGACGAAAATAGAACCAATAGGTTCTAAAACATGTATTTCCGGTGAAATCCCGGTATCGAAGTTTTGGGTGTAATACAATACCTTCTCTATACACTATGTACTTAGTACATGTAGAGAAAGTAAAAATGAAAGTACCTATACATTTGAAAACACACTTTGTACGGAAATGCAAACAACAGTTCCTTTTACCAATGTGTTTCATGTTGGAATTATTTGGTACGTAATTTTAATGTTCGTGTTTGTGTTGTTGCAAATCATGAAGAGTGATTCCAGAATAAACGAGCTTAATCGGATATTAAATCCTGAAACATCACAACATAAGCGATACAAATATTATTTGCACTTGATCTGCACGCTGGAAACACGCGTCAATTCCGAAAGTTTAGCAAAACAAATAGGTCGTTATAATAAACAGAATGCGTATATCGCTGCCACGGGCAGCTACCAAACCGCTACATAACGATTTTATATTCAAACAGATAAATTCACCCTTGTTATCCAGTATCCATGAAGTTATTGGAATTTCAACATATTTCCAATTAACACCCGCCCTGAAAATTCATCAGTTGGTTTAGGTTTTATAAAATGCAGTTAGTCATGCATGCTGTTCATATTTTTATTTACCTTTATTCGGTGTTAATTACGAAATAAGAGCCTCTACCACTAAAAATATCTGATATGTTCCATTCACACGACTTTCTCCACATCTAAGTAAATAATTATTGTTAAAAAGCTTATTCTCCTATTTAATTTATGATAATCGAGATAAACATTAGCAGAAATGGTCTTATTACTTGCTTCCTTGTAAGCAGAAGGGAAATAAGGGAATGCACTAGGCTCACGCGATAGTCAAATTTTTTAAAAGCTGGTTGCCACGTGATTGAAATTCGTTTCTTTGCATTGCCAGGAGTTGCCAAATTCCCGTATTAGAAAAGTTCAAGTATTTAAAATTGCACATAAGAATACGGAATACCTCGGAAATAGTTAACTCCATGAAAAATGTATGTAATTAATTGTTTGTTTTAACGAACTCTATATTTTTATTTTCTCTACACGTAGTATTTACTTAGTGTATATAGAAGGTATTGTATTGCACCCAAAATTCGATACCCAGATTTCACAGGAAATACATGTTTTGGGGACTCTGAATCCAAAGGAAAGTATTTTCAGAAAAAGGTCCGTGTGTGTATGTGCGTGTGGCTGTGAACAGCATAGCTAAGAAACACAAAGACAGTACCAAGTTTGATATTTAACGGTCTTTTCGTTTTTGAGTTATGCTGTTCAGTGACAACACGGACCTTTTTTCTGAAAATGCTTTTATTGGACTCAGGGGGACCCAAAACATGTATATCCGGCGAAATCTGGGTATCGAATTTTTGAAGATCTTCGTACTTTACGACGTTTGCAGAGAGCCATTCAAAACAAACAAAGAGGAATGCTGACTTCAGGAATTGTGTTGATCCATGACAACTCTCCTCCACACACTGCTGGCACAACCCATTGGCTGCTTGAACAATTTCAATGGGACATTTTCGATCATCCGCCGTACAGTCGTGACCTGGCACACAGTGACTTTCACGTTTTCCCAGAACTGAAGACGTGGCTAGGAGGGCAGCACTTTCAAACCAAGAAGATCTTCAAAACAACGTCAATGCTCATTTGAAATCATTGGCAGTAACATTTTTTGAAGCGGGTATTGCAAAGCTTGTGCACAGGTACGATAAATGTCTCAATCTTTTCGTGATTATGTTGAAAAGTAACCATAAGTGTAGAAAACTTTTAGTAATAAAATAATTGTTTTCTATGAACTTTTATTTTATTTATACCTATCGGAGGTTGAAAAAAAACGACCCTCGCACTTAAAGATATATATTTAGATTTTGGAGTGTTCGAAGTGTAGTAATAGCTCCGGTTCAACGCGGGCTGTCGATTACAAACATACTCCTCTAAATAGACTATAATACCGCCAAATTCTTTAAGCTTAAATATTATAACTATTAATTCCCTAGTTGGTTGCACAGCATAAAATTTTCACATACTACATTACTAAAAATTCGGGTACAATACAGTGTGCAATTAAGAGCTTGTTTTTACATTCTCTAGACTGCATGTACAATATACATTGTGGATAGAGAAGGTATTGTATTCCACCCAAAAATTCGATGTCGAGATTTCACCGGAAATATATGCTTTGGGGTCCCCTGAGCCCGAAAACAGCATTTTTAGATAAAGGTCCGTGTGTGAACAGCATAGCTCAAAAACGAAAACACCATTAAATACAAAGCTTGGTATTTAAGTTAGCATTTTCCAAGGTTGCGACACGAAGATTTTCAAGAAAATCTCCCCACCACAAACTACCCTTTACATGGAAAAATTTTCGAAATTTTTGTTTTTTTTAAAAATGCCTCTAACCAGTTTGATTGAAATCCCATATGTTAAAGCTATTTATATTCCAAATTAAATGTATATCTTTAATTTTCAGGGAATAGCCTCTGAAGTTCTCCTTATCTTGAATGAATTTTGCTGAATTTTGTGTAACTGGTAAAACGTAAGAGATAGGCAAAAACTTAACCCACAAAAAATGTAGATCATATTAAAACTCACAATTAAAGTCATATACGTTTTTTCGTGAAATTGATCATTTCCGAGATATTCCTTTTTATTTGTTTCAAATTCAAAATACTTAAAAAGTTTTTCAGTGGATAGCTGTAAACTCCTGGTCCTGCATAGAAACGGATTTCAACCTAATGGATTTGACTATCGTTTTAGCCTAGCGTATTCCCTTATTTTCCTTTTACTTACAAGGAAGCAAGTAAATAAGACCATTTCTGCTAATGTGTTTCTCGATTACCATAAAGTAGACAGAAAAATATGTTTTTAATAACAATTTGTTACATTGATGTAGAAAAAACCATATGAATGAAATACATCAGATTATTTCCTCTCTCTCTCTATAGTGTTGAATATGAAGAGAGCTACAATTTAGATTTAAATTAAAGGTAAAAAAGGAGTGAGAAAGCGTACACCACATTGTTAGTGATGCATTTCAACACTTCACTCCTCTGACCTGATGGCACATCCCAGAAAAGTCTCCTCCTGTACAACTTTGCTTTATAATAAATGCATTCTAGCGGCTTGCCATTTGCAAAACCTTCTTCACTGTCACGTGTAAACTCCTTCAGTTGTCACTGCTTCGTTTTTTATACATAACGTAAAGCCTCAACGCCCACCAAAATGTTTCTTTGCCTTCCTGACATGAGCAGCATGTACCTGGAGCCTAAGGGCACATAGCAACAGAGAACATACACGTTTGTCAAGAACGTAAGATACAGTTTGCCATCCACAAAATCGATAAAAAGTTATCTTCAAAAAAGTAAAAAAAAAATTGGAGGTGTTCCATTCACATGACTTTCTCTACATCACTGCAAAAATTATTATTAAAAAGCTTATGTTTCTCTTGACTTCGTGCTAATCGAGAAAAAAATAGCAGAAATAGTCTTATTACTTGCTTCCTTTTAAGTAGAAACGAAATAAGGGAGTACCATAGGTTAAAGTGATAATCAAAAGTTGGTTGCTATGTGACTTGTTTGTATGGACAGGACTTGACAAATTCCTGTATGAGAAAAGTATTAAGTTTTAAAGCTGAAACCAATGACATGGAATATCTCAAAAAATGATCAACTCCACGAAAAAAGTATATAAAATAAATAAATTGTGTGTATTAACGAGCGCTACATATTTTGCGTGGTAAGTTTTTGTCCATCTCTTACGGTTCAGCAGTTATGCAAAATTTTGTAAAATTCATTTAGAATAAAATTGTCTTCAGAGGCTATTCCCAGAAAATTCAAGATATATATTTTATTTGTCAGCTAAATATCTTTAATATACGATACTTTAATCAAAATTGTTAGAGCTATTTTGAGAAAATCAAAATGTTTGAAAAAAAGTCCATGTAAAGGGTAGTATGGGGTGGGGTACACATATTTCCGGTGAAATCTCGGTATTGAATTTTTTAGTGGAGTGTAATAGCTTCTCTATACACTATGTACATAGTACGTGTAGAGAAAGTAAAAGGCTTACGATTCTATTTACTTCAAGCTAATCGAGAAAAATAGAAATAGTCTTATTACTTGTTTCCTTGTAAGTAGGAGCGATATAAGGGAGTATCATAGGTTAAAGTGATAGTCAAAAGCTGGTTGCTATGTGACTTGTTTGTATGGGCAGGAGTTGACAAATTCCTGTATGAGAGAAGTATAATTTTGAAATGTTAAAAAGCCATTGCATACACTGAAGCTATAATTTTGTTAAAATCTGTGGAATCTACACCATGTCCAAGTGGAGCACGTGTTGGAAATAGACGTTCAGATTTGAACAAAAAGAAAGGTTTAAGTTTTTCAAAGCTGAAACCAACTGCATGGAATATCTCAAAAACGATCAACTCTAATTTAACTGCCATTTTTAATTTGTATTTTGTTTAGACCACTCATTTTGAATTATTTAAATACAATGGATGTTTGTGCCTTCAGTAAAACTAGGAAAGTGAATGAAAGATTTAATGTGAAAACACATTCAAGAAAAACTGAAAGCAAAGGAGCTGGCACGAGAAGAGCATTCCGACGAAGAAAGGAGCCCATTTTGCAAGTAAAGAAATAAAACTCCCATAAAATGAACTTTTAAAAGAGACTGCAGTAAAAATAGAGTAAGAAATAAAGAAACCAAGATGATTCAAACTGAAAACGTTTACTGCAGCTCATCTGAAATTGCCTGCATTCACAATCCTAGAAACAAGCGGAGAGACAGAGAAGGAAAAACAGAGAGAGACAGAGGGGGGGGGGGGCAAACGCGAAAGTACAAAGCCTGGACTGAAAGCGACCTTCCTGGTGGAATTACGAAATGGTTAAGCTAATTTCTTCACAGTTCAAAACAAATCAAATTTCAACAAATACGCTGATTAAGTTGAATGTAAACCAGCTAAATTATATAGTGTTTTCAAGAAAATACATATAAACTTAGTGAAATTAGTGAATTTTGAAGAAACGTAGAGTATTAATGACACATTAGTTATGACACTTGTAAGGGCTTGTATGATATGAAATTTAATGAAAATCACAACAAATCAACTTCTATATTTTAATTCCGTGAATAATTTAAACTTCCGAATATAAAAATCTGATGTGTTACACTCACATGACTTTCTCTAGCCGTTCTACAAACTTCTTACATAAGATTATTCTTCTTTCTGCACCTTGTTAAACGAGATATTCGGCACAATGTTCTTATTACTTAGTTCCTTATAAGTAGGAAGAAAATAAGGGAATACACTAGGCTAAATCTATAGTCAAATGTTTTAAAAGCTGTCATTATGCGATTGTCATTACAAATCGCTTCGTTTTTTGGCCAGGAGTAGAACAAATGAAAAACGGACACTCCCGTCTGAGAAAACTATAAGTACTTCACAACTGAAACTAATAATAATGAATACATCGAAAATGGTAAGCTCCACGAAAAAAATGTATATGACGTAAATTGTGTATTTTAACAAGGCCTACACTTTTTGTACAGTAAGTTTTTGTCTATCTCTTACGGTTTACTAGTTATGCCAAATTAAGCAAAATTCTTCCAGCATAAAAAGGTCTTTAGAAGCTATTCCCAGAAAATTCAAGATATAAATTTTATTTGTCAGGTAAATATCTTTAATATACGATATTTTAATCAAAATCGTTAGCCATTTTTAAAAAAATAAAAATTTTCAAAAAAAGTTCCATGTAAAGGGTAGTTTGTGGTGGAGAGATTTTTCTCAAAATCTTCATGTCGCATCCCTGGAAGATACTAAACTTACCAATTTTGGTATTTTAGCTACTTTTCGTTTTTGAGTTATCGTGTTCACAAACACATGGACACACGGACACACGGACACACGGACACACGGACACACACACGGACCTTTTTCTGGAAATGTTTCTTTTTAGATTCAGGGGGTCCTAAAACAAGTATTTCCGGTGAAATCTCGACATCGAATTTTTGGGTGGAATGCAATACTTCTCTATCCCTATGTACATTGTACATACGGGGCAAGAGAAAGTAAAAATCTATTGTGTTCCATTCTCATGTAACAAATTATTCTTAATAGGCTTATTCTTCTATCCACTTCATGCTAATCAAGAAAAACATTAGCAGAAACTGTTTTATTACTTAGTTCTTTATAAATAGACGCTAAATAAGTAGAAGGAAATACACTAGGCTAAACCGACAGTGAAATGTTTTAAATGCAGTTGCTATGGAATTGAAATCACTTTCTTTGCGTGACCAGGAGTTGGCGCAAAGTCTAAGTGTTTTAAAACTGAAACCAACAACAAGAAATACGCCAAAAACTGTCAACTCCAGGGGAAAAAATGTATAAAATTGCGTGTTTTAAGGTGCTCTACATTTTTTGTGTAGCAAGTTTTTGTTTATCTCTACGGTTTACTAGTTATGCAAAATTAAAAAAAAAAAAAAAACAAGCAGAATAAAGAGCTCTTTAGAGGCTATTCCCAGAATGTTCAAGCTAAATATTTTATCTCCCATGTAAACATCTTTAATATAGAATCAAAATCATTAGACCCATTTTTGAGAAAATCAACAATTGATTCCCCAAGGGTTGTTGGTAATGGGCGATTTTTTTTGAAAATCTTTGTGTCGCATCTTTGGAAGATACTGAACTTAAATATTAAATTTGGTATTTAACAGACTTTTCGTTTTTGAGCTATGATGCCCACAGACCCACACACGGACGTTTTACAAAAATACTTTTTTTGGATTCAGGGGGTCCCAAAATATGTTATTTCCCATGAAATCTCAGTATCGTATTTTTGGGTGCAATACAATACCTTCTCTAAACACAATGTATATAGTACGTGTAGAGAAATTGAAATATATTAGTTTCATACAGCTTTCTCCACATATTCTGCAAGAAATTATTCTTTCAAAAGTTCATTCTTCTGTGTGCTTCATTCAAATCAAAACAAAAATGAGTAGGAATTACATTATTATATATTTCCTTGTAGATGCAACGGGAAAAATGAACAAACTAGACTATGGGATTATCATATGTACTTTTACGTTGTACTGAAACACCATCAGACAATTTCAGTCCTGAAATTGAACGATGAATAAAATGCTTAAGACATGATAAGGAGGGACAGGAATTTTGGGTAACGAAGGAAACCAGTCCAGCATTTCCCAGAGCATCTACAGAAATACTCGAAAAACCCAGGGGTCAAAGTAACTGGGAATCGAACCTGGAAACGAATGCGACCCTCAGGAGTAACCGTGCACAGTTTTATAAGCAGTTAATCCATTTGCTTTTTAAGAAGAATATCATGAATGACTTGAGTTGAAGGAGAAAGGAGGTATCCTAAGTTTTAAGCTGCAAAGTTTTCCTTTTTAGGTTCTACACTTGTGACTTATTTACAGTGTTTTCCTCTATGGAGATTAAATAGGATTACAAACACCCTCTCTTGCATTTAGATTAACAGAAAAGCTATAAACATGTATGGTTTGTGTATGTGGCTGCTAGGGGCGTGAAAGGAGCAAAACTTGTTCATTTATTCCACTCTGTTTATAGATGAAATGCATTTAAATATTTTCTCTACACGTACTATAGAGAAGATGTATTGCACCCAAATATTCGATACCGAGATTTCACCGGAAATAGATGCTTTAGGGTCCCCTATATAAAAAAAGCATGTTTAGAAAAAGGTCCGTGTATGTCCGCGGGTCTGTGAGCACGAATACTCAAAAACGAAAATTCGGTAAAATAAGAAACTTAGTATATAAATTTAGTATTTTCCAAGGATGTGACACAAAGATTTTCAAGAAAATTCCCCCATTCCCAACTAACCTTTACATGGAAAAGCTTTTTTAAAACTTTTCTTTACTCAAAAACAGTTCTAATGCTTTTGATTAAAATACCTTTTATTATAGGTATTTACATCACAAATAAAACATATATCTTGAATTTTCAGAACAGCTTCTGAAGACTGTTCGTTCTGAATAATTTTTTCTGAATGTTGCATAACGGGTAAACCGAAATAAATGGACAAAAATATAGTGCACAAAAATATAGACCACAATTTGTCATATGTATTTTCGTCGTAGAGTTGACCGTTTCCAAGATATTCCTTGTTATTGGTTTCAATATTAAAATACTTTTCTCAGACAGGAACTATCCGTTTTTCTTTTGTTCTACTTCTGGTCAAGCAAAGAAGCGAATTTCAATGACAATCGCATAACGATAGCTTTTAAAACATTTCACTATCGCTTTAGCACATCCCTTCTAATTATTAGAAACTAAGTAATAAGTACATTCTGCTAATGCATATCTCGATTAGCATGGTTTAGAAAGAAGAATAATCCTTTATAGAACAGTTAGATAAATGCACGTGAGTGTAACATCAGATTTTTTAAGAATATCATGAAGGAGAGAGGAGATGTAATTTTTAAGCTGCAAAACATTTCCTTTTTAGGTTCTACACTAGTATCTTATTTTCAGAGCTTTTTTCCTCTATGGAGATTAAATGGGACTACAAACGCCCTCTCTTGCATTTAGATTGACAGAAAAGCTATAAAAATGTATGGTTTGGGAATGTGGCTGCTAGGGGCGTGAAAAGAGCAAAAGTTGTTCATTTATTCCGTTCTGTTTATAGAAGGAGCCGCATTTATTTTTCTTCTCGCATGCAACCATGAGAAGGCGGCATCAGTGTAGCGTAATGGGAAAAAGCAAGCCAAGTGTTATAGCAGTTGGCAACAGTCGCACTGCGCAAGAAAAAAACATCGTAACTCATGTTTTGCGGTTTACATCCCAGCAAAAACAACGTATGTGTGTTTTCTTTTGGCTTTAGCGAATAAGTTCGCACACACTCAAAGTGGATGATACAAATTTTACTGCAAACCCCAAGGTTTCCAAAAACATAACGATGTTGTAATTTTACGCACTACTTTCTATAACCGGCGGCGCCGTGGCCTCCCATCTAGGCGGCCCAAACTCCCCATGTGGATGAATAATAATAATTTTAACAATAATAATATTGTCAGTATGTAGTAGAGAAAGTAATAAGTTTCTTAAAATAAAACAGTAGCCTATGCCATCTAGGCGGATCGAGTTCCATCCCAAGCTCCCGCATGTGGACGAATAATAATAATGATGATAATAACAATAATAATAATAATGGTTTAATTGCTTTTTCACACAAGCCGTATGTAGGACAGGAGTTGGATAAGTAGAGTCACACTGAAAAATGTAATACCCAGTTGCTCTACCACAGAGTCACCATGACAACATGCCGGCATAGCACTGAACTTCTCAATTGAATCGCATGTTTCCCGGTAAACCACAAGGTAATCTCAAATTATTTTGAGATGATAACCCCAACGGCGACTTACAATGTTGCAAGTGCTTAAAGTCCCAGGATTCATAGTATAGTCAACTATTTTGGACAATTGTGAGAATTTTAATCATTTTCTCACAGAAACCGAGTGTAGGACAGGAGTTGGATATGTAGAGTCAGACTGAAATGCCGGCATGTTTCCATGTACCTCAGTGGTAGAGCAACCGGCTAGAGACCGGGAGATCTGTGGTTCAAATCCCAGCTATGGCATTGAATTTTTCAGTCTGACTCTACCTATCCAACATAAGTTTTAGTTTATAATTATTAAAGTACTTTAAATCAAACCACACCACTATTGTATATGTTTATTTGTTAACATTCAAGCTTCTTTGTAGTGACCTGAGAGTTTTAAGTTACTATTTTAAATAGCTTGGGGACTGTCACAGGAGCAAATAAGGCATTTAAAACTGAAATAAACATTATTAGAAGAGACTTGCTTTATATACCTAGATTACGAGAATATGCGTTGTAGGGTAGAAAAGCACGCCATTTAGCTGCTTAAGCGCTGCGCCGTAGCCGAGTGGTTAGAGAATTCATCTATCACCCAAGCGACCGCATGTGGAATTTGTGGTGGACAAAGTGACGTAAAGGGGTTTTTCTCCGAGTTCTCCGTTTCTCCCGCCATCACACTCCACCGGTGCTCTATCTTCATTCCACATATCACCAATGTCATTGCCTGCGGTGCCATAGAAGTAAAAGCGTTCGTTAAGCACTACCCCTCATCTAGTCATGAGGTATCATTGATTATTTAGCTTAGGCTCACTCCATCCCAATCCACAGCAGAGTTAGAAAACCCAGCGTGTTTGGTTCTACCTCACCATCAGCATATTTCAGGCCGTAGAATACTGGCTGTCTTAGCGGCAAACGGCAATTCCACTCCTGCCAAATGAGTTGCAGTTTCCGCCAGTATATGCGATATATATCTGCCACAAAGACCAGAATCAGTCCGTGAGAGTTTCAGTTATAATCACATTTAAAATATACTGCTGCTTTCGAACAGATATAAAATGTATGCTAGTATTTAACGGTGTAATTAAAATTTTGGTGTGAGAAAATTGTATGTTTAAATTGTTGCCTGTCGGGAAACTTTTGACAGACAGAAGTGTAGACAAAAAATTACGAACGCAAAATAGGGAGTGAAACTCTCTTGGCGCCTGTATTTCAGTTTCAGTTTATTTACACACCTCTGTGTTTCGCATAGTACTTTGTAAAGGCATGGCTTCCATTACTTAATGATCATGCACCAAGTTGTAGTTCTGGACTGAAGAGGCGCTGCTGATGTGCGTATCGCTACTTTCGTGTTAGCCGTGTGCCACACCGGTTGGGTGCTATGATTGTTGAAGGCTGGTACAGCTCCTCCTCATTTCACCTCTCTGTCGACTATATAACGGAAACCTTTGGGCTCTATCAACATACATTTACATCTTCAACAGCTGCTACGGCTAAGCTCCTTACAATCCTTCAAAGTTGCTTGGACCTCAAAATTTAAAACCTCCAAAAATAAACATTTTTGCAAAACCATTACACCAGCAGTGCACAAGGGCCATTGCACCATGACTGGCAACCGTCGAGGAGCAAAAGTTGCCTCCTCCTGTCACTCCACAATCTCATTCTCACCCGCCATCCTGCAAACCCCACAATCCCGTCAGAACGTGGTTAAGTTCTTGTAGAATAGGAACACGTCTAACACTCCACGCGCTGCCCTCAGCCTGTCATCTGCTCGTGTCGTGTCCATCAACATGTGCCTCACCTTGAGCAATTTTCCACGTGAGTGAAACCGGATAAACATTTTGAAAGCGGAGAATGATTCAGTCCATCCTCAAACTACCGCTCCATCAGTATTTCGGAGGTCCTCGAGAGGCTACTGCTAACCCGTTTGTCCCCTCTTTTGGACCACACTCAAGCCATTGCAGACCATCATGAGCGTTCTACATCCCAGCAACTAATGCCGAGAAGAGAAGAATCTTACATGCGGGTCTCCTGCAAAAATTCATCCGTCTGGAGATTCCATTGCACATCATACATATCTAAAGAACCGGTTTTTTTGTAGTTTCAGTTTGGGACACAAATCAACACAAAAGCTAATAAAAGGCGGAGTCCCCGAAGACTCTGTATGTCTATGTGCCCCATTTTCCAAACAGAGCAGCATGTCAATATAACTCAATATGCTGATGACGTGCTGTTATGCTGTACAAACAAAAACCCACGCAGAGCCTTCAACCTCATTCAGACAAACCTCCGCCTCCTCCAAGAGTGGTGCATACGAGACGCATACGAAAGTAAACACTCGGCTCCTGCAAACTTAATGAAAAATGGAATCTATGAATACAAAAATATACTTTAACTATATAGTAAGTGTTTATTCTGTTTGGTAGTGTTTAACGCCCGCTTTAACTACTTATGGAACCGCAAGCGGTGACACTGTTGATAAATGAATGGTGATGGAGCACCGGTGAAATGCGATGTCGGGGGAAATCGGAGTACCCGGAGAAAACCCGCCCCAGCGCAGCTTTGTCCACCACAAATCTCACATGCGGTCACTTGGGATCGAACCCCGGCCGTCTAGGTGAGAGGCGAATCAATAAAAACTAAACTATCTTCTAAATTTTCATATAAATTTATAGAATAATTTATATTGATATAATAAATTCCAATAAATGGAAAAACAAAATGAAATGTAAAAAATCGACTTAACGTTGTATTATCTATAGCAAATCCAGCCACAAGGTACTCTGAAATGGCAAAAAAACTACATTTGTTGTTTTAGACATTAGTAAGATCTCTTATTTCTAGTTTCAGAAAATGTATACTTTTTGGGGGGTTAAGAGGATTTTAGTGAATTTAAATATAATTTAAATGCTAGTGTGCATTTATTTAAACCTTATATTTTTAGAATATTTGTATGTTTAAATTCAGTTTTCTCAAAACAGCATTTTGGATACGTATGTACCTTTTTCTCAGAAAGTATGAAAGTTGGAAAGCTGAAAATTTCAGCACATATATACAACACATAATTGAACTTTTTGAACCACAATTGTGAAATTATAGTATACATTGATAATATTAAGAAAGCAACAACATTGTAAGTTTTCCTCATTTTTACTTTTTTGAATTTGTAAATATATATATATATATATATATATATATATATATGTATTAATTTTTACTGAAATTATACCATAGCTAAATAATTAAAGTTCAGTAGATAGCTAATTATATTAATAAAAAGCATGCAAAAGCATGATTGTGTATTGTAAGTAATATTAGAGAAAAGGTACATGAATTGACATGTTTTAAGACTTATTAGCTTTCTGCTGAATGAAATGAGTTTATACGTTTTATAGGCTCAACCACATAAGCTATTAATATAAACAACTACTTGAAATAATGTAATGATTTATAGAATAATGCTTAAAAAGTTCTAGAAAAACAATTGAATACTGCAGTGGTAATTCAACTCACTTAGGGTGTAATTTCCATATGTTCAGACTACCTATCTGGGGTAGCTATCAAGGTGCCAGCCCTGCAAACACCCCAGTTTTCGTGGTGATTAGGAGTTATTCACATGCCCTCGGATGGGAAATGCGGTACCAGGCATCATTCTTTCCCCAGAATATAAATGTTACATCATTAAGAAGAGTAAGATCCGTCTTATCCTCTCATACACCTCTTATTAAACATCTTGTGTGTCCCATTCGCATGACTTTCTCTACATTTCTGCAACAAATTTCTGTTAAAAAGTCAATGCTTCTATTTGCTTCATGCTAATCGAGAAAAAAAATTAGCAGAAATAGTCGTATTACGTGCTTGCTTATAAGTAGAAGCGTAAAAGGGATTACCATAGGTTAAAGTGATAGCCTTAAGCTGGTTGCTATGTGACTGAAGTTCCTTTGTTTGTATGGACTCGAGTTGACAAATTCCTGTATGAGAAAAGGATAAATTTTTCAAAGCTGAAACCAAAAACAAGGAATAGTTCAAAAAACGATCAACTCCAGGAAAAAAATATATATTACATAAATTGTATGTTTTAATGTGCTCTAAATTTTTTGTGTGGTAAGTTTTTGTCTACCTCTTACGGTTTAACAGTCATGCAAAATTTTGTAAAATTCATCCAGAATAAAGTAGTCTTCAGAGGCTATTCCCAGAAAATTCAAAATATACATATTACTTGTCGGGTAAATATCTTTAATATACGATATTTTAATCAAAATCACTAGAGCCATTTTTGAGAAAATCAAATTCTTCGAAAAAAGTTCCACGTAAAGGGTAGCTAGGGGTGGGGGGATTTTCTTAAAAATCTTCGTGTCTCATCCCTAGAAGATACGAAACTTAAATCCCAGGTTTCGTATTTAACGGACTTTTCGTTTTTGAGCCACAGACACACACGCACACGAACCTTTTCCAAAATACCATGTAAATAGTACTTGTAGAGAAAAAATGAGACGAATATCTCCTAGGCAGTTCACCACGGCAAGTTCTCTTCGGGAGTTCACAAAGAAAGTCTTACAGGTAGGCCCACTACGCAATCAGTTCACCACGGCAAGTTCTCTTCGGGAGTTCACAAAGGAAGTCTTACAGGTAGTTCCACTACGCAATCAGTTCACCACGGCAAGTTCTCTTCGGGAGTTCACAAAGGAAGTCTTACAGGTAGTCCCACTACGCAATCAGTTCACCACGGCAGTTCACTTCGCCAGTATGTAGTCTGTATTACTTTAGCAATCATGGAAGTTTCACATTAGAGTAGTCATTATTTGGCAGCACATGGAGTCATTAGTATTGAGTAACTGTCCTGTAGTATAACATCAGCCTGCAAGCCGTAAGTCCAGGCCAGAACTATAATTATGCAATACCACCTGGTGGCAGAGACATACAAGCAACGAAATCATCATGATAGCAACATCATTTCGAATAAATTTAGAGAAGCCGAGGCATGAGGCATGAGGCACATAATGACTTACCAAGTAATATACCTACAGATACCATAATGTTTGCAGACGATACTACATTTATATCAAATGAAAATGACCCAAATGAATTGAATAATTACTATAAAGCCATAATGTCTAAAGCTTCGGAATGGTTTGGAGCTAATAGTTTATTTTTAAATAAATCCAAGACTACCTCTGTTTTATTCACTTTAAAAAGGATATCAGATAACTTAGCATTACAGTATCAGACAAGTGCTAAATTTTTAGGTGTATATATTGATAACCAATTATCGTGGACCACCTATATTGAATATTTAAAAAAGAGACTGTCTAGCATTATATTTTTAATTCGTAATTTGAGAGATTCTATCCCAATTGAATACGTGAGAAGTATGTATTTTGCTTTCTTTGAGTCTGTAATCAGATATGGCCTAATTCTTTGGGGTGGTGCTAACAAATAAATGACATTTTTTGTCTTCAAAAGAAAATTATTAGGATAGTTAAAAAAAGTTCCTATATAACCCCATGTAGACCCCTATTTATTGAGTTAGGCATTTTAACTATTTATAATCTTTATATTTTAGATAATTTAGTATATATACATGCTTCTTGTCATAGACATATTTTGAGGATGGATATTCATAGCTATAGTACTAGATATAGGTCCAATGTAAACATTCAATATTATCGACTAACAAAATCTCAGAATAGTTATCAGTACTTAGGTATTAAGCTGTATAATAACTTGCCTGATAGTGTTAAATGTTTAAACATGCAGAATTTTAAGTCCATAATATATACATAGTTAGTCAAACATCCTTTTTATTCTATACATGAATATTTTAATGATAAATTTTGTGATCTTGTTTTGTAATTTATTATGACAAGGTTATTGTACTGCTTTCAACAGACTATGTCAATGCCTGTATAGTGCTTTTAGACAAATAAAATGAAATGATAAGGAAATGATGATGATGATGATGATGATGATGATGTTGATAAAGTACAAAGAGACAGCGTTCTTTTATTTACATTTTAAATTCTTTATCACTTCGCCATTTCATAAAGACTTTCCGATGATTCAATGTTAAGTTGAAATCATTTTAGTGACGGGCCCAAGCCAAATGGCCCGTTAGAGGGGTAGGGATCGTTTACGCAGAACAACCTTTTGTGTTAGTTGACGTGTGTCAGTTAATGGGAGCTCTGGCCGAAACTTCGAATGGGCCAGCGTGGGCCAGTCTGTAAAAGCGACAAAGGGTTTTCTGAATTGTATATTGTTAAATTGTTCATAGCATTAGTGACTTGGTTTTCTCATTACCACTCATGTTTAAATTCTTTAAATTCATTCTTGTTGTAAATTTACTGTTCAAGTGCCTCGCTCAAACGAATGGTTTTGCTAATTCTCAACTAACGTTTTAATTATTTGGGTTTTGTATTAATTCGCTCCTATTTAACAAGAAGAACAATTATTACTTGAATTTTTATGGCAAAGTATTGTTAATTATAATGTGTATGTATTTTTTTCAACATATTAATGTACTTACACTAAGAAAAGGAACTGACTGTATTTATTCATGAGATTCTCAAAGTTTACCCCAAAGATCCTGATTTACACTTCTCCTGAGTGAAGGTTTTGGGGAATATCAACAATTTAGCCACCACTCGTCTGAGCCTTTGAAAATAGTAAAATAAAAGGATTGAAGGTAAGGAGGGATGATAACATCAAAGCTGCCAAAGCAAGCCAATTTACTTTTGGTGAAATGTGAGTATAAATAGCGTATTTATTGATCCTTAATGACCAAAAAATGGACGAGAAAAAATTCTAAAGCGTTTTAGTACCATCAGAAAGTCATACATTAATAGGTGAGACGTTTGTGGAGTAGTACTATACTTTTTAAATGCCTCTAAAGAAATGCAAAACTATAGGGCTATTAGAAGCTAAGTTTATATATTTTAGGCATATACGGTCAAACCACGAGCAACGCCGGTAACAAATGTTGGTTACATATTTTACATACTGTAACGTCTTTTTTGAGTCCACAATTAGCTACAAATACAGTCTTAAATGCATTGCTGCAGATAACTCACTCGACATTAGACAGCTGGCAGTTTATAACCGCACGCTATCCGTGATTGACTCAACAATTAGTTACAAATAAAGTCTTTAAACCACCGCTGCAAATAGTTCACTTGACGTTAGACAGTTGACAGTTTATGGCAGCACGCCTTCCAGTGTCGCGGCCCACTGCATGCTAACACTCCAGTCACGTTTCAGTGCAATTCACAAAACAACTCACTGCAATTCTTCCTCCTTTTACAGCGAGAAAATGACGTCAAAGACTTTCTGGAATCTTGTCGGAGGTAGTAGAAATTGGAGAAACATCTTGAATATCGGGGAGAATTATGATGGATAGGTAGACTGAAAAATTCAATTCCATAGCCGGGAATTGAACCACGGATCTCCCGATCTCTAGCCGGTTGCTCTGACACTGAGCTACCAGAGCAACATGCCGGCTTAGCATTGAATTTCTGAACTGACTCTCATGTTTCCCGGTAAACCAAAAGGTGATTTAAAATTATTTTGTGATGACATTGTTTTAAGTAGTTTAAGTTCCAGGATTCATAGTTTTAGCCAAATATTATGGACAATTGTGATAATTTTAGTCTGTAAGTAATGTAAGTCGCCATTGGGGTTGTCGTCTCAAAATAATTTGAGATCACCTTGTGGTTTCCCGGGGAACAAGCGAGTCAGTTGAGAAATGCAATGCTATGCCGGCACGTTGCCATGGTAGCTCAGTGGCAGAGTATCCGGCTAGAGATAGGGAGATCCATGGTTAAAATCCCGGCTAAGGAATTGAAATTTTCAGTCTGACTACCTATCCAACTCCTGTCTTACACACGGCTTGAGTGAAAAAACAATTATTCCAAGAACTATGATGTCGTGAGAGGGGTATCGCATTCCGAAGGATCCTGTTATATCGTTCCGTTGTTTACGCATTCAACTGCGATGTCTGCCATTCCAGCTTCACCGCCGCATACCAGTGCGAACATGAGAATGGTGACATACCGGACGGCATTGTCACAATACTGTCCATTTGTCAAATTTCATAGATGCTGATATTGGATGCTGAAGAAGAAAGTGAAGGACAGAAAGTTACGGAGGACAACATGTTTGGAAACCTGCCGAAAGGCAGAATATTTACAACAAACAAACACCCTATATTTTCTGCTGGTAAAACGTCACTTTGTGGTTTGTTTGTATTTGTAATAATGTTTGATAAATCGAACATTAGCGCATACTCCCTTACAATTCACTCTTATTAAAGCGTCGCTATATGCTTTTGAAATTACTTTTTGTTCTAGTTTAGTATGACACTTTTGGCAATTAGTGTTTGTTTGTTTTAGCTGAAGCATAAAGTACTTGTCTACACATGCTCGTTACATAACCTCATTGATGATACATAACATCCCTTTGTAGTCCAATGAACTGACAATTCTCTTTGCTTCTGTTTACACGAAAAATACAATAAAACTACAGTTCCAAATAAACAAAGTTCTGTATCAATTTATTAACGTAGGTGTTTTATAGAAGCAGCAGGGTGCTAAAAAGTATAATGTTAAAATTTTTACTATAATAATCCTAGGCAAAAAAACAAATCTGATGTGTTTCATACGCATGATTTTCTCTACATCTCTGTAACAAATTATTGTTAAAAAGCTTATGCTTCTATTTACTTCATGAAAATCGAGAAAAAATTAGCAGAAATAGTCTTATTATTCGCTTCCTTGTAAGTAGAAGCGAAACAAGGGAGTATAATAGGTTAAAGTGATAGTCAAAAACGGTTTGCTATGTAACTGAAGTTCCTTTGTTTGTATGGACAGAAGTTGGCAAATTCCAGTATGAGAAAAGCATGTTTTTTAAAGCTGAAACAAATAACAAGGAATATTTGAAAAACGATCAACTCCACGAAAAAAATGTATATCACATAAATTGTGTGCTTTAAGGTGCTCTACATTTTTGAGTGGTAAGTTTTTGTGCATCTCTTACGGTTTTGCAGCGATGGAAAATTCCGTAAAATCCATCCAGAATAAAGTAGCCTTCAGAGGCTATTCCCAGAAAATTCTAGATATACATTTTATTTGTCAGGTAAATATCTTTAAAATACGATATTTTAATCAAAATCGTGAGAGATATTTTAGTTAAAGTTCATATAAAGGGTAGTTTGGGGTGGGAGGATTTTCTTAAAAATCTTTGTGTCGTATCCATGGAAGATACCAAATCTAAATACCAAGTTTGGTTTTTAACGGACTTTTCGTTTTTGGCCTATGCTGCCTACAGACACACACATACACACAAACACACACGGACTTTTTTCTAAAAAAAATCGGATTCGGGGGTCTCAAAACATGTATTTCCGATGAAATCTCGGTATAGAATTTTTGGGTGCATTACAATACCTTCTCTATACACTATGTACATAGTACGTGTAGAGAAAGTAATAATGTACAAAAGACCTAGAGGGAATCTTAAAATAAGCAAGTTTCTTAAAGGCCTAGGGAAAATTTTCTAGCAAACTATATAAACACTGGTAGAGTTTCACCATATTTATTAGAATAAGTTTGCTTTGATCAAACAACTATCGAAGATATATCTGATTTTAGAATTCATTACAATCATTATATTTTTGATTTCTCTACACGTACTACGCACATACTGTTTAGAGAAGGTATTGAATTCCATCCAAAGATCCGATACCGAAATTACAGTTTTAAGGTCCCTGTAACCAAAAAAAAGAATTTTCAGAAAAAGATGTGTATCCGTCTGTAAACATGATAGCTGAAAAGTATCTAAAGTACCAAACTCGGTATTTAAGTTTAGTATCTTCCGAGGATGCAACACAAAGATTTTGTGGAAAAATTCCATCACTCCAAACTACCCTTCACATAGAAAAAACTTCGAAAATTTGATTTTCTGGAAACTGATTTAATTTTCTCAAAAATGATTAAAGTAACAATAATCTAAAATAGTTTCATAAAAAATTAGATATATATCTTGAATCGTCTGGGAATAGTATCTGAATGCACTTCATTTTGGATAAATTCTGCATAACAAGTAAAGCTTAAGAGAAAGACAAAACCTTAGTGCACAAAGAATGTAGATCTAGTTAAAACACACCATTTATGTCATACCCATTTTTGTAGAGTTAGCCATTTCTGAAATAGTCTTTGTTATTGGTTTCACTTAAAAATTAGTTTCAACTTTCCTGGCCATGAACAGAGAACCCAACTTCAATGACAAACGCATAGTACATTTTTAAAACATTTGGCTATCGCTTTAGCCTAGTGTGTTTCCTATTTTCCTTGGAACCAAGTAATAAGATAATTTCTGCTCTTGTTTAACTCGATTAACTTGCTGTATATAAAAGAATAATAGTTTTACTTTCTCTAAACATATTCTGTACATAATGTATAGAGAAGGTATTCTGTTCTACACAAAAATTCGATACAGAGATTTCATCGGAAATACATGTTTTTGGTCCCCCTGAATCCCACATTTTTAGAAAATGGTCCATGTGTATGTGTGCGTGTGTGTTTGTGGACAGCATAGCTAAAAAACGAAAGGCCCGTTAAATACAAAACTTGGTATTTAAGTTTGGTATCTTCCAAAGCTGCGACAAGAAGATTTTCAAGAACTCCCCCCCCCCCAATTACCCATTACATGGAAAATTTTTGAAACTTTTAATTTTCACAAAAGAAGCTCTAACGACTTTGATTAAACTGTCGAATATAAAGATGTTTGCATGACAAAATGTATATCTTGAATTTTCTGGGAATAGCCTCTGAAGACTACTTTATTCTGGATGAACTTCGCGGAATTTTGCAAAACTGCTAAACCTCAAGAGAGGGACAAAATCTCACCACACAAAAGAATGTAGAGCACGTTAAAACACACAATCTTTATTATATACATTTTTTTGGAGTTGGTCGTTTTTTTAGGTGTTTCTTGTTATTGGTTTCAGCTTTAAAAACTTATACTTTTCTCCTAGCGGAATTTGTCAACTCTTGTCCATAGAAACAAAGGAGCCTCAGTCACATATCAACCAGTTTTTGACTAATACTTTAGTCTATGCTACTCCCTTATTTCCTTTCTACTTGCATAGAAGCAATTAATAGGACTATTTCTGCTATTCTTTTCTCGATTACCACGAAGTAAATAGAAGCATAAGCTTTATAACAATCATTTGTTGCAGACATGTAGAGAAAGTCATGGGAATGGAACACATCAATTTTTTTTCATAGGTGCTAGAGAAAGTAACAATGGAAATAAGATACAGTATTGAAAAAGTGTCAGATGCTAGAATCACAAAAGAACTAATAAAATACAATGTTAAAGGTAAGAGATGGCTGGAGAACCTTGAGGGGGGAACAGGAAATTAATTGCCTATACCATGAAGTGGAAAAAAAGACGAAGATGAGGTATAAAGTAAGACATATATAAAGAATATGAGTTATATTTCTTTTACTAAAATGGAAGCAGCTGCTTTAACAGTTGCGAGCAAATTAGCTAACTTAATTTCAACTAAATGGGAGTTTAACTTTACCTGAAACTGCATCTAATTATTCACTGCATGCTAATAAAATATCATTCATTAGCCATACTGTTTTACCTGAAACAAAAGAAAAGCATTTGTGACTCACGTTAGTTATACAGGGTTACTACAAAAGAAATAGACAACTTCAACTGCCTGTAAAAAAAAAAAAAGAAATGATGCGCTCACAAAAACCAGCATCGTCTTCATCATGTCGCAACATGTCGATGCAAAAGTCACGACGTATGACCTTATCTTCTTCACTCAGAAACTGCAACATCTGTAATCTGTAAGGCATCATGTGCAGTCGCTTCTGCAAGATTTTCCATACAGTTTGCTGTGGAATTTGTAATTGCATGCTTGCCCTAGATGTCGATTTCTGTGGGCTTCTTATGTAGGCAGAACGAACACGTTCAACGTTTTCTTCTGAAACTCTTGGTCTTCCCGAGCTCTTCCCTTTGCACAAACATCCCGTTGTCTCGAATTTTCTATACCAGTCGTAGATTGACTGTCTAGTCGGTGGCGTTTTGTGGTAACGTGTTCTAAAATGTCATTGGACAACAGTTGCTGATTGCGTTCTAGCAAATTCCAACACGCAATATGCCTTTTCCACAGGATTTTCCGCCATTTCAGCTTCTGCAACAACAAACAAAACACTACAGCGTTACCAATAGTAACAAACCAAACTTTGAGAGTTTCTCAACATACCTCCAAAATAATTAGGTTGTTATCTCTAATAGTTTTTGTTTTACAGGCAGTTGAAGTTGTCTATTTCTTTTGTAGTAACCCTGTACATTAGATATTAAGAAAATCTTATAACATTTTAATGGATAATAACAAACTGTTAGCCATTCTCTTCGTTTTGTAGGAATTGCTGTTCATACTAAGTATATTTTCTAAGAAAAAACGCAGTGACAAAATTGCAACCAAAATTAAAATGCAAGCTATTTCACAGTGTTGAATTTACTATTAAGTCTACAATAAATCATAATACTGTACATATATATTTACAGATTTCTTATACCTTACTCAAAATTGCTATTTTTAGCTTTTCCTTAGTCTACCATACATCTTGACACCATAGCTACATATGTATAGCGGGCATTTCCTTAAATCTTGAACCATTCTTTCCCCCCTTTTCATATTTTCTTAATTCCTTTTTTTTAAATTTCTCTACACGTACTACGTACATAGTGAATATTCGATAGTAAAAATTCGATACCGAGATTTCACCGGAAATATGTGTTTTTGGGTCCCCTGTATTAAAAAAAATCTGATGTGTTCCATTCACATGACTTTCTCTACATCTCTGCAAAAAAAAAAACGAATATTAAAAAGCTTATGCTTCTATTTACCTCATGCTAATCGAGAAAAAATTAGCAGAAATAGTCTTACTACTTGCTTCCTTGCCAGTAGAAGAGAAATAAGGGAGTAGTATAGGTTAAAGTTATAGCTGAAAGCTGGTTGCGATATGACTGAAGTTCCTTTGTTTATATGGACGCGAGTTGACAAATTCCTGCATGAGAAAAGTTAAGTTTTTCAAAGCTATAATCTGTAACAGGGAATATCTCAAAAACGACCAACTCCACGAAAAAAAAAATATATAACATAAATTGTGTATTTTAATGTGCTCTACATTTTTGTGTGGTAAGTTTATGTCCATCTGTTACGGTTTATCAGATATGTAAACTTCCGTAAAATTCACCCAGAATAAAGTAGACTTCAGAGGATATTCCCAGAAAATTCAAGATATACATTTTGTTTGTCAGGTAAATATCTTTATTATACGATATTTTAATCTAAATCATAAATAAAATCAAAATTTCCAAAAAAAGTTCTATGTAAAGAGTAGTTTCGGGTGGGGGAATTTTTCTCAAAATCTTCATGTCGCATCTCTGGAAGATACTAAACTTAAAATTCCAAGTTTTGGTATTTTACCGACTTTTCATTTTTGAGTTATCGTGTTTATAGACATACTGACACACTGACACACACGACCTTTTTCTGAAAATACTTTTTTTGGATACAGTAGACTCTAAAACATATATTTCCGGTGAAATCTCGATATCGAATTTTTTGGTGGAGTGTAATACCATATTTCTACATTATGTACTTAGTATGTGTAGAGAAAGTAAAAAGCATTTTCAGAAAAAGGTCCGTGTGTGTGTCCGTAAACACGATAACTGAAAAATAAAAAGTCGTAAAGTCAGCTTGGTATTTATGTTTAGTATCTTCCAGGGATGCGACACGATGGTTTTGAGAAAAATCTCCCCACCCCCGACTATCCTATACATGGTACTTTTTTTCGAAAATTTTGATTCTCTCAAAAATGGCTCTAACAATTTTGATTAAAATATCGTATATTAAAGATATTTACCTGACAAATAAAATGTATATCTTGAATTTTTTGGGAATAGCCTCTGAAGACTTTTTTATTCCGGATGAAGTTTAAGGAATTTTGCATAACTGCTAAACCGAAAGAAATGGACAAAAACTTACCACACAAAAAATGCAGAACACGTTAAAATACACAATTTATGTAATATACATTTTTTGTGGACTTGATCGTTTTTAAATATTCCTTGTTTTTGGTTTCAGCTTTGAAAAACGTATACCTTTCTCATACAGGAATTTGTCAACTCCTGTCCATACAAACAAAGGAACTTCAGTCACATAGCAACCAGCTTTAGGCTTTCACTCTAACCTATGGTACTCCCTTATTTTGCTTCTAATTGCAAGGAAGCAAGTAATAAAACTATTTCTGCTAATTTTTTCTCGATTAGTATGAAGTAATTAGACCCATAAGCTTTTTAATATTATTTTTGCAGAGATGTAGAGAAAGTCATGTGAATGGAACATCAGATTATAATCATAGGACCTCAAAACATATATTTTCGGTGAAATCTCGACATCAAATTTGGCTGGAATACAGCACCTACGTACATGTACATTCATATGTGCTATAAAAGGTAAAACAGTAAAATTTTAGCATAAGGTGATAAATTAAATCCTTTGGTGCCAGTTTCAACCGCAGACCGCAAATGAATTTCTTGGCGTAGGATGTGTGGAGGTAATTCGTTAAGAGTTATAAAATATATACAAGTGGTAAATAAAAAGTATCCCTGGAAAGAAAACCCACTTTTCAAGCTTCGCCTCAGCGCTGCAGTTTTATATTTCTTGGAAGATATGTTGTTAAGGTTTAGAATCTGATCGTGTAAGCAGAGGACGGTCTACTTGAGAAAAATGGTTGGTTCGCGATACTGCAGACAGTTCAGATGGAAGCTCTTACCTTGTGCTCACAGCTTTATACGTAATATCTTCAAGAAGAAACAAAATAAAGACAAATCTGATGCGTTACACTTACATGACTTTCTCTAGCTGCTTTACAAACAAACTTCTTGCAAAAGATAAATTCATCTTTCAACACCATGTTAATTGAGATAAACATTAGCAAAATTTTATTACTTAGTTCCTTATAATCAGAATGGAACTAAGGGAATACACTAGGCTAAAGTGATAGTCAAATATTTTAAAAGCTGTCGTTATGCGATTGTCATTACAAATCACTTCTTTGCTTGGCCAGGAGCAGAACAAAAGAAAAACGGACACTTCCGTTTGAGAATGCTATAGGTGCTTCACAATTGAAACTAATAACCAGGAATATCTTGAAAACGGTACGTACCACGAAAAAAATGTTTATGACAGAATTTTAGCTTGACGCATATATTATTAGTTTAATCATTAGTTTGTACATATTTAATATAAGAAATATCTGCTCAGTAGAACGCAGAACCGTAGCGTGTAGATGCTCGCATTGTATTCTTCAAGGCTACGTGCTTTGTTCAAAATAAGAATTTTATGGCATTAGGGACACAAGTAACAACTTTGTAGAGAAAGGTCACGTGGGTGGAAAATAAAGAAAAAGCCACGACAGTCACGTGACAACGCTACTTTACGCGCCTTTTTCCAGCCAATCAAAAAGGAGGGCAATACTCGGAACTTTTAATATATAAATGATGTGCATTAAAGAAATCAGAAAAAACGCGAGAAGAAAATGAAACAGCAGCTCAAGAATACTTACAACACCTAATAAACTAAAAGATCCAGAGTAAAACGAACACAAAATAGTCACAAACCTTCACCAACACCGACAAAAAATCAAGCGATTTGACCTAGTTGTGTTATAAAATTGTATAAAAAGAATAAATTAAAAAAAATAAATAAATAATATATATATATATACAATTAAAAAAACGAAAAAATAAAAAATATATAATAAAACGTTCAATAAATAAACTAAATAAATAACTCATAAATATATATTATGTACATAAAATTTGACCCAAAATTAGACCCAAAAACCCCGCCCTCCCAACCCAAGAAACAAGCACAAAGAACAAAAAAACTGGTATAGCAACATACTCTCGATAAGATCCCCCTCCAAAAACAAAATTTAAGCTAAAAATTCAAAACATCGGCTGAAGAGGGAATTAACCCTAACCAGCCAGAAATCAGACACTCAATGTTACAGTCAATGTAGGGAACCACGTACAAGAAATCAGTCTCACAAGGTAGGAAACCCGGAGGAATGGCGGGAAAAATATTTGCCGCGGGTTTTTACCACTGCGAATGTAGGGATAGAAGCATGTTAGACGCTACTGGCAGGCACGGAAAACATGGACGGACTAGGTAAATTTATACTTAAGGCAAGACAGCTGAGATCTGAGGAGGCTGCCAATAGAGAAGGGGGGGGGGATAAGATCAACTAAACAAAAGTGACTACAATGTTCTACATACATATATATTATGTTATACTTAGGTCACTGTTGTGCTAGGGTTGTATATATTATGTGTATATATGTCTTTTAAGTGTAATTATCTATTATAAGAGGGTGCATTTATGAAGAATTACTCTGTACTGTAAATTTAAATTGCTATATTTTAATATCTTTGTATCTTTATTTTCGGATTCACTCTTAATTTTATTGTTGTTTAATATTGCTTTTGACTGTGTATTTCCTTTGTCTTTTTATTTTCGTGTTTACTCTTCTAATTCTTTGTTGTGGTTGTTGTTTTAATATTGCTTGTAATGTGTATTACAAAAGCACGTACGGTCTGTGGACCCATGCGACTGTTGAAATTCTATGTATGATATTGCTATGTTAATAAACACACTTATTCATTCATTCAATATAACTCAGTAAAAGTGAAACTAGCACTTAAACAAAACTATGTCATCAAGTTCGCAATCGGTTATGTCCGGAGTCGCTCGCAAAGTTAGTGCCTCAATCTAACCACATATTATCAATAAAAGAAATCATCAGCGAAATTAAGTGAAATTTATCTTTTATTTGAGTCTACCAAAAGTGTTACACATCTTTGTCATTCTTTCTCCCCTGACACAACTCATGGTCTACAAGAACGAGCTTAGCCGGAGCAACAAAGGGAATCTGCAAGGTATGTACACTCCTAATGTAGAGAATTTAACGTGCATTAACCCTCGACCAACTCCAAGTAGACTCACCTGATAGCGTCATAGTGTCGCAACAATGTGGTGCCAGAAATAAAACTGCGACGTATTAGCATCCTAAGTGGCAACAATAAAACCACGACATATTGATGCACCAACGTGACGCTCAACAATAAAACTACGGCATATTGGCGCCCTAACGTGGTGGCCAAATTACTACGGCACATAACTTGTGTATTTTAACAAGATCTACGTTTTATTATAAAGCAAGTTTTTGTCTATCTCTTACGGTTTACTAGTTATACCAAATTATGCAAAATCCATCCAGAATAAACAGGTCTTTAGAAGCTATTCCCAAAAAATTCAAGATAAACATGTTATTTGTGATAGATATGACTTTAATATGTGGCATTTTAAACAAAATTGTTAGAGCCATTTTTAAGAAAAATAAAATTTTCGAAAATGTTTCCATGTAAAGGGTAGTAAGGGTTGGGGGGGATTTTCTTGAAAATCTTCGTGTCGCATCTTTGGTATTTAACGAACTTTATGTTTTTTCATTCCCTCCCCCCCCCCACACACACTCGCACACGAACATTTGTTCTAAAAATTGTTTTTTTTTTTATTCAGGATGTCTCAAAACATATTTCCGGTGAAATCTCGGTATCGAATTTTTGGGTGCAATACAATACCTTCTCTATACACTATGTGCATAGTAACGAGAGAGACGGATGCAGCAGAACTAGCCTAATGCTGTTGGCACAACTGTAAGTAAACAGACATTCAATCTTCAAATACATTATACCAGAAACTAAAAAATGTTATGTACTGCATACACATGAGTTTCTCTGCGCGTTCTATAAACAAAGTATTCTTACAACATGGTATTCTTCTATTTACATCATCTTTAACGAGAAAAACATTAACATCTGATGTCTTACTACTTAGTTCCTTATAAGCAGAAGGAAAATAAGAGAATATACCAGACTAGGCAAACCTGTTAAAAGTCGATCGATAAGTGAACAATTGAACTTTGGTTCGCTTTGCATTTCCAGAAAAACAAAGGGTGATGTCGTTTGAGAAGGTGTGTAGTTTACAATTGAAACCAATAAAAACGAATATATCGGAAGCGGCCTACTCTACAGTAAAAAGGATTATATATAAATTGTGTGTTTTAACGAGAACTGTATTTTTATGCACTAAGTTTCTATGTATCTCTTACAGTTTACCAGTTATGAAAAATTCATCAAAATTCGTCTAGAATGAACAGTTCTTCAGAAGCTATTCCCAGAAAATTAGAGTGCATTCTATTTTTAACGTCAATAGCGTTAATATACGGTATTTTAATCAAAACCATTAGATTTTTCTGAGAAAAACAAAGTTTTCAAGCATTTATACATGCATAAAAATCCCTCTATCCCTCTCTATACTTTACATGCAAAAAATTTTCAAAAATGTTGATTTTCTCAAAAATGGCTCTTAAATTAGCATCTCTCAAAGATGCGATACGAAGATTTTCAAGAAAATCCTCCTATTCCTCACTACCCCTTTACATGCAAGATTTTACAAAATTTTGTTTTTCACAAAAATGGCTCAACGATTTATATTAAAATATGGTACATTTATATGACATATAAAATGCATGTTCTCAAATTTCAGTACTTTTCATTCTTAACGAATCTTAACTACTACATAAAAATGTAGATCTCCTCCTGTATTTAAGTTATGTATTTTTCAAGGATACGACAAGAAAATTTTCAATAAAATCCCCCCACTCCCAACCACCCTTTACATGGAACTTTTTTCGAAAATTCTGATTTTCTTAAAAATGGCTCTAACGATTAGGATTAAAATATCGTATATTAAAGACATATTCCTGACAAATAAAATGTATATCTTGAGTTTTCTGGGAATAGCCTCTAAAGAGTACTTTATTCTGGATGAATTTTACGGAACTTTGCATAACTGGTAAACCGTAAGAGACACACAAAAGCTAACTTAGCAGAAAATGTATAGCACGTTAAGGCACACAATTTGTTTTATATACCTTTCTTCGTGGAGTTGATCATTGCGTATACTTTTCTCATACGGGAATTTTTCAATTCCAGTCCAAATAAAGGAACTTCAATCACATAAAACCAGCTTTTGACTATCATTCTAACCTATGGTACTCCCCCATTTTCCCTTTCACTTAAAAGGGGACAAGTAATAGAACGATTTCTGCTAATTTTTTCTCGATTAGTATGAAAAAAATTTGTTAAAGAGAAGTAGAGAAGGTCATGTGAATGGAACACATCTGATGCTTTTTATTAGAATGTGATGTTTCCATGTCAGATGTCCATCTAAATCCCTTTGTCCAAGTTATTTTACAGTAGACGTTACTAGAATTTCTGTTTGACTCACATACCCTTTAGGCCATGCCAATTCAATAAATCTTGCCACTTTCATCGCATTCGGATTTCAAGGCAAACGTGGCTGCCTCACCAAAAGCCATATTAGTGTAATGTCATTTGATCATGGAGATTTTTAATAAGAGCAAAGACACTATGTTATTCAGCGACATAAAATTACTGTGTCTACATTTGCTAAGTCAGTCACATCAGCAGCAATTTGCTAATTTATATAATTAGGGCGTTGCATTTATTGGCCGCCCTTCAACTTTCCTTGTCGGTGCTCTTTTTGGTAATCTCCCATCTCCACAACGGATGTTGCGATTGTTGCTAAGGACACTGTCAGCCTTGGAGACACTAAATCCGGCAATTTTAAATCCATCACGTTTCCTGTTGTTGACACTTCGAAAAAGAATTGTCTTCAAGCCCTTTTTACTTTCTTTGTACGTACTATGTGCATAATGTTTATAGAAGGCATTCCAACAAAAAATGTTATACCGATATTCCACCGGAAATACACGTTTTAGGGTCCCTGTATCCAAAAAAAGCATTTAGAAAAAGGTCCGTGTGTTTGTGAACACGATAACAAAAACGAAAACTTGGTATTTAAGTTTAATATTTTCCAGGGATGCGACATGAAGATTTTGAGAAAAATCCTCACACCCCAAACTATCCTTTATATGGAAAAAAGTTAAAAAATGTTGATTTTCTCATAAATGGTTCTAATGGCTTTCATTAAAATACCGTATATTAAAGATATCCATTATATGGCAAATAAAATGTATATCTTGAACTTTCTGAAAATAGCCCCTAAAGACCGCTATATTCTGGGAGAATGTTGCTGAATTTTGCGTAACTAGTACACCGTAAGAGATACATTACTACATAAAAAAGCTTATGTGCTCCATTCACATTACTTTCTCTACCACTTTGTAACAAATTATTGTTAGTAAGCTTATTCTTTTATCTACTACATGCTAATCGAGAAAAAAATAGCAAAAATAGTCTTATTATTTGATTCCTTGTAAGTAGGTGCAAAATATGGGAGTATCATAGGTTAAAGTGAAGTCTAAAGCTAGTTACTAGTTGACTGAATTTCCTTTGTATTAATAAGAGTTGATACATTATGTATAAGAAAAGTACAAGTTCTTCAAAGATGAAACCAAAATTAAGGAATATCTCAAAAACGATGAACTCCTCGAAAAAAATGTATGTAACATAAATTGTGCGTTTTAATGTGCTCTACATGTTTTGTGTAGTACGTTTTTGTCCATATCTTACGGTTTAGCAGTTATGCAAAATTTCGTAAAATTCATCCAGAATAAAGTAGTCTTTAGAGGCTATTCCCAGAAAATTCAAGCTATAGGTACATACTATTTATCAGGTAAATATCTTTAATATACGATATTTTAATCAAAATCATTAGAGCCATTTTTCAGAAAATGAAATTTTTCGAAAAAAGTTCAATGTAAAGGGTAGTTAAGAGGTGGGGGGATTTTCTTGAAAACCTTCGTGTCGCCTGCTTGGAAGATACCAAACTTAAATACCAAGTTTGTTATTTAACGGTATTTTCGTTTTTGAGCTATGCTGTCCACAGACTCTCACACACACACACACGGACCTTTTTCCAAAAATGCTTTTTTTGGGTTCAGGGGGACCCAAAACATGTATTTCCGGTAAAATCTCCGCATCGAATTTTTGGGTGCATTACAATACCTTCTCTATACACTACGTACATAGTACGTGTAGAGAAAGTAAAAATGTAGATCACGTTTAAACACACAATTTATATTATAAGCATTTTTGGAGGAGTTTACATTTTTTAGATAATCTTTGTTATTGGTTTCACCTATAAAATACTTATACTTTTCTCATACGGGATTTTTTCAGCTCATGTATATACAATAAAGGAACTTAAATCACAGAGCAGCCAGCTTTTGCCTATCTTTTTAGTGAATGGTACTTCCTTATTTCACTTCTACTTACAAGGAAGCAAGTAATAAGACTATTTCTGCTAATTTTTTCTCGATTAGCATGAGGTAAATAGAAGAATAAGCTTTTTAACAATAATTTGTTGTAGAGCTGTAGAGAAAGTCATGTCAATGGAAAACATCGGATATCTTTTCTATCTATTGCATGCTAAAATATTAGCAGAAACGTCTTATCACTTACTTCCTTGTAAGTAAGAGGGAAATAAGAAAACACACTGAGCTAAACCGATAGTCGAATGTTTTGAAACGTGGTTGCTATGGGATTGTAATCTGTTTCTCTGCGTGACCAGAACTTCATAAGTTCCCGTATGAGCAAAACCTGATTTGTTCTATTCACATGACTTTCTCTATAGCTCTGCAACAAAATATTGTTAAAAAGCTTTTGCTTCTATTTCCTTCATGCTAATCGAAAAGAAATTAGCAGAAATAGTCTTATTACTTGCTTCCTTGTAAGTAGAACGGAAGTAAGGGAGTACCATACGTTAAAGTGATAGTCAAAAGCTGGTTGCTATGGACTGAAGCTCCTTTGTTTGTATGGACAGGAGTTGACACCTCCCTGTGTGAGAAAAGCATACGTTTTTACTTTCTCTACACGTACTATGTACATAGCGTATAGAGAAGGTATTGCACTCCACTTAAAAATTCGATGCCAGGATTTCACTGGAAATATATGTTTTAGGGTCCCCTCTATCCAAAAAAAGTATTTTCAGAAAAGTTCCGTGTGTGTGTGTGTGTGTGTGTGTGTGTGTGTGTGTGTGTGTGTACCCGTGAACACGATATCTCAAAAACGAAAAGTCGGTAAAATACCAAACTTAGTATTTAAGTTTAGTATCTACCAGCAAAGCGAGACGAAGATTTTAAGAAAAATCCCCAGACCCCAAACTACCCTTTACATGGAACTTTTTTCGAAATTTTTGATTTTCTAAAAAATGGCTCTTATGATTTTGATTAAAATATCGTATATTAAAGATATTTACCTGACAAATAAAATGTATATCTTGAATTTTCTGGGAATAGCCTCTGAAGTCTACTTTATTCTGGATGAATTTTACGGAATTTTGCATAACTACTAAACCGTAAGAGATAGACAAAAGCTTACCACACAAAAAGTGTAGAGCACGTTAAAACACACAATTTATGTTATATAGTGCGTATAGAGAAAGTAAAAATTTAAGTATTTTAAAACTGAAATCAATATCAAGGAATATTTCGAAAACGGCCCAACTTCACGAAAAAAATGTATGTGACATAAATTGTGTGTTTTATCGAGATCTACGTCTTTTGTGTAATAAGCTTTTGACTCTTTCTTACGGTTTTCCCGTTATGCAAAATTCAATAAAAAGCATCCAAAATAAAGAGGTCTTTAGAGCTAATCTTAGAATATTCAAGATATTAATTTTATTTGACATGTAAATATCTTAAATATAGGAGATTTTAATTAAACTCGTTAGAGTCATTTTTGACAAAATCTATATTTTCGATTTTTTTTTTTCATATAAAGGCTAGTTGGGGGTGCAGGGTTTTCTCGAAAATCTTCGTGTTGCATCCATGGAAGATACCAAACTTAAATACCAACTTTGATATTTAACGATCTTTTCGTTTTTAAGCTATACTGTCCAAAGACAAACACACACACATACACCAGCATATACACGTATCTTTTTCTAAAAACGTTTTTTTGAATCCAGGGCGATCTAAAACATGTATTTCCGATGAAATCTCGGTATCGAAATTTTGGGTGCATTACAATACCTTGTCTATACACTATGTACATAGTACATGCAGAGAAAGTAAAAAAATCTGAATTTTTCCATTCTTCCATTCACATGACTTTCTCTACATCTCCTCTACAAATAACTGTTAAAAATCTTATACCTCTATTTACTTTATGCTAACTGAGAAAAAATTAGCACAAATAGTCTTATTAATTGTTTCCATGCAAGTATGTCACCCACCGTGGTGTAATGGTTACTATGCTTACTTCATATACCCAAGGTCGTGGGTTCAAACTCGGTGGAGGACGATGGATTTTTTCGGGCGTAAAAATCTTTAGCATGGCTTCCTTCGGAAGGGAAGTAAACCCGTGGGTCCCGTGTCATAGATTTACGGCACGTAAAAGAACCTCAAGCCTGATAGAGAGGCCTCTGAGCAAACTTAAGCGAGCTTTAACGCCCAATATAGAATTGGACGCTAAGAACCACAGCAGTTAAAGAACGTCCATAAATAAAACGTAATTTCATCTCCATGCAAGCATAAGCGAAATAAGGGAGTATAATAGGTTAAAGTGATATTCAAAAGATGGTTGCTATGTGACTGAACATTTGTTTGTATCGATAGGAGTTGACAAATTCCTGTGTAATAAAAGCATAAGTTTTTAAAGCTGAAACCAAAAACAAGGAATATCTCAAAAACCACCAACTCCATGAAAAAAAGGCATATAACATAAATTGTGTGTTTTAAAGTGCTCTTCATTTCTTGTGTGGTAATTTTTTTCCATCTCTTACAGTTCAGAAGTTATGCAAAATTCCGTAAAAGTCATCCAGAATAAAGTAGTCTTTAGAGGCTAGTCCGAGAAAATTCAAGCTTTATTTGCCATATAAATATATCTAATATACGGTATTTTAATCAAAATCGTTAAAGCCATTTATAGAAAATCAAAAATTTTGAAAAAAAGTCCATGTAAAGTATAGTTTGGGGTGGGGGATTTTTCTCAAAATCTTCGTGTTGCATTCCTAAAAGATAATAAATTTAAATACCAAGTTTGGTATTTTACCGACTTTTCGTTTTTGAGTTATCGTGTTCACAGACACACACACACACAGACCTTTTTCTGAAAATGCTTTTTTTGGTTACACGGGACCCTAAAATATATGTTTCCGGTGAAATCTCGGTATTGAATTTATGGGTGGAGTGCAGTAATTCCTCTATACACGATATACGTAGTACGTGCAGAGAATGTAAAAATAGAACTAAGGGCTTCGCTGGATGAGCAAACTGTCTTGTCTATTATTTTGGATTAGCCTGTTTGAGAATACAATGGACTCAGTTGAGTATGTTTCATAATAAGAAAAGTAAATAAAGGTAGAAGAAAGATGCTATGCATGAAACAAAATAGAAGCTTGGCACAGTCTTTGACCCAAGCGTGAATATTTTGCTACGGATAGCGGACTTACGACTGCTGACTTCCCACATTTATGCAAACTTAATGATGCTATAACCCGTACGCTGCAACTTCTTCAGCCATCAATTTTATTGACTTCTTTTTTGTCGCCATTGAAAATACAACTGGGTCATGGCAACGCTGTATGTGTGTGTGATGGAAGTAGTGAGTTTCACATAAAGATACGGTGGCACTGGAATAAACCGCCTTTAGCCCACCCTCGCACGCTTAGAGAAAGCTTAAGTTGCAAAGTAAGATGTTAGGAACCTCTAAATGTTTATTCATTGAAAGAAAATGTATGTATGACATATGAATCCTCCTTAACACAATTTGCTAAATTATTTGGAATAAATAATTAACGTGTTATAACACTACTAAGATGTTAGGAATCTCTAAATGTAAATGTTGTGTTATTTATGGGCGCTCTCTAACTGCTGTGGTTCTCAGCGTCCCATTCTAAATTGGGCGTGAATGACCACTTAGAGGCCTCTCTATCAGGCTTGAGGTTCTTTTACGTGCCGCAAATCTACGACACGGACCAACGGCTTTACTTCCCTTCCGAAAGAAGCCATGCTAAGGAGTTTTACGCCCGAAAAAATCCATCGTCCTCTGCCGGGTTTGAACCCCCGACCTTGGGTATATGAAGTCAGCATGGTAACCATTACACCACGGAGGGCGACAGGAAGCTCTAAATATTTATCCAGTGGAAGAAAATACATTTACGATAGAAATAGATCCTCTTCAACCCAATTTTCTAAAATTTTTGGAATAAATATTTAACGTATTATATCATCTCTAAGATGTTAGAAACCTGTAAATATTTATTCCTTGAAAGAAAATAATATATGATAGATATGGATCCTCAACACAATTTTCTGAATTTTTTGTAATGATAATTAACGTGTAATAACACTAACAAAATGTTAGGAGCCTCTAAACATTTATTCATCGGAAGAAAATATATGTATGATAGATATGGACCCTCCAACACAATTGTCTAAATTCTTTGGAATAAATAATTAACGTGTTATAACATCACAAAGATGTCAGACACATCTAAATATTTATTCATTGGAAGAAAATATACAGGATGTTTCGAAACGAAACCAAATGAAGATGTGGACCTTGTTGGTCATACTGTACGTGATACGTGAATATAATTTTCAGCTCTAAATTCGGCACATACAAAACTGCCATAAAATCACTATGGATTAGGCAGTCGTACATAACTAAATGGCACGTGCCTGGGCCACTCCAAGAGAGATGCCGGTTGGTAGCGAAGGTCCCAGTCGCGTGGTGTAGGCGTAGTTTGATAGACACGCCGGCGCGGAACAGGTCACCTTAGTAATGGAAAATGTAGCATGTGGGTGTGGCGTATGACAACCGTTGTTCCTTCACTGCCTAATCCCAAATGTGTACAATTTTTAAACACACACAAAACTTTAAATAGAAGAGTTTGAAAGTTGCGACATCAAGTTTCGGACAAGTTAAAGTGTAAGCTGATCGATTGATATCTTCGTTTGGTGTCGTTTTTAAACGGTCTGTATGTATTAATAGATATGGTTGCACTTCAAAATAATATGCTAAATTGCTAGGGACCTCTAAATATTTATTCATTGAAAGAAAATATATGTACGATAGATATTGATCCAACTCAATTTGCTAAAAGTTTTAGAATAAATAATAAACGCGTTATAACAACATTGTTTGAATATAAGATAAACTCTTTTCATTGTGTGATCTAACTCTTTTTCTTGTTAATCTAAGATGTTTACTTTCTCTACACATACTGTGTACATAGTATATAGAGGAATCATTGTATTCCACTCAAAATTTCCATACCGAGATTTCACTGGAAATACAGGTTTTGATGTGCCCTGAGTCCAGAAAAATATTTTTAGAAAAAGATCCTTGTGTGTGTGGACAGTATAGCTCAAAAACTAAAAGACCATTAAATACCGAGGATGCGTCAATTTACTAGAAAATCTCCCCACCTCAAACTACCCTTCACATAGAAAAAGTTTTGTAAATCTTATTTTTATCAAAAAAAGATCTAACGATTTGAATAAAATACCGTATATTAAAGCTGTTAACATCACAATAAAACGTATATCTTGAATTTTCTGAACAATCCAAATAAAAAACATAATTTCATCTTCCAAAAGTTATTATTCATGCAATAGCCATATATCTTTTGAAGCCCTGTTCATTCTGGATGAATTTTGCTGAATTTTGCATAACTGGTAAACCGTAAGAGCTATCAAAAACTTAAAATATAAAAATGTATATCTCGTTAAAGCATATAATTTAAGTCGTATAAATTTTTTCGTGGAATCGACCGTTTATGAGATATGTCTTGTTTTTGGTTTCAGTTTAAAATTGAACACCTGGCCACGTAAAGAAACGGATTTCAATCCCATATCAACTAAATTTTAAAACATGTGACTGTCGGTTTAGCCTAGTGTATTCTGTTATTTCCCTTCTACTTATAAGGTACTAAGTAATAAGACTGTTTCTGCTGGTGTTTATCTCGATTAGCAGGAAGTGGGTAGAAGAATAAGCTTATTAACAGTAATTTGGTGCAAAGATGTAGAGAAACTCATGTGAATGGAACATGTCATATTTTTACTTTCTATATACGCACTATGTACATAGGGTATAGAGAAGGTATTGTATTGCACCCAAAAATTCGATACCGAGATTTCACCGGAAATACATGTTTTGAGACCCCCTGAATCCAAAAAAAGCATTTTTAGAAAAATGTCCGTGTGTGTCTGTCTGTGTGTGTATGTCTGTGGGTAGCATAGCTCAAAAATAAAAATACCGTTAAAAACCAAACTTGGTATTTAAGTTTGGTATCTTCCAAGGATGCGGCACAAATATTTTCAAGAAAATTCCCCCACCCCAAACTACCCTTTACATGGAAAAAAATTCAAAAATGTTGCTTTTCTTAAGAATGGCTCTAACGTTTTTGATTAAAATCTCGTATATTTAAGATACTTGACAAATAAAATGTATATCTTGAATTTTCTGGGAATAGCCTCTGAAGACTACTTTATTTTGGATGAATTTGACGGATTTTAGCATAACTGCTAAACCGTAAGAGATGGACGAAAACGTACCATTGAGAAAATGTTGAGCATATTAAAACACATAATTTATGTTATATACATTTTTTTCGTGGAGATGGTTGTTTTTAAGATATTCCTTGTTTCTAGTTTCAGGTTTAAAAAGCATACTTTTTTCATACAGGAATTTGTGAACGTCTGTCCATACAAACAAAGGAACTTCAGTCTCATAGCAACCAGTCTTTGACTGTCAATTTTGCCTATGGTACTCCCTTATTTCACTTTTACTTACAAGGAAGCAAGTAATAAGACTATTTCCGATAATTTGTTCTCGATTATTAAGTAAATAGAAGAATAAGCTTTTTATCAGTAGTTTGTTACAGAGATGTAGAGAAAGTCATGTGAATGGAACACATAATATGTTTTCATGTAAGCTTGTCGCATCTGTCTGTCACGTGATTAGTCACCTCTCATTGGCAATGTTGTGGAATAGGTAATAGAGCAGTACAAAATAGTTATTTATTTAATGGGAGACATTTAAAGTATATTAGATCTTATTGAAAGTTATACAATTATATTATACAATGATATTTTTGCTATATATACAAAATTATATCTTACGTGGATATTTAAATCATAATTTTTTTTTATTAAAATCATTATTCTAATATATAAAATCAGTCACGTTATGCATTTTTTAAAATATTCACACAACAAAATCCAGTTTACAGAAAATGAGTTTACAAACATATATTTCATATTATATTTGTTATGTTAGCCTGTCTTGAGTGGTTAGACCGCTCGCTTCCCACTTAGGCGGCCCGGGTTTGAACCCAAGTACCGCATGTGGGATATGTGGGGGGGGGGGGCTATCCCCAGAAAAGTCAACATATACATTTTATTTGTCATGTACATATCTTTAATATGCGGTATTTTAATCAAAATCGTCAGAAAATAAAACTTTTCCATATAAATAGCAGTTTGGGGTTGGGGGATTTTTCTCAAAAACTCCCATGTCGCATCCTTGGAAAATAGTAAGCTTATATATACCACGTTTGGTGTTATACCGACTCTTCGTTTTTTATTTATGGTGTACACAGACACACGGACACACACTTAGGACTTTTTCTAATTTTTTTTTTGATACAGGGTACCCTAAAACGTGTATTTCAGGTTAAACATCCGTATGGAATTTGGGTGCAATACATTATTTTCTCTATAAACCATGTACATATTACGTGTAGAGAAAGTATAAATATGGAAGGCGCAATCAGACTTTCTGACAGGGCACAGCACGCTCCGATTTTTTCACGGGAAGAGGTTCCTCATTAACCATATAAGGACTTTTGTACTAAAAGAGTGACCAACTTCAAATTTGCTAAATATGTCACAGTCAAAATTCACAATGAATTTTTTGCTGAGAGGGTATTAAAGCAATTGCAGCACATACAATTCCAATGTCTACAAGGTTTCATAGCTGAAAATGCTGGTCCCCTGGTCTCTTCGTCATGACCTTACCTAGTAATATTTTACACATTGCAGCCTTTCAAACAAGTGGAAAGTTGATGAAATGGGTGGGAAAAACTGCAAAGCGCTTAGTTATTATTCTCTCTGAATTGCCAGGACAAAAATCTGATGCGTTCCATTCACATGACTTTCCCTACATCTCTGCAACAAATTATTGTTAAAGATCTTGTTTCAACTTACTTCATGCTAATCGAGAAAAAATTAGCAGAAAGTCTTATTACTTCCTTGTAAGTAGAAGCGAAATAAGGGAGTACTATAGGATAAAGTGGTGCTCAAAAGTTTGTTGCTATGTGACCGAAGTTCCTTTGTATGGGCAGGAGTTGACAAATTTCCTTTAAGAAAAATAAGTTTTTCAAAGGTGAAACGAAAAGCCAGGAATATCTTAAAAACGATCAACTGCACAAAAAATATATATATATTACATAAATTGTGTGTTTTAATGTGCTCTACATTTTCTGTGCAGTAAGTTTTTGTGTAACTCTTCCGGTTTAGCACTTATGCACAAATCCGTAAAATTCATCCAGAATAAAGTAGTCTTCAGAGGCATTTCCTAGAAAATTCAAGATGTACATTTTATTTGTCAGTAAATATCTTTAATATACAATATTTTAATCAAAATCGTTAGAGCCATTTTTAAGAAAATCAAAATTTTCGAAATTTTTTCCATGTAAAGGGTAGTTTGGGGTGGGGGAATTTTCTTGAAAATCTTCGTGTCGCATCCTTGGAAGATACCAAACTTAAATACCAAGTTTGGGCTCTAACGGTCTGTTCATTTTTGAGCTATGCTGCCCACAGACACACACACATACACAGACAGACAGACAGACAGACAGACACACACGGACATTTTTCTAAAAATTCTTTTTTTGGATTCAGGGAGTCTCAAAATATGTACTTCCGGTGAAATCTCTGTATCAATTTTTGGGTGCAATGCAATACCTTCTCTATACACTATGTGCATAGTTCGCATAGAGAAAGTAAAAATCTGATGTGTTGCCCTCACATGACTTTCTCTAGCTGTTCTACAAACTTCATACATAAGATTCTTCTTCTTTCTGCACCTTGCTAATCGTGGTACTCATTACCACAATGTTCTTATTATTTAGTTCCGTATAAGTAGGAAGAAAATAAGGGAATACATTATGCTAAAACAATAGTTAAATGTTTTAAAAGCTGTCATTATGCGATTGTCATTACAAATCGCTTCTTTTCTTGGCCAGGAATAGAATAAAAGAAAAACGGACATTCCCGTCTGAGAAAACTATAAGTACTTCACAACTGAAACTAATAACAATGAATACCTCGAAAACGGTAAGCTCCACGAGAAAAATGTGTATGACATAACTTGTGTGCTTTAACAAGACCTACATATTTTTATAGTAAGTTTCTGTCTATCTCTTACGGTTTACTAGTTATGCCAAATTAAGCAAAATTCATCCAGAATAAACAGGTCTCCAGAAGCTATTCCCAGAAAATTCAAGATATACGTTTTATTTGTTAGGTAAATATCTTTAATATACGACATTTTAATCAAATTCGTTAAGAGTCATTTTTAAGAAAATCAAAATTTTCGAAAAAAGTTCCATGTAAAGGGTAGTTTGGGGTGGGTTTTTTTTTTTCTCAAAATCTTCGTGTCGCATCCCTGGAAGATATTGAACTTAAATATCAAGTTTGGTATTTTAGCTACTTTTCGTTTTTGAGTTATCGTGTTCACAGACACACGGACACACACACACGGACCTTTTTCTCAAAATGCCTTTTTTGGATACAGAGGGTCCTAAAACATATATTTCCGGTGAAATCTCGGTATCGAAGTTTTGGGTGGAATACAATACTTCTCTATCCCTACGTACATTGTACATATGGGGTTAGAGAAATTAAAAATGACTGGAGTATATACCTGTAATTAAGCAGGCACGAACTTGATCCCCGCGGCTTTCCGTTTTAATTTGTAGCGTAACATCTCTTCAATGATTTAATGGCATGTTATCATCGCTGTCAATACGGACGGCTTTGCAGATGAATGTGCGTACGAAATTGCGTGCAAATTTACTTCATCAGTTTGCTTCAATACATATAGGCTTAGTGTGCTGCCAGTTTGTTTTATTAATCAGTTTTGTTAGAATTTCTAGTCGACTGAGCTTGCCAAGTCTCTCAAGTCATTTCACAATGAGATTGTTCCACCAGGTGAATGAAATGCTAGTATTATTCACAGCGTTCATCACCTCTAGCCAAATATCCATTAAGGTGATGCTTCTGTGGAATTTGGAATATTTGCGATGTATCACCATTCTAGACTGCATAGCTATTTAAATAATGTTTTCCTGTCTAATTCCTTGTTCTAATAAAAATAAAAAATATGATGTGTTCCATTCATTGGACTTCCTCTATATCTCTGCAACAAAATATTATTGTTAAAAAGCTTATGTTTCTATTTGCTTCATACTAATCGAGAAAAAATCAGCAGAAATGGTCCTAATACTTGCTTCTTTGTAAGTAAAGGGAGTATATTGGTTAAAAAGATAGTCGTGACTGAATCTCCTTTGTTTGTATGGACAGGAATTGCTAAATTTCTGTGTGGGAAAAGTATAAGTTTTTTTTAAAGCTGAAACGAAAAATAAGGAGTATCTAAAAAACTATCAACTCCACGAAAAAAAATACATATAACATAAATTCGTTTTAAGGTACTCTACATGTTTTGTGTTGTAAGTTTTTGTCCATCTCTTACGGTTTAGCTGTTCTGCAAAATTCCGTAAAATTCATTCATAATAAAGTAGTCTTCAGAGACTATACCCAGAAAATTCAAGGTATACATTTTATTTGGGATGTAAATATATTTAAAATTCGAAATTTTAATCAAAATCGTTAGAGCCATTTTTGAGAGAGTCAAAATTTTCGAAAAATGTTCCATTTAAAGGGTAGTTTGTGGTGGGGGGATTTTTCTCAAAATGGTCGCGTCGCAGCTCTGGAAGATACTAAACTTAAAGACCAACTTTGGTATTCTTCCAACTTTTCGTTTTTGAGCTATCGTGTTCACAGACACACGGACCTTTCTCTGAAAATACTTTTTTTTGATACAGGGGACCCTAAAACATATATTTCCAGTGATATCTAGGTATCGAATTTTAGTACTTAGTACATATAGAGAATGTAAAAATCTGATGTGTTCCATCCACATGACTTTCTCTAGCAGTTCCAAACAAGCTTTCCTTATAAAAGATTATTCTTGTATCTACATCAAACAAATCAATATAAATATTGGCAGAAATGGTCTTATTACGTGCTTCTTTGTAATTAGAAGGGGAATATGGGAATACACTAGGTTAAAGCAATAGTCGGATCTTTTAAAAGCCGAGATTAATATCTCTTTGCTTGCCAGGAGTAAACAAAGGGACGAGCAGAAAATGTATTTCCGTTTGAGAAAACGAAAAAACTGAAACCAATAGTTCGGAATATTTCGAAAATGGTTAACTCTACAGAAAGGTATATATAATAAATTGTGTCTTTAAACGAGATCTACATTTTTTGTGTATTAGTTATTTGGCTATCTCTTACGGTTTCCGCAAAATTCATCCAGAATAAATATATTTCCAGAAAATTCAATATATAAATTTTACGTGTCATGTAATTATAACTAATATAGGATATTTTAATTAAAGCCCTTTGAGCCATTTTGAGAAAATCAAAATTTTCGAAATTTTTTCTATGTAAAAGGTAGTTGTGGATAGGGGAT